>PVHT020000021.1:5573289-5631287 GCA_004024745.2 Catagonus wagneri
TATTGACAATTGTAATATCCTTTTCTTGAATGGATCCTTTAACCATTAAATAATGTCCTTCTTTGTCTTTCTTTATGGCTTTCACCTTAAAGTCTATTTTGTCTGATATGAGTATTGCCACTCCTGCTTTCCTTTCTTGTCCATTGGCATGAAAAGTCTTTCCCCATCCCCTTACTTTCAATCTATCTGTGTCCTTTGCACTAAGGTGACTTTCTTGTAGGCAGCAGATTGCAGGGTTTTGCTTATTTATCCATTCTGCCACTCTGTGTCTTTTGATTGGAGCATTCAGACCATTGACATTTCATTCAGACCATTGACATTTCAGGTGATTATTGATAGATATGTATTTATTACCATTTTAGATCTTATTTCCAGTTGATTCTATGTTTCTCTTTTCTTCTTTCCTATTTTTTGATGGATGGGTTCCAATTATTCTATACTTAAGTTTTTTTTCCTTTCAGTATTTGTGGGTTAGATGTCCTGTTTTGATCTGTGGCTGCCTTGTTTTTTAAGTATGTTAACACCTTTTTATATCTGCTTGCTGTGGCCTGATAACCATATAGGCTAAAACACATCATTAATAAAAGAAAATAGAAAAAAAAAGACTAGAGAAAAAAAAGTTGTTTTTTTCTTAAAGTTAAAAAAACAGAAAAAATAGAAATAGTCTACGTTTTCCTACTTTCCCTCCCCACAATGTGTAAGGTTGTTGTCTCTTTTTATTGTAAATTATTTTATTTTCACTAATTTATTTATTTTCGGATCTTCATATTTCGATCTGCATGTGGGCTTATTTGAATGATTGCTTTTTAATTGTCGTTTCCTCCATTCTAATTCTTACTTTTTACTTTTCTTTCTTTTTTTTTATAGGAACCTTTTCAGCATTTCTTTTAGAAAGGGTTTAGTATTGCTGTACTCTTTTAGCTTTTGTTTGTTGGGGAAATTTTTTATTTCCCCTTATATTTTAAATGATATTCTTGCTGGGTAGAGTATTCTAGGTTGCAGGCCATTTCCTTTCAGCAATTTAAATATATCTTGCCATTCGCTTCTAGCCTGTAATGTTTCTGTAGAGAAATCAGCTGACAGCCTTATGGGGGATCCCTTATACTTAATGCTTTGCTTTCCTCTTGCTGCCTTTAGGATCCCCTCTTTATCTTTAATTCTTGCCATTTTTAATATAATATACCTTGATGTGGGTCTGTTTGGGTTCAGCTTGTTTGGGGCCGTCTGTGCATCCTGTATCTTGATGTCAGATTCCTTCAGATTTGGAAAGTTCTTCAAATATTTTTTCAATGCCCTTTTCTTTTTCTGCTCCTTCTGGAATTCCTATTATGTGTAAATTGGGCCGCTTTATATTATCCCATAGCTCTCTTATATTGCTTTCATGTTTTTTAATTTGATTTTCCATCTGCTGTCCTGATTGCATGATTTCCATTATTCTATCTTTTACATCACTGATTCGTTCCTCTGCATTATTCAAACTGCTCTTCATTGCCTTTAGCTCAGTTTGCATCTCTGCAAATGAGTTTTCTAGCTTTTCTTGGCTCCTCCTTATGATTTCTAGCTCCTTTCTAAAGGACTGTGCATTGCTGTTTGCATCTTCTCTTAATTTCTGGATATTCAGCCTCAATTCTTCAAGTATTTTCATTACCTCCCTTCTGAACTCCATTTCTGACAGACTTCAGAGATCTGTTTCATTGTTGGCAGCTTTAAGTGACTTGTCCTGTTCTTTTAACTGGGAATGGTTTTTGAGCTTCTTCATCTTGTTTGTGGTTTTCTTTTTCTGTGAGTTTGGGGAGGCCACACTGTAGACTTGGAAGGCTACTTCTAGGGAGGATCTCCCCTTTGTTTTTTTTGGTGGGGTTACTATTTATTTTTGGTGTAGGAGTTTGACTATTTAATGTCTATTTCTTTGGAATGAGCAGCCTGTTATCTCAGTGGTACTCTGAGTGTTCTCTGTGAGAGTGTAGGAATGGCTAAGGTCGACAGCTGGTGCCTAGCCTCTATGCCCTCAATTGCAGGAAGGTGGCGCTGTCCACTCCTAGTTGCCCAGCCCTGGGAAGTGGTCGCGAGCTCTAGGCAGATCTACCAGGTGTCTTGAGCATTTGGCAATAGCAGCAGCAGGAAGTATGATTTCCCCCCGGGAGTGAGAGCCACAGGAAACTAGTGTTTGATTGCAAAGTCCTCTTTGAGGTGATTGGAACCACAAGAGGTACCTGTCAGAGGCTGGCTCAGCAGGCTGGCGTTAGTTCCGCCCTTCCACAGATGCTTGCTTGTCAGTTGGGGTGGTTTCCTGGCTCCAGCGGCTGGTGCTGGCCCCACTCCTCTGCGAAAGCTAGCTCCGTGTGGTCGCGTACTGATCTGCCCACCAGAGCTACCAATTCTGTGGGCTGACGCAGTCACCTAGGCCCATGGACCGACACAGTGCCCCGCCACCCCCGCTGATGCTGGCTGGCGCAGGTACCTGGGTCCACAACCTGGCACAGTGCTCCGCCCATAGGCTTCAAGGCATGGGCTCCACCCCCGCGGTGGCAGCTGCAGCCTCCACTGGCTCCTCCCCACTTCCGCTCTCTTTAGCAGGGCACCGTCGTCCCGCCCTGCGCGCTAGTTCAAGTTGCTTCCTATGGCGGTCAGCCCCTCCTCCTCTCCTCCTCCCTAACAATGGAGGCTTGCCTCCCCTGCGGGACCAGACTCCCTCGGTTCTCTCAGTCCTGGTTTTGCTCTCCACAAATCATAGAATATCACTGTTCCTTGTCCTATTCCTGCAACCGCCGCAGCCACCGACCTCTGCCCTCTCGCAGGGACTAACCTTAGGAACCTTAGTCTTAGCTCCCAGGCACTGCCTGGAGCCTCAGGCTGTGGTGCCCACGCTGGTATTCAGCTCGTCTGTGTGAGTCTCTAACTCCGATTTTCCTATCTCAATCCAGCTGCTGCGTTTTTCTCAGGCTTTGATGTCCCTCTAGTTTCGTTGATCGTTGATTTGTTGATCGTTGATCGTTGATCTGTTGATCGTTGCTTAGGTTTCTTCCCAGGAAACTTTTCTTTTTCACAGCTCCCTCCCTGGGGTGCTGGCTGCTGTCCTGATGGCTTTTCTCTTTCTCACCTTTCTTTTTTTTTTTTCTTCTGTTGTTCTACCCAGTTATTTCAAGGGTTTCTTGCAGTTTTTGGAGGTTTAAGTTAATCAGCATTCAGATGATGATTTGTCCAAGTTGTTTTATATTTAGATGTATTTTTTGATGTATTTGTGGGAGAGGGTGAGCGTGACCTCTTACTCCTCTGCCATCTTGCCGACCTCCCTCGTTTGTCCCATTTAAATGATAAAGTATCTAGGTCTTTAGCAAACTTCTTTCACACTGACGTTTTTACCTTGGTAGGCTACCTCTTCTGGGCAATAGTAGATCCTTAAATTAGCTCCCAGAAAGATCTAGTTTCTAAAAAATATTTTTCTCCCTAAAGGACTAAAGAACTTGGCAATAACAAAAGGAAAGTAAATAGAAACATTAAATGGCTAAGGAAGAGGACTTTGTTGAGTGGACAGTCATAGTGCTTACAAGGATCCTATACTTGACAGGAAAATGTGGATGATGTAGCTCAAATGAATGAGATTATACTCAAGGGAGGAAAAAAGGAATTATTTTAAAAAAAGCAGATATGAAACCAATATTATATTTAAAGGTAGGTTTTTCATTCATTTAAAAATTAAATAGATTTAAGTAAAAACTGCCACTTCATTCACCAATGTATTTCAGCAAAGATCAAACCTTGAATAAATTCTGTTACAAAGACAATAAAATTTGCTAAAAATCATATGTGTGCTTAACTAGGAATGTATCTATAAAATATTCTAGGATACACATGAACCTGAAGAATCACTGCTCTATACAATTTTGCTTTAAAATTTATGAGTGTTTGCAAAAGATGCAACTGATAAGGGCTTAGTCTCCAAAATAGACAAACAATGAATACAACTCAACAACAAAAAAACAGCCAACCCAACTGAAAAATGGGCAGAAGACCTAAATAGACAATTCTCTAAAAAATATATATGGATGGCCAATTGGCACATGAAAAGATGCTCAACATCACTAATTATGAGAAAAAGGCAAATCAAAACTACATTGAGGTACCACCTCACACTGGTCAGAATAGCCATCATTAATAAGTCTATACATAACAAATGCCAGAGATGTTGTGGGCAAAAGTGAACCCTCCTACACTGCTGGTGGGAATATAAATCAGTAAAACCACTATGGAAAACAGTATGGAGATTCCTCAGGGAAATAAATACAGAATTACCATAAGATCCAACAATCACACTCTTGGACATATATCTGAAGAAAACTATAATTCAAAAAGATATATATTCCAATGTCATTACAGCACTATTTATAATAGCTAATACATGGAAACAACCTAAATGTCCATCAGCATAGGAATGGATAAAGAAGGTGTGTACAAGTATACAATGGAATATTACTCAGCCATAAAAAAGAAATGAAATAATGCTATTTGCAGCAACATGGAAGGACCTAGAGATTACCATACTGAGTGAAAGAAGTCAGACAGAGAAAGACAAATATATGATATCACTTAAATGTGGAATCTAATAAAAATTATACAAGGGATCTTGTTTATAGAATGAAACTCACAGATTTTTGAAATCCATCTTATGGTTACCACTGGGGAGAAGAACAAAATTGAGCAGATACTACTGAGTTCCCATATGCCGCTCTCCCTCCAGCATCAGAAAGTTTCTCCTTTTAACAGCACCTTGCATTTGTGTGGTAATTTGTTTTACAATTAATGAATCAATATTAATACATTATTATGAACTAAAATCCACAGTTTACATTAGTATTCCCCTTTGTGTTGTACACAAAGAGGGAGTTTGATGAATAATATATCCATTATTACAGAATAGTGGCATTGTCCTAAAAATGGCATTATCCTAAAAATCATACAGAATAGTTTCATTATCCTAAAAATACCGTGTGACACCAATTCATCTCTATCTCCCTTCAACCCCCATTCTGAATTAATGACAACTGCTGACCATTTTACTGGCTCCATTGTTTTGTCTTTTTCAGAGTGTCACATCATACAGTGTGTAGCCCTTTTAAGTTAGCTTCATTCACTTAGTGATATGCATTTAACTTTTCTCTTTCTCTGGCTTACTACCTTATTTATTTATATGTTTTATATGTTTTTAGCACTGAATAAAATTTTATTGTCTGGATGTGTCACAGTTTATTTATCCATTCACTTGCTGAAGGACATCCTGGTTGCTCCCAAGTTTTGGCAATTATGACTAAAACTACTGTAGCCATCTATGAGCAGATTTCTGTGTGGAGATAGGCTTTCGGTTCATTTAGATAAATACCAAGGAGGTTAACTGCTGAATTGCATTGAAAGGGAATGTTTCATTTAGTAAGAAACTGACAATCTTTCTTCCAAAGTGTCTCTATTATTCTGTATTCCTACCAGCAGTGAATGAGAGTTCTTCGTGCTCTACATTCTCACAAGCATTTGCTGTTGTCAGTGTTATGGATTTTGGTCATTCTAATAGGTGCATATTGTTATCCTATTTTATCTTCAGTTCTCTACTGATATATGATGTTGTGTATCTTTCATATGCTTCCCTGGCCATATGTTTATTGGTGAGGTGTCTGTCCAGCAAAATAGCCACAAAGTGATCATTTATAATTTATAAAACACATAAAGTAATCAACAGAGAAAGCTTGGAAAAAAGAAAAATGTTTCTCATAGTCATATTTAACCATGTGACTATTGTCATTTTTGTATTACTCTATATGCACAAGGATTTTACATAATTATCATTATGCACAGATAATTTTATATGCTGGTTTTGTTTAATATAACATATTTTATAGTTATTGATATAATTTATTATAAACAATTAGATGTATTACAACTTAATTATTTCACTAATTGGATAGTTAGATTATTTCCATTTGTCATGATATGTTTTATTTTTTTAATTTATTTTTTTCCTAGAGCTGCATCCGCAGAACATGGAGGTTCCCAGGCTAGGGGTCTAATCGGAGCTGCAGCCACCAGCCGATGCCAGATCCACAGCAACGCGGGATCTGAGCTGTGTCTGTGAGCTACACCATAGCTCCTTAACCCACTGAGTGATGCCAGGGATCGAACCCACAACCTCATGGTTCCTAGTCAGATTCGTTAACCACTGAGCCACGACGGGAACTCCCTGTCATGATATGTTTTTAAAAGTTTTTTTTTAAAGAAAATAAACATGTAGATTTAGTTTTGAGATGAAAATGCAAATATTGCTAATTCTTATAGGGTCTCTGTAGATTAAAATTACCCATGTTTGACATGCATAACTGTTTTATAGAAATATATATATAAATATTTTCCAATGGAGCTGCTGCCTATAAAACCAGGGCCATAAGACCTCTCGATAACAATCAAAAGGAAGTTACATACATATAGATCATTTCAACAGGTATTAAAACGCTGACAAGATTTTTCTGTCTTGTAGAGCCTCCAACATGTGGTATTAATGTGGTAGTTGTGCAAAACTGAGATGTTAGGAAAGGGTCTCTAAGGGTACAACTCTGCCTGTCATAGGGGCTCCCATGCCAGTCGGTCTCTGGAAAAACTTTTCAGAGGTGTCATGGTTTTGAGTTTTGGAGGTTTTTAATACATTATCTGTGAAGCTGTACTAGTGTTTCTAATTAGAATCTTAACACTTCTAGTGACTAATTAAGAATCCTGTGTTGGGTGGGGGGAGCTCTGTAACAACCTTACTGATCCTAGATCAGCTCAGAATCAAGGAAGAATTAGGCCAGGAAAGGACAAAATATTTAAAGTCAAGGTTCAACCATTAACTTCTCTATCTTGTTCCTCCTCTGTTGACTAATTAAACAGGAATATTTAAGAATTAAGTGAGAGACATACCTCACCAATTGCACTTTGCTTTACTGTGCCTTGCAGAAACTGCATTTTTACAAATTAAAGATTTGTGGCAACCCAGTGTTGAGCAAGTCTATTGGTGCCATATCCCCAGTAGCATTTACTCACTTTGTGTCTCTGTGTCACATTTTGATCATTTCCATGCTATTTCAAACTTTTCATTATATTTATTATAGTGATCTTTCTTCAGTGATCTTTGATATTACTATCATAACTGCAGATGTATTGGAAGTAGCAAGAGAACTAGAAGTGGAGCCTGAAGATGTGACTGCCTTACTGCAATCTCACTATAAAACTAATAAATGAAGAGTTACTTCTTATGGATGAGCAAAGAAAGTTGTTTCCTAAGATGGAATCTACCCCTAGACATGAAGATTGTTGAAATGACAACCAAGGATTTAGAATATTATATAAACTTGGTTGATAAAGCAGTGATAGGGTTTGAAAAGCTTGACTTCAATTTTGACAGATGTTCTATTGTGTGTAAAAATACTATCAAATAGCATTGAATGCTACAGAGAAGTCATTTGTGAAAGAAGTCGATCAATGCAGCAGATTTCATTATTGTATTATTTTAAGAAATCGCCATAGTCATCCCAACCTTCAGCGACCACCACCCTGATCAGGCAGCAGCCATCAACACTAGGCAAGACCCTCCAAAGCAAAAACATTATTATGACACACTGAAGGCTTATATGATGGTCAGAATTTTTTCAGCAACAATGTATTCTTAAATTAAGGTATGTACATTTTTCCTAGACATAACACTATTGCACAGTTAGACTACAGAATAGTGTAAATATAACTTTTATGTGCAGTGGGAAACCAAAAATTCACATGACTCACTTTATTGCAACATTCAATGTATTGTGGTGGTCTGGACCTTAATCTGCAATATCTATGAGGTATACCTGTATGTGAAAGCACCAGTATTCAGTTATTATGAGTCTTAATCTGTTTCTTTGTACAACTTCTATCATCCATTCCTCTTGATCATGAGTTACTGAAATTCTAATGGTCAAGGAAAAGCTATTTTGTGGTATATCTGTATTATCAGGATTCTGTGGGTCATAAGTAACAGAAATATCACTCAAGCACATAAGAAACTAGCACTGATTTGAGAAAAACAGGGAATTTGTTGGCTTACGGCCAGAATGAGCATAGTTATTAGGTCTAGGACCTCACATAATACCATTTCAATTTTTCAAATCTGCCTTACTGTGTATTAATTTCCTTTCAGGTACCCAGGAAGTTATAAAGATAGTTATCAGACATTCTAGCCTACAGTCTACCGCTTGAGTGAACTCAGTGAAAATACAGTATCTCTTCTAACAGTTTAGCAAAAGACCCAGATCTGACATCAACCAGCTTGGCTTGCATCACGTTCTCATCCCTGAACCAGTGATGTGGGTCTGATTGGCAGACCTGGAGAGGGTCCTTGGAGACCTTGAAGGGGGTCAGCCCTACTGGAATCATGTGGGAGAAGTATTACCCCAAATGAAAACTGAGTTTGGGAGGCAAATTGGCACAAGCATATTATAAATTCCTGTAGGGACTCCTTTTATAGCCCTTTCTAAAGAACAGTATAGGAGATAAGGAAAGCAAAGCAATCATAGTTATTTCTATTTGGTCTCCCATGAGGGGAGGAAGAACTCCTGAACCAACTGCTGCTGCCACATGATTTATAGGAGAATTACCCTTGGGGGAAAGGAGGAGCTGTCACACTTAGTCCAATCCACTCCATTTCCCTGAATTTCCACTTAGAGCTCTATATGAGTAAGGATAGTATTTGTAGGTCACATAAAGACCATTAATTATAGATGAATTAATGGTTTTACTTTTGTTTATTTTACATTATAAGAATTCCAGAGGTAAGTCAGCCAGAGGGTATCTCCATGACTCTATCAGGAACATAGGTGTCTTCTATCCATTCCCAGGAATTATAGGATACTCTATAGTTTTTGTCCTCATGCTTCTCTTCTGGAGACTTCAAGATATTTTCTCTGCCTCCTGCATTTCATCAGGAACAAGTGGAAAGCAGAGGGCAAAAGGTGTTGCCAGCTCACTGTCCTCCCTGAGAGAGAGAAAAGGGGCCCTTGGCAGTCAGGAACTGGCCTGGCACTATTAATGGGCCCTGGTGTTGCTAGGAGCTGGCCTGGCACTCACATCTAGGCCTTGGCAACTGAAGGGACAGCACCAGAGATACCAGAATTACAGAGAGGGCTGCAGAGAAAAGGACTGAAAATAAAACATTTGACTATTCACAAGTTGGGCTAGATTTGACCTTACTCCACAGTATACTACGCAAGTGGACCACTGTAAATATGGCCAAAAAAGTTAAATTAACTCTCTGGTTGGATTACATAAATAGTCTCAGAGAAAGCAAACTGAGAGAGCAAATGGCAAAACTGTGAAATATAATTATATTTGCAAACATGAGAACCTGGTTTTGACATTTTCTTAAATAATCAAAATTTATGCCTTAAAAATTTAAATAAAACAAGTGATACATAAACACATATGTGTTATGAAAAATTCAAATAATATCAAGCATATAGGATAAAAATTACAATTCCTCCCAAATCCTCTCCTTTCACTAGCAGAAGCCACTATAAAAATGATAGTGCATTTATTAGAAAACATTTCACTTTACATTCATACTCATGAATTTTAGATGTAAGATCAAGATGGTAGAGTAAAAGGAAGTGGAACTCAATGCCCCCCCCATGAACAAATAAAAAAATACATCTATATGTGGAACAATTTTCATGGAAAACTAACTAGAAACTGGCAGAAGGATTCCTGTACAATCAAGGCAGTAAGAAAAAGATATAGGTAATTTGGCCAGAAGGTTGAGAACTGTTTAGCAGACTAAGTGACAGACAAGAATGCATAAGTGACCTGGAAGATAGAATCATGGAAATTACCCAATCAGAACTGTAGCTAGTAAGACAAAAGAAAAAAAAGAAGTGCAACGAATGAGATCTCTGGGATAATATCAAACATGCCAACATTTGTAGTACAGGGGGTTCAGGAAGGAGAAGAGAGAGAAGGGTATAAAAAATGTATTTGAAGAAATTATGTCTAAAAACTTCCCAAACCTAAAAGAAGAAACAGGGAGTTCCCACTGTGGCTCTGTGGGTTAAGAACCTGACTAGTATCCACGAGGATATGGTGTTGCTGTGAGCTATGGTATAGGCTGCAGACACAGCTTGGATCTGGCTTGCTATGGCTGTGGTGTGGGCAGGCAGCTGCAGCTCTGATTTGATCCCTAGCCTGGGAACTTCCATATGCCACAGGTGCAACCCTAAAATAAATAAATAAATGCAAATAAAAATAAAATAAATAAAAGAGAAAATAGATATCCATGTACAGGAAGCAGAGAATGTCCCAAATAAGATAAACCCAAATAGTCTCACACCAAGACATATCATAATTAAAATGCCAAAAGTTAAAGAGAAAATTCTAAAGGCAGAAAGAGAAAAACAGAGAGTCACATACAAGTGAACCTCCCAAGGGTTATCAGCTGACTTGTTTGCAGAAACTTTGCAGGGCAAAAGAGAGTATCATGATCTATTCAAAGTTCTGAAACGGGAAAACTTGAAATCTAGGATACTCTACCCAGCAAGATAATCATTTAGAATAGAAAAAGATAAAGAACTTATCAGAAAGCAAAAACTAAAAGAATTCATCAATACTAAACCTACCCTAAAAGAAATGTTGAAAGGTCTTATCTAGATGGAAAATAAGTAAAAATATATAGGGAAAGGGAAAATCCCAATAGAAAAGTTAAATATATAGTTAGGATTGAAGGTTGCTTAGATGAGCCAGTGCATAGATTAAAAGACAAAAAATTGTAAAAGTAAAAGTATATTTAACTACCCTAAACCGTAAAGTGACAAGCATGAAGATGTGAAATATGGTATCAAAAACAGAAAATATGGGTGAGGGGAGTAAAATGCAGATCTTTTAGACTGTATTTGAACTGAAAACAACTATCAGTTTAAATCAAATAGATATTATTATGGGTCAACATATATGAACCCCATGCTAACCACAAATCAAAAACCTACAATAGATACACAAAAACTCATAAAAAAAAAAGGAATCCAAACTAAAGAAAATCATCAAACCACAGTGGGAGAAACAACAAGAGGAACAAATGAACAGGGAAGAATTACAAAAGCAACTGGAATACAAGTAAGAAAATGGCAATAAGTACATAAATGTCAATAGACTAAATGCCCCAACCAAAGACACAGGGTGGATGATTGGATAAAAAAGCAAGACCCTTTAATATGCTGCCTACAAGAGACCCACTCAGGGCTAAAGACACGCACAGGTTAAAAATGAGGCAGTCATAAAATAGACTTTAAAACAATAGCTATAACAAAAGACAAAGAAGCACATTATGTAATGACAGAGGGATATCACACAAGAAAGAGATATTATACATTTTAGTATATGCACACACAATAGAGTAGCACCTAAATAAATATATAAAGGAAATACTAAGAGACATAAAGGGAGAAACTGACAATAATAAAATAATAGTAGCGAACTTCAACAGCCCACTGACATCAATGGACATATCATCCAGACAGAAAATCAATAAGGCAACAGTGACTTTAAATGACATAATAGACCAGTTGGACTTCAATGGACATTACATCCCAAAACAGCAGAGTACCCATTCTTTTTCAAGTGCATGTAGAATGTTCTCCTAGCACGTAGAACATGTGCTAGGTCACAAAAAAAAGCTTCAACAAATTTAAGAGAACAGAAGCTTTATCACCATTTTTTTCTGACCACAATGACATAAAACTAGAAATCATCTACAGAAAGAAAAATGGGAATAATAGACCAAACATGCGGAGACTAAACAAGATGTTACTGAAACAAAATCGATGGGTCAATGATGAACTCAAAGGAAGTGATAAAATTCCTCGAGGTAAATCAAAATGGTAACACAACTTTCTGAAACCTATGGGATACAGCAAAAGCAGTTCTAAGAGGGAAGTTCATAGTGATACAGACCTTCCTCAAGAAACAAGAAAAATCTCAAATAAACCACCTAATCTACCACCTAAAAGGATGAGAAAAAGAAAAAAGTCCAAATTCAGCAGAAGGATGGAAACAATAAAGATCAGAGCATAAATAAAATAGAAATTAAAACCAATACGAAAGATAATGAAAGCAAGAACTTGTTTTTTAAAAAGGAAAAAAAAGCCGATAAACCTTTAGCTAGACTCACCAAGAAGGAAAGAAGATGCAAGTAAATAAGAAATGCAAGAGGAGAAATAACAACCAATGCCACAGAGATAAAAAAATCATACTCATAAGGTGAAGTTTTCCTTTTATATATGCTTATATAAATGTGTCTGGATGTGTATATATTATAATATACTATATTATTTTACATTATATTACACACTTAGTATATATTCATACTATTTTTTTCTTACAGCAAAAACTACTGGGTGTAAAGTTTAACATTTAACATTTTGGTAGATATGGCCAGACTCCAAAATGTCCTTCTCCAATTTTAATTACTACAAATAAGATATAAAAGTCACTACATTCCACTTATCTTCACAAGCTCAGAGTCATTCTTCAGTTTTTATTAGCACTGGGAATCCACTGTTGTTTTAATTTTCATTTCCTTGATTACTACGATGTTAAGGATCTTTCCATGTGCATGTGCGCCTCAGAACTTCTTTTATGTATTACTTACATTTTTTACCTTTATCCTTTCCTTGCTGACTTGTTGGGGCCCTTTATATGGTATGGATATTAACCCTTTGTTGCAAACGTATAAGTTACAAACATTTCTCCTTTGCACTTTATCTTTTAATCTATAACAGTGTCTTGTTTTTGGTAAAAGATCCTATTTTTATAATAATGAGTTTTAAAATATCTTAAAAATATTGAAAATTTAAAAACTTAAAAATGTTTTTAGCTTCTGGGACTTTGTGTTTTTAGCGAAGGTTTTCTTTATTTCCATGATTGTATGACTATTCTCCTCTACTCTAGTTCCATAGTTTATAGTTTGGCTTCAGGCGTAGCCCAGAATCTGAACTCTATTATTTGCTGTTTTGTAGACAGAAATCCGATTTATCTTTTCCCACATGGTATATGGAGTCAGAATGCTTGGGTTCATTTTCCAGCTCTGCTATTTGATTGTTGTTCTAAATTACTGACTTTTTGTACTTTAGTTTTATCATCACAAAAAAAATGTGGATAACACCACCTATTCCATGGGATCTTGAGATAGATGAAACAAATTATTCTATGAAAAACACTTAGAATAATGCATGGAATATTGTAAGACTTTCTTAATATATGCTAGTACTCCCCCCAACCCCCCCATGCAAACACACACAAAAAATCCCCAAACAGTAACAAATCCATTCTCTTCTTTAGAAAATCGATATACCATATTTACTATAATTAGCCTATGTTAATGGGTGTGATTTTGGATTCCATTCTGTTTCATTGATCTCTGTGTCCATTCCTTCTGTTTTGATTACTATGACCTTAAGATACATTAATTGAAAGCTTTACAGTGTTATCGTAACCACACATTTGGATAATTAATTTTAATTGGAAGCTAAGTCTGCAACGAGGACATTTTGAAATGAATACCTCAAGAGAAAAATGGGAAAAACATACTTTCCATTTTCAAGCTGGGTGTAATGGATTAAGTGAGAGCCCAGTGGGCCTTCTCTTCATTTCCATGGAACATAATTTAGTTTTGGTACATTGATGCATGAAAGGAATATATTCCTGTTTTGACAACTTGAGGTTCACGCACCAGGAGTCTCTGATCTAGTGAAGGGTATCAACAGAGTGGCAAGAGAAAAGTGTGATCCTAAAGTAGAGTTACGGGTGATGGAGGAGAGTGGAGGAAAAAACATGAGTGGACCTTTTATGGACAAAAGTTTATAGAAAAAGTAACAAAAATAACTGCAGGAAACTTAGTTGGGAGAGGTAGATAGTGAAATCAGAGCTTTAATACTTAAATTAACTTAGTGGTTACCATTGGCTGGTATACTCTAAAGCTTTGAGGTTACTGTAATAATTATTTACTACCAATGCTCATTTAATTCTAACTCTTTAATACAAGTTAAATATGAAAAAAGAAAAAAAACAGACTTTTAGAGAAAGATGCTTATAAAAATGATCCACCTCGGAGTTCCCATTGTGGCTCAGTGGTTAACGAATCAGACTAGGAACCATGCAGGTGCGGGTTCAATCCCTGGCATTGATTAGTGGGTTAACGATCCGATGTTGCCCTGAGCTGTGGTGTAGGTCGCAGACGCGGCTCGGATCCTGCGTTGCTGTGGCTGTGGCTACAGCTCCTGATAGACCCCTAGCCTGGGAACCTCCATATGGCACGAGTGCGGCACTAGAAATGACAAAAAGGAAAAAAGGAAAAAAAAATGATTCACCTAATACCAAATGATAATAGATTTTTGAAAGTGAAGATCTGAAGCTGAAATGTACAAACCAAAGCAAAAATAAATAAAATGTACTTGTCACAAATGATATAGAGAATATGAATTAGTAGAGGGAGAGCAATATCCAAATACCCAAAAGTGTTGTGTTTTTTAAAAGACACAACATATGCCATGATTTAGTTTAGTTTCTCCTGAAAAAAGATTAATTCATCATTGTAGTACTATTGATGACTATCAAAACTGAAACACACTTTATAGAGTCAGATACTTTCTGTTGAACTTCCCACAATAAACAAAACAAAACTGACTTCGACATAATAATTACTATATTCAGGATAAATTCCAATGACATTATTTCTGGAAGAAAAATTTATTCCAATTATATCCTGTTCTAACTAAAATAAAACTAGCCAAAGCTGAAGGAAAACTACATCACTTGAAAGGAGTGCTCTTGGACTTCCTGTCATGGCTCAGCGGTTAAAGAATCTGACTGGGAACCATGAGGTTGCGGGTTTGATCCCTGGCATCGCTCATTGGGTTAAGGATCCGGTGTTGCTGTGGGTCGCAGATGCGGCTGGGATCTGGCCTTGCTGTCAGCCAACGGCTACAGCTCCAATTAGACTCCTAGCCTGGAAACCTCCATATGCTGCAGGTGCAGCTCTAGAAAAGACCAAAAAAAAAAAAAAAAAAGGAAAGGAGTGCTTCCTCATCTTTTGGGCTGCAACAAATTCTTCTGGCTTTTCTCTTACTTCATCTACTCCTTTTTTGGTGCTATTCTGCTCTCTTTATGATGCTTTTCTGCATTTCAGCCAAAAGGTTCTATCCTTAACTTCCTTCTTTTCTCTCTCATGATTTTCTCTATGGTAAATCTCATCTAATCTAATGGTTTAAACATGCAAATGGCAATTCCTTTCCTCCACTTTAATCCCTCTTCTAAGTGCTCCCATTTCCAAATTCACTGACACTTGGTTCTCATATCCTACTGGTATCTCTAATACCATTAATCAAATCTGAACTAATCAATTCTTCTCTTTTCTTTTTCCTTAAATTCCTATCTCTTTTGATGGCAATGAGTGCTAATCATCAACTATACTCAAAACTACAAATTTTTAATTCTTAAAATGTTTAATTCTCCCATTTTTTTTAACATAGAAATCAAAAAGTTGCCAAGGTCTCAGTTGTCTGTCTATAGTCTGAGTATCTTGCAGCTGTTCTTTCCTTTCTATTTCTTCTGCAACTATCTTAGCTTAGATCTCATTATCGCTTACTTGGAACACTGTACTAATCATCTCACTTGCCACCATTTTTTTAGGTTTTTATTTTTTCTATTATAGTTGATTTACATGTTCTGTCAATTTCTGCTGTACAGCAAAGTGACCCAGTTGACATCATTTTTTGTTCACTTCCATTTTGAAATCCATTTGTCTTCCAATTAATTTGGTTACAACATGTCCCTGTCGAAGTCTTTAAAATGTTTCCCATTGTTTTTGAATAATGTCTACAGATACTACCAGTCATCAAACATTTTCATGAAGACCCATCATGCCAAATCTATTTCTAATTGACTTTGGGTGCCATAAGATCTAGCAAAACTCCTCTACACATACTTCCCTGTGCATTACAATGTTTTCCGGCCCCTGTTCCTTTTCTCTTTGTACATTTTCGTAGTACTGGATATTTTTATTCCCATATCAAAAAATCCAAATAATACTTACCACAAAAGTCCATTTCTAGTATAATTTACACTGAATTCAGCTAAAATATATTGAGCATTTATGCTAGATTCTATGCCAAGTATATTATCTCATTTAATTGAATAACAAGATATTACTATTCTTACATTCTTACTATGCAATAATACTCTTCTTATACATTCATGTAAATGTCGCTTATAAAACTGAGGCAAAGTTCATATTTAATTCATCCTGGCATCTCTTACAGTTCTTTGGAGAGGTAGATGCTTCATCAATATAGATGCACAAATGAAATACACTAGAATGAATTCAGTGGTTCTGTTCCACTTAAGCTTATCCTGCATTGTCATGAAGGATTTGAGAACTTGCATTTCAATATTTTAAAAAGGAAATAAAAATAAAGGAAAAAATAAAGTGAATTTATAAAGTGAACCATTCATTCATGGTTCACAGTAGCCATGAAGAGTGGTCTAGTACAGTTTGTTAGATTTAGGTTATGAATTTGGTGTTGAGCCAAGGCAAAGAGAGATACAATCACTTATTTACAATACAACCAATATTCATGAGATGGAAATATGTAAGTTATTGATGAGAAGCTCAGTTCTTACTGGCACAGGACTAGAAAGACATTTTTCTACGATGTTTTCAAAGGGAGGATTCTGTTTGATGTAGTAAATAATACCTTCAACACTATTCTTTTTTTTTTTTTTTTGCCTTTTTTGTCATTTTATTGCCGCACCCGCGGCATGTGGAGGTTCCCAGGCTAGGGGTCTAACCGGAGCTGTGGCCACTGGCCTGTGCCGCAGCCACAGCAACGCAGGATCCGAGCCGCATCTGCAACCTACACCACAGCTCACGGCAACGCCGGATCGTTAACCCACTGAGCAAGGGCAGGGATCGAACCCGCAACCTCATGGTTCCTAGTCGGATTCGTGAACCACTGCGCCACGATGGGAACTCCTTCAACACTATTCTTAAAGTACAAGAGATGTGAGTTGCCTTAAAAACCAAACTTATCCTTGGTGCTACTCTCTCAAGAATGATAGGTAAGTCACCACAAAATGGAAATATCTGCACAAGAAACGGACTTATTTTAAGAGTCATAGAGAGGGTCATACATTATCCATGTGACAATGGTATTGAGCTGTTTCACGTAAATTGTAGAGGGCATGATGATAGACTTCCTGTACCCTTTATTTTTCCTCCTCTCTTTTTAAGTAGAAAATGAAAGAGCAATTTAGTGTTGATGGGTTTCTTAAGATACTTGGAAGTTATTAGCTACATAGGGGTCCTTGTTTTACCCCTTCTATAGAATGGAAAAAATGACAAAATACTATTATAGAATGATTATACATGTCTGTGATATCAAAACCAAAATCACAGATATTGTGGCCAGAAATGATGGCAGACAGTGGCAATAATATAGATATATGTGTGTGTAGATATGTGTACACATACACACATGCACACACACGTATATATTTCAATATATATTCAGTGTCCCTTTTTACAAAATGATGTCACAAACCATTTAAACTCAATTTTTTCTCTCTCAAGGCCTAATCCTTTTTGTCAGCTAATTGTCACAATGATTATTTTGCTTTTGAGATGATTAGACATATTTCATAACTACAAATAAAGAAACTTCCTAACAAATTATTCTTTAAGAATAAATAAGAAATTGTGTGTGCTGACATCAAAAACCTTTGAATTTCCTACCTGGTGTTTACTGTCAAAAAGCACAATGGGCTTTCAAACAGGTTCTCATAAGAAAAAATTCTGTTTGTTTTGTCACACTTTTTCCATTAATTTAAAAACCAGTGAAAGCCTGAAAACACTGGGAAGTGTGAAAATAACCCCCAATTTTGAGTTTTCAAAATGCTCTTGGGAAGCACATTTTGTGGATAATTGCAAATGCTTTGTGATAGAGCTTCTGAACTGCATGAGCTTCTGGATTAAGTATATATCATTTGAGAGGACAAAATTTTATGCTGTCTCACCCTCTTTGTTTAATAAGCCTCATGAATTTATGCCAGTGATGAAAACTGACTGATTCAGTCAAACGGCTCTATAAGGCTTGCTATATATCACCTAAAATTTTTGAAAAATTAGCCAAATATCTCCTAAAGTCATGAAATTAACTACACATTTCTGAAAGGACTGAAAGCTAGCCAACACAACAAAAAAAGATAATACCTCATGTCAAAATGGTAATATCTTTTGTGACACTTCCGTACTTATATCTTGGTGGTGGCATTGTGGATTGGCACAATTCAGGGAAAGCACTGTGATACTACATAGGATATAATTCCCATCGTAAATATATGGTACAATGGAGCCACAAAAATGTCCATTCTTTTCAGTACAACAATTTCTTCTTTGATGACCAACCCCTAGCCCTGGCTAGATGACAAATCTAAACCTGTGTATGTATTTCTCATAGGACCAAGTGCTTAACATCTCTCCGGTGCTACTTGCGTTTGTATTTGTGTGCATGGGTGTGAGTACATATGTGTTTGTGTATAAATATATTTATATTTTGGATCATAGCTGCTATTATTCAGTAGTTAATTTTTAGCAAGCACTGTGATATGTTCTTTACATATATTATCTCTTTTACTTTTTATAATAATACTGTCTAGTAGATATTATACTAATTCTAGAGAGGATAAAACAATCCAAAAATATTAATCTAGCCAAATCACAGAAAAATGCTCAACTGAGAAAATGCTGGGATTACAACATATGTAACTCTGACTCCAAGGCATACAGTCTCAACTACTGAATTCTCGATGATTATTTTTTAAAACAGGCTGACTAGTATTTGAGTCACTTGGGCACAAGTCTTACTTCTCCAGAGGTGGATCAAAGAACATTTACAGCTGTTGCTCACAGTGTGAATCACATTTAATGAAACTGTTGACACCCCATAGGTACTTTCTCTCTCCTTCTCCAGTTGTCTGTACATTTCCAAAAACTCATCATCCTTCTCAAGACTCCAGAATAGGAAAGTACATTCCCCACTCAGGGTTAATTCTCTCTGACACTATGCCCATTACCCCATGTCCTAGGATATATCATTCTCCAGTCTTCTGCTCACTTTTTCTTTTTGGTTGCCCTCTACTGGGGGGTTTGTGTTTGAGTGTGTGTGTGTGTGTGTGTCTTTTGTCTTTTTAGGGCTGCACCCACGGCACATGAAAGTTCCTAGGCTAGGGGTCATATCAGAGCTGTAGCCGCTGGCCTACACCACAGCCACAGCAACATGGGATCCGAGTTACATCTGCAACCTATTGCAACAGCTCAGGGCAACGCTGGATCCTTAACCCACCAAGCAAGGCCAAGAGACTGAACCCTCATCCTTACGAATACTAGTCAGGCTGGTTATCCACTGAGCCATGACTGGCACTCACTGTGGATATAAGCTTTTTCCTGGTGATGCAAATATCTTCTCCTATTCTATGGCTTGCCTATTCACCTTTTTTTTTTTGGTAACCAGAAGTTCACAATTTTAATACAGGACAGTTTTCAACATATTTGTATCATATTAGAAAAATCATTGCTAATGACAAGACCATAAAGCTATTTTAATAGATAATATTCTAGATACTTTCCTGCTTATTTTTTAAATTCCATAATTCATCTGAAATTGATTTTCATGTATGGTATGAAGTAGGGATCATTTATTTTTTCTCCCATATGTAGAGCCTTATTGATCTAGCACCATTTACTGAAAGGACTGTTCTCCATTGCTATCCAGTGCCACTCATAATAATTCAAGTGCCCGTGTATGTGTGTATCTGTTTTTGAACTCTGTTTTCTATTCTGTTAAGGGCTTAGCTATCCTTGCATAAATCCCACACTCTGAATTGTTGTGGCTTTAAAATTAAGTCAATGTCTGGTGCAGCAATATTTATCTGTACTTTCTTCTTTTTGACTTTTGTCTTAATTATTCTTTGCTGTTCGCATTTACATACAAATTTTAGGATTCACTTGCATTTTCCACACAACACAGTGATTAAAATGAATTTCTAAATGAATTTGGTGAGAACAGGTATCTTTACTGTTTTGGAATCCATAAACATGATATATTTCTCTATTTGCTCAGTTCTTCTTTAGCTTTTCTTTCATTTATTTATTTATTTATTCATTCATTCATTCATTCATTCTAGGGCCGCATGTGCAGCATATGGACATTACCAGGCTAGGCTAGGGTCCTAATTGGAGCTGTATTTGCTGGCCTACAACACAGCCACAGCAACACAGGATCTGAGCTGCATCTGCAAACTACACCACAGCTCATGGCAACACTGGATCTTTAACCCACAGAGCAAGGTCAGGGACTGAAACTTCATCCTTATGGATGTTAGTCAGACCCGTTAACCTCTGAGCCACTATGGGAACTCCTTCTTTAGCCTTTTAAAATATACCTTTATAGTTTTGCTAAAGGTATTCACCTATATGTTAAATTTATTCATTCCCAGATATTTAATTTTTTTTTTTTTTGGCTTTTTAGGGCCGCACTTGCGGCATATGGAGTTTCCCCAGCTAGTGGTCAAATTGGAGCTACAGCTGCTGGCCTACACCACAGCCACAGCAACGCAGGATCCAGGCCGCGTCTGCGACCTACATCACAGCTCACAGCAACGCTGGATCCTTAACCCACTGAGCACGGCCAGGAATCAAACCTGCAACCTCATGGTTCCTAGTCGGATTCGTTTCTGCTGTGCCATGGCGGGAACTCCTAGATATTTAATATTTTTGATGATACATTAAACACTATACTCACAGAATTTAATTTTCAAATTCTTTGGTACGTAAAAATAAAGATAATTTTTGATCTTGGTCTTTCATCCTGGAGCCTTGCTAAACTCTTGCAATAATTCCAATTAATTTTTTGGATATTCATTCATTTATTTATTTATTTATTTTTGCCTTTTGTCATTTTATGGCCGCACCCGCGGCATGTGGAGGTCCCAGGCTAGGGGTCTAACCGGAGCTGTGGCCACTGGCCTGTGCCGCAGCCACAGCAACGCAGGATCCGAGCCGCGTCTGCAACCTACACCACAGCTCACGGCAACGCCGGATCGTTAACCCACTGAGCAAGGGCAGGGATCGAACCCGCAACCTCATGGTTCCTAGTCGGATTCGTGAACCACTGCGCCACGACCGGAACTCCTGGATATTCATTTAAATATTCTACATAAACCATACAACTATTTTCAAATAATGCAAATCTTCATTTCCAATCTTTTTACATTATTTATTTACCTCATTTTACTGTTTGGGACCTTCAACACAACAACAGCATATAAGAAGTTAGGAGGAATATAAATATATGTGATAATGAAAATTGTGCTTTTCCTATACTCACATATGTATATATATAATATATAAAATATGTAGTAGCATATAAGTCAGAAGGAATATACACCTACATATATATGTAAAATAGTAAATACTACACTTTTTGTTTCTATAATTTTTTCTAATAGGGCCAATGCCTATGATTTGCTTTGACTGACAGAATGTGACAGTGACTTTGTATAATATCCAAGGCTAGACTTAAGAAATATGCTGGAACTAGCCATCATGCTATAAGCCCAAGCTGCATGGAGATGCTAAGTGGAGAATAATGGAAGCACATTAGTGAACATCCCATCTGATCTTCTGATCCGTAAGTGGAACTTCCTGCCAGCCATGTGAATGGGCCTCTTGAGCATTGTACTCTGAGCATAATGACTACATACCCAGCAGATACTATGAGGACAGAAGAACCTCTCAACTTAGCTCAGCTAATATTTACTACAGAATTATGAGATATAATAAAAGGTTGCTTTTTGTTTAAACCACAAAGTTTTGATGTGGTATGTAATATCGAATCATTTACCATAATGGAAGCTGGCATTCAAGAACGGAATGAATTAATAAATACTTGACCCTCCCCCATCCCCATCTTTTAAAAAAATATTGATGAGGTGTTATGGTGATCACCCCGATAAGTTTCTGTCAGTGTTTCATTACTTTAAGAAGAAAAATTTAATAGTAGATTAATGAAAAAAATGGTTAAAAATTAGGTGGATTGTTGCAAAAGAACTGGAAACTCTTGGACACATTCTGAACTCTCTAATGCAATTACCAATTACATACTTCTCTGGATAAGGGGTTATAAGGTAAATATGGATTGAAATAAGCATTTTTGCTATTTCCTACAGAAAAGTAAGGTAAGTACTATTAATGAATTAGGCTGTGTATCTGGCACATAATATAAAATGAGAAGTGAGCATGGGTGGACATTGTATTTTATGGAGCTTAGCTACAGTTTTGAGTCCCTATTTTTATGAAATTTCTCAGGAAAAAAATCAGTTTAGGTACTTTGCCTCTTGGTAATTTTTCTCTTAGAAACAGAAAAGATTTCTTATAAATCACAAAGAAGATGCTCAGTAACTATTGCTCAAAGAAAAAAGTGATACAAGAAACCAGAGAATTTTTATTTCTTGGGGGGGAAGAAGAGTACCAAAATATTAAGGAAAGGAGATTAGCAGCAAAAAAATGAGAAATATTTAGCATTAAAAAATTGCATATATTTTTTCTTTGTGGTATGCTCCAGTTTTCTTTACTGACACAGTTACCTTTTGCATAAGAAATATGAATTTTCTTGAGGAGGCTACAAACAAGGTCTTCCAATTTTCTCTCTGGTATGAAAGCAATGTACTTCTTAACAGTGACAGACCCTTCATACTTTATACACTTTTCATTTTAAAGAAGAAGAAAAATTCAAGGAACCAAAGGGATATCAATAGTTATTTGACATCATAAAAGACTAAACTTTCAAGAAAATAAACATCAAAGCCTTTATTATTTTTGATAGAACAGCATCTATCTCGCTTTCTAAGAGGAAACCAATACTAGGACACATGAGATTTTTAGCATTTAAATGTACGCAGTGATATTTTAGCGTGTACTGCCCAAGAATAAGGACATCCTCCTCTGTAAACAAAACATAGTATTACACTGTGTAAAATTAACACTGACAGTTCTATAAGCTGTCATATAGTTTATATGCAAATTTCCCTAACTGTCCAATAGTATCTTTCATAACTTTTTTGTTGTTTTATTTGATTCAAGATCCAACCAAGAATCATGTTTCATTTCACTTGTCATATCTTTCTAGTCTCTTTAATTTAGTATGGTTTCCCAGGCTTTTTGTGTCTTTCATGATATTGGCATTTTTTTAAAACATCCAGCTAGTTGTGTTGAAAAAGGCCCTCATTTTGGATTCTTTCCTCATGCTTAGAACCAAGTTAAACATTTTTTATTTTCGGGCAAAAATACTATATACAAGTAACATTATTTCTGTGTTTGATCATATGGGTTTAGTGGTAGTGATCAGACTTTTCCATTGTAATTAATATTTAGTCTATAAAGTGACATTTTGACACAGTAAGTATCTTGTTTACCAACATTTCTGCACCCATTGGTTTTCCTGACTGAGCCAATAATTATTATGGGGGGTGCCATAGAGTGATTTTCTATTTCTATTGCCTGAGGGATTTTTCCATTTTTAAAATATTGAGTTAATGTAGTACAGATGTTGTTTAGGGTTGTCTAGTATCCCTGACCCTTACTAATAGTCTCCCAAACTTCATTTGGGAAGCCACTATTTTACTATTCTCCTCAATGTGATTTGGAGCTCTTCTTCAGCTCTAATGTGGACCCAGAAGACAGTCTAATCTCACCTTCTGGCCATATTATATGCTTCAAGAATGCCCATCATCCCAAGCCATCAAAGACATCACTGACTACATATTTGTTGAGACTTCTACAAAAGAAGCTCTCTCTTTCACAGGAAGTACCAGAGGTAGCCATTACTCTTTCCCAGGAACTTCATACAAGATGTCTGAATTGCTCATTTGACTATGTATCATATAACATTTTTACAGCCTGAACTGTGTGCCCTCAAAATGTATAGGTTCAAGTCCTAAACCCTTAGTAATATGACTGTATTTGTAGATAGGCCCTTTAAACAGGTATTTACAGAGGAGTTCCTGCTTTGGCTCAGTGGGTTATGAACCCAGCTAGTACCCACGAGGATCAGGGTTTGATCCCTGGCCTTGCTCAGTGGGTTAAGGATATGGTGTTGCCATGAGCTTTGGTGTAGGTCACAGATGCAGCTCAGGTCCCACATTGCTGTGGCTGTGGCATAGGCCGGTAGCTGCAGCTTTGTCTTTTTCCCCTAGCCAGGGAAATTCCATACACCACAGGTGCAACCCTGAAAAAGCAAAACAAACTTTCTGGCCATATTATATGCTTAGTCCATATAGGTGACTGGTCATATAGGTAGGCTGTAATATGATGTGACTAGTGTCCTTATAAAAAAAGATTATGACACAGACATACAAAGAAGAACAACGACGTGAAGACGAAGGAAGAGGACAGACATCTACAAGCCAAGGAAAGAGGCCTCAGAATGAAGCCAGCCTTGCTGACGCCTTGATCTCAGACTTCTAGACTCCACAACTGTAAGAGAATTTCTGTTGTTGAAGCTGCCTAGTCTGTGGTACTTTGTTATGGCAGCCATAGCAACCTAATACAGCCATCTTGATGTTGAATATGGAACTGACTCCAGACTCATGAGCTGTCGGAATAGCCTAGGGGTCTGAGGGTGAAGGCAAACCACAGAAGGCAGAGCAGAGAAATGCAGAGAAACAGCTCTTGGTCTACATTAGCTGAAGCCAATTCTTCTGAAAAATATTGATTTAAGGAACCAGTAAATTCGCTTAATTTTTTTTTAGTAATTAGTAAAAGTTTATTGTACACAGGACAAAAAGTCAGCTTGCAAACTGGAAGCACTCAAACTAAAACATGGAAAGAGGCTCAGAGGTATATGGTTATATAGCTTATATGTGAGAAAACAGTATGTTTATTCTTCACAGTGGTTGGTTAGGATATTAGAATTTTCAGTGGTAACATCACATCGACCCTGGGAAACAGTTCAAGTTTTGCTTACGATTTCCAGAGGCATAAGCAAGAAATGACCCAGGTCAGGTTAGTCTCCCAAAATAAGCTAAATTAAGCTTTATTTCTATTACCATATTAGTTTTGTGTGCTTGGGGAAATTTCAAAGCTTCTCTCCCTATATTTTTGGTTTTGTTTTTTACTGAAATATAGTTAATTTACAATGATGTATCTTAACTGTTTAAATCAATTTAAACAGATTGCTTTTTTTCCCTCAGAATACAGGTTCCCACTGATATATGTGCGTATAGCCCCAGCATTCTAGCCCTTTCCTGCCTAACCTAGAGTTACTGACCACCTTCAGATTATCTACTTTACACAGGCTATAGGCAAACTCTTAGGAGGAGCCAGATGGTGTATCTCAAGCATGTCCAAGGAAAAGGATAGCTCTCTGGTGACCAGTGGGATTAGGGGCTGAGGAGTTGGTGAGTTTTCATATAATCGCTATGATCTTTCTAACAGACAGGGCAGAAGTGTGGTTCTAGCTATAAATGTGATACTTCATGTGCATGTCATCAGAGTTCAGTGAATAAGAAACTGAAGAGGAAGGTGTACAATTGGGCTTTGTCCATTATTCAATGATGGCTCTGCTAGTCTGCTCCCGATTTGTCTATTACATTGTACTTTCTGTCCTTATAATCAAAGTTATTGTACTTATCTCTGACTCAATGACAAGATGTGAGGATGAACTGATTTTGCAGGCCATTTCAAATTTCTCTAAAAAAAATTCTCGACCTCTAGATACAGGTTTTGACCTGCACTTTTCTTCCCTCCTTCCTTCCTTCCTTCCTTCCTTCCCTCCCTCCCTCCTTTCTGTCTTTTGTCTTTTTGTCAATTTAGGGCTGCACTTGCAGCACATGGAGGTTCCCAGGCTAGGGGTCTAACAGGAGCTGTAGCTGCCAGCCTACGCCAGAGCCACAGCAATGCGGGATCCGAGCCGCGTCTTCAACCTACACCACAGCATCATAGCAAAGCCAGATCCTTAACCCACTGAGCAAGGTCAGGGATCGAACCCTCAACCCCATCGTTCCTAGTAGGATTCATTTCCGCTGAGCCACGAGGGGAACTCCCACTTTTCTTATTTAATGCATTTGTGGTGGTATTTTAAAGGTAAGTAATTGGGTGAATTAAAGACATACTGTGGAGATTCACTGATAATTTATGTGTTTGCTTTAGCTCCCCATGCTAATTAACAACGAATGTATGAGTATGAGAAATTCATATGTGAAACTCATTTTTTCCCGATTATGCTAATATTTAATACTCTTTATGAAAATAACTTCAAAGTTTACTAAAATTCTTAGATTCAACTTTAGAGAACACAGAGAACTTCCATTAATTATGACTTTCCATTACTTTTGACTTCAAAAAAAGATACTGTTTCTTTGGTTTTATAAACAAAAATAATAAAGGAAATGATTTTTACTGCAAATAAACAAAATGACTTATTAAGAACATGACAATTAAAGAATGAGACCGTTGACCCAGGACATATTTTGAGTTTGATGAGCTCCATCTAGAGCCAGTAGGGTCATTTCAATTCCTATCAGTACCATGCCAACTTCATCTTAAGGCCCTTTCTATCTCCTTAAGGGAAAGCAACATATGTACTAGGTAAACTTTAGGAGGCTCTCTAGTTGATAGCATAATTGCCTGGATAGTTCAGGCTATTCATTTTTGCTTCAGTAAGGAGTGAAATCCCTTAGCAGATTTCTCTCAGGATCTAAATTCCCTTTATAATATTGTGCCTAGGTAATATTGTTGCAGGGTCTTAAATTCCACAAGATTTGGTTGTTAATTAATAAGAGTATCTTATTTTCAGCAAATTCAAAATATGAAAACAGGTTTCTCTCCAAAATGCTTAAATGGATAAGCCTTAAAAAATAAATACAGTGGAATATCCGCACCTCTATGGGTGAACTTAGGTATTCATGGATAATTGTTATCTAGATAATTCAGCAGCCCTCTAACTTGTTTCCTGGAAGTCATTCTTCCTCTTTCATTTCTCTAGCCTCCATTACAATGCATTTTCCTTACTACGGTCAGCATATCTTTGTAAAATATTTGCAATTATAAACTAAACTTGTGATTAGTTTAGATCGTGACACATAATGAGGTCTTACCTGGAAGTATGAAACACATAGGAACACTAGAGAAAGTTTCAGTCAGCCTTTCACTTGAAATTCAAAAGATGCAGTCAAATGTAAATAGATAAACAGAGTCATGGAAATTTAAGAGAGGGCTTCATTATTCTGACTCTTCTTGAAAACAAATGCCTGGGTCTGGGCCTGTGACCTTAAACCTTTATTCTCTGAGGACATCCTGTGGAGACTTGCTAAGAACATCCTTTCTGTAGCTTGTTCCTCTGCTTCTCTCTTCCTCAGCCAGTTGGCTCCAATCAACCACTCATTAGCACCCCCTCCCTCCATAACACTTCCTATCAGCTCTGGGGGCTCTTCTGACTTTAGGTTCCATCCAAGTATGAGGTAGGAATAGGGTTGAGTCCTAGGGGTCCTAATAGAGGAGGAGTGTGTGTAAGCCCTCACTATTTGGGATATCAGGTTGGATTCACTGAAACAAACCTTTACCCTTTGAAGGTCTTTACCTCTCCTATTTTTTATTATGCTAAAACAGTTACTATATTTCTTTCCTTAGCCTTGAATTACATCATGCTATGATCCTGCCATTCCCAGACTTACCAGTTCTTAAGACTTGGTCAATGAGACTCTGTAACCAGGTCCCTGTGACCCCTCCCATGTTCCTCTCAGCCCATTTCCCTGTAACCTCTGGGCTCTAGCTTTATTAGACTTTGCTAGTTTTAAACACTTAAGCATCTCAAGGTCTTCATAAATACTTGTGCCTAGAATGATTTCCTAATACTTCATATTCCTTACTTCACCTTGAACTACTCTTTCTCTTTTGGGAATTGTCCCAGGCACTACTCTCAGAGACAAACTTCCTTAAAGACTGACCTGTATTCTATTTCCCTGAACATGTTCTATAGCATCCTATGCAACTCCTTTGCAGCAAATATCCTTTTGAAAACTATAAAGTTTATAATTTCAAACTTACATAGAAGTTGTAAGAATAGTAAATAGAGTATTCTTTACCCAGATTCACCTACTGTTAATATTTTGTCCCATTAGCTTTATCATTTGCATTGTTTCTTACTCTCTCTCATACACACACAACACACAACACAAACACACATAATAATACTTTTCTGAACCACTTGAGTATAAGCTGCATATATCCATAGCTTTTAATCCCTAAATCCTTTAGAGTGTACTTCCCAAGAATAGGGATATTCTCTTTCATAACCACAGTAGAGTTACTATCTTCAATAAATTTAACATTAATTCATTACTTTTATTTAATTACCATTTATGAGATAATAGAAAATATAAATTTGTTTCTGTTCACAATTTTTGGAGCAGCGCTCCTAAAAATCCTTGTTATTTTCTAAGTGATAAGATCACTAGGAGAATCTCTTATCCCAACATTGATCATTATCTCTATTCCTGATGCAGAGCTCCCGAAACACTTATAATTTGGGGGATAATAGTTCTGTCTTTTGTTCTAATGAGGTGACTCTGGGTGGTGTCCTGGATGAGGGGTAGTAACTGGAAAGACAAAGCAATGATTAGAAGCTTGGGATTTTCAGTCCCATCCCTCCCTTTCTCTTGAGAAAGAGGAAGGGCTGAAAATGGAGTTAATGACGATCATGCATATATGATGAAGCCTCCATAAAATCCCCAAAGTATGGAGATTGGAGAGCTTCCAGGTTGGTGAACACACGGAAGTGCTGGGAGAGTAGCATGCCTGGACAGGGCATGGAAGCTCCGTGCCCTTCCCCACATATCTTGCCCTACACATCTCTTCCATCTGGCTATTCATCTATATCGTTTATCACATCTTTTAATAAACTGGTAAATCTAAGTAAGTGTTTCCCTGAGTTCTGTGAGCTGCTCTAAGAAATTACTTGAACCCAAGGAAAGAGTCATTGGAACCTCCCAATCTATAACCAGTGGTCAGAAGCACAGGTGATAAAGTGGGCTTATGACTGGTATCTGAAGTGAGAGGGGGGCAGCCTTGTAGGACTGAACACTTAACCTGTGAAATCTTATGTTACCTCTGGGAAGACAGGTAAGAATTGAGTTGAATTCTCGGACACCTTGATGGTATCTGAGAACTGCTAGGTGGTATGTAAAGAAAGCTCCACATATTTGGTGACCAGAAGTAAAGTGTTTTGTGTGAGTTGTAAAGGAGACTCATAGGAAAGAAAGACATAGTAAGGAAGACTCATGTTTCTCTCTATACAGATGGTGGAAAATGCAGTTCATTTTTTTTCTTTTAAATAGGACTGGTGGCACTTTGGTTGTGTCTGATGTTTCATCATAGTTAGATTTATGTTCTATATTTCAGGCTTGAATAATGCATAAGAGATACTGTTAGGGATATCATTGATATTTTAATTATTTCTTTATGTCTGTTCTCCTTGCTGGATAGTAATCACCAAGAGGGCAGTGCCAAGCTTTATTCTATTTATGTTTTTTAGCTCTAGAACTGACTGCAGGGCCTGGCACATTATAGGTGCTAAATAAATATTGGATGACTGACTGAAGTGATAAAGTGGATTTTCACACAACTTAGAGCCCTGTTTAAAAGTGAGGTACAACTTTGCACTGCTATATGGATTATCTAGTTTCTACTAAATTAATAGGGGTCAGAACTGGGAACCCTGGCTCCTAATATTGCTCAAGAAGTAGAGCTAAGCTAGGTTTATCCTCTCTTATAGTTCCCTCCTTTTATTGTTGTAAGATGCACAATCCTCAGTAATTAGCAAGCGTGGCCCATTCTTAGTGACCTCAGTGTGAGAGAATGCATCTCTCTCTTTATTTTGCCAGGAAAAAAAAAACAAAAAAACTGGAGGCAACTTTTCTCTCAGACAGCAATGGATATGTATTAAACCAACTGTAATTGTCTGCTAAATGTATTTCACAAACAAGCAAACCAGAGCTAGATTTTTCAGAGCCTTTAAAATACTTGGGATACTAAAAATATCCTGTCAACCTTGAGCACAAAGTTGTCAAACCAGAAACATTAAGCGTTTCTGAAAAAGAACTTGGAGGAGGTTGGTGGAGAAACATTGAAATTCATTGTGAATCTCATTTTTTTAAGAATGAGGAAGCAGCTATAACATTGATGTGTATTTATCCTAAATGAAAAGAATGAATGAATTCCACCCATAGGACACACAACTCTGAGAGATTTTGCACATTATAGAATTTTCTCCTTTTGCTTTTCAGGAGTGTTATCTGTGGTTGGTTTGTCAAACAGGCATATGTTATTAGAATGGTGAGGTTAAAGCTAAAATATTTAAAAATAGAATATATCTATATGTTTATTTACTGTGAAGAAATATTCCTAAATATGAAAACATCTCAAAATATTTAGCAGAGTTTGACATTTTTTTCATATACTCCCATTTGCAAAGTATCTACAGTAATGAACTGCTAGTCAAAACTAAAACTGAGAAAAAAAGATGGAAAGGAGAGGCAGAAATGATCTTCAGTGAAGAGTATTTTCTGCTGGGGAGTCCATTGGCATTCAGTTGTCTCATTTAATTATCCCTTGTGTGATTCAACCATTATTTATAAGCTTCTTCTTGTTCTTAAAGAGCTCTGGGCTCTGCTTGCCAATGTTATGGCATATGATGAGGCAGGGGTGTGCGTGTGATAATGCATCGGTCCACACTGCTGGCATGTTTTCTATCTGAACTCATCAGCTGCCAAAAGGACGCAGAGCTCTCTCTTTCAAGATAAAACACTAACTGGGGTTTCAACATTGTGTGGGATTTGGCAGGCGTCACATGCTCCTGCATTATTTAGGTAGAATACAGTCCCTAAAGTGGTGCAGTACATGTTCAATAAAAATCATTTGCATGGCATTTATACCAGTTTCTGTCTGGTATTATCTTTGCCATTGGCACTAAGGAAATGTATTCACAGAAACAGGCAGATTTAATTAATGGAGATGTTAAATATGCAAGCAACTGACGCACTTTCACACCTTTACTTTCAATCTAAACTCCCTTCCCATCTTCAACCCCAGTTTGAGTTAAATAATCCACTGTGGATCTGACTCGCTTTCTGCTGAGTTAGAATACTGGAATGAAATGCAAAAGCAATAGAAATATCTTATTAGTTTCTGGACAAAATAAATAAAGAGGAAGCAATGGTCAACAGTACAGTGAAAGACACTGAAAACATTTAGGTGATGAATGTTGCCTGCAGTTTCACAGATGTTTAAAAAAATAAAACAAACTAATAGCACTGATTTAGATTTTAATATGGAGGGAAATGGTCTTTAATGAAGTTAACAGTGTTTGTTATCATCAGTAGCTGAATTTGGCTCCATTTCAAACTAAGTAAGAGCTCATCCCTTAATAAAGATTTCTTTTTCTGAAAATTATTGCTTCAGTTAGAAGGAATTGGTACTTAATAGCTTTTAATTAAAAGACCATATCTAATGAGATTTTTTTTTCTTTTTCCGTGGGAAAAGTAGATCCCTAACACTGAAACATCTCTAATTGACCAGGTCTTGTGGATGCCAGTAAACAAACTGTTTAATAGACATGACTAAGCACATTGTGGTGAACCACTGATTCTGCCAGCCTAGAACCATTCACTAAATTGTATTCTTAAACTAGATTGGCATAACATAGCAGATATAGCTATAACTGAAAAAATTAATACACTCATTCATTTTTAAAAGGACTATGTATAACAGAGCATACATTTTAGTGTCACAGCAGTGAATCACAGCTATTATTGGACTGATCTAGATTAGTTTCCTAAGATATAGACCACATAGTGAAGTATTCTAAAGAAATATGAAAGGCTTTGGTATCATTAGTATAACTGGCAAAGTTACCCATCTATTTAGAGGTCTGATCCCCTTCCTTCTCACCATCCATAACATTAAAGTAAGAATATAAGAGAATTTTTAAAACAAAAAAATCCCTTTGACACACCTGACATTTACAACATGTGAGTTTCCTCCAATCACTGAACAAAATGTGTTTTTCAAGCATATGTCAGTGATGGCAAGCTTGAGGTATCTGCCAACAGAGCTTTCACTCAGTTAACTGGCCATTAAGATGAGTGATTTAAGGAACCTACAAACAAATTCACTTTTTAAAAGACTCTTTAAGCTTATCTCTGTTCTAAGAATGTAATATGAATTTAGGCATTCCGCCTGTGATCCTTGTGACACTGTCTCCAAGAAATTGCTTCAAAGCAATAACTAATTATAATTAATAATAGCAATATTAACAATAATGGCAATATCATCATTATTTTCAATTACTTAGATATGGTTATAAATATTTCAATAATAAAGTAACTGTCAGGGCTTTTTTATTGACTTTATCTTCAAACTGGATAAGATTTCATATGATTTATAATTACTTGTTTTACAAAATGTAATAACGCTTGCTATGAATGTATCAAAAATAAATTTTTGTTATGCATAAGCTCCCTTAAATCCATTTTGAACAATACAGGGTATAAACAGATGAATGAGTAAATAAATTAATTGTGAATAAAATTTTTCTTTCAAAAAACAATTTATGTATTATTAATTTTGATGACACATTTCAAATGTGGAGAAAACCACAGTGAAGGAATGTTAACAAACTCCTTTGTATCCAATATTAGCAAATGCTAACTTCTGCCACATCAGCTTTAGATATTTTTCAATTTGTCTCCAAGTTCCCCTCTGTTCTTCAGATAACTACCATTGGGAAGCTGACATATGTCCTTCTTGATGGTGTTTTGCATTTGACTGCATATTTGTATTCCCATGGACTATATTGTGCTATTTTGTTTTTAAACATTATATAATTGGTATTAGACTATATGCATCATTCTTTAAATGCTTACTCTAATTTTAACTACATAATTAGTTACTAAATTTTCTAACCAGGTCCAATATTATTCAATATCTTTGCCTAAATAATGTAAGAAATGTTTTAAGTTTTAGCTACCCATTGAAAAATACCTCGTTTAGACTTTTTCCCCACATATTTCATGAGAATAATTTTTTTGTTATAAATAATTTGATCTCTTTAATGAATTGTGATTAAATTTATCAACATGTTTTAGTGGGTTCTGTGATTATACACTCTTCATTTACTTAACTCCTTTGTGTTCACTTTTCATTCTGCTGATGAACATCCTTTACTGATTCTTTCAGAAAGTGTCTATGGTTGACAAAATGTTAATCTTTATATGTCTGTAAAGATGAGCATTTATTTTAATTCTTACATAAAAGTCCTATTTTATTTCCATTTTATCTGTTATCATCTATGATACTCATGCTGTCTAGAAGAGAACATACTTATAAAACAAAACTGAAATGAACAGAACTTTATTACTTTCTCAGAGTAGAGAAATAGAGGTTATAAATGATAATATTATATTAACATTATTTCAGTTATTATATTTGGTTCTACTAAATTATAACTTCTGAAAATAATCACCTTTTCTTCTTGGAAGTTCTCTATTAACCATCTGTAGAAACATTTTCGAAACAATGAGCCTCTTTACAGAACAGACAATGACTCACAGACTTTGGAAAACCTTGGTTTTTCAAATAAGACAGTCTGGGGGGTGGGGGGATGCACTGGGGGTTTGGGATACAAAATCTGTAAAATTGACTTGTGATGATTTATGTACACCTATAATTGAAATAAAATCCATTAAGAAAAAAAAAAAGAAACATTTTCATAAAGATGACCAAAAGGGGAGTTCCTATCATGGCTGAGTGGAAACGAATCCGATTAGTATCCATGAGGATGCAGGTTAGATCCCTGGCTTCGCTCAGTGGGTTAAGGATCTGGCATTGCTGTGAGCTGTGGTGTATGTTGCAGACATGGCTTGGATCCCACATTGCTCTGGTTGTGGTATAGACCAGCAGCTACAGCTCCAATTCAACCCCTAGCCTGGGAACTTCCATACACTGAAAGTGTGGCCCTAAAAAGCAAAAAAGAAAGAAAGACAAAAAGAAGTGAGATGGAGTTGTTAAATAAAAATGTATATGTGTGTGTGTGTGTCTGTGTGTGTGTGTGTGTATGCAATTTGATTTACTACAAGTATGAAAAGCTCTGTAGCAATCTTGTTCTTACCCTTTTAGAAATCAATGCTCTTTGAACATGCATTTTTGTAGAGCTTGCTTTCAGCACTAGATTATTCTATTTGCATTCTCTAAGGAGAAGTTTTAGAAAATAGAATATTATTTCTTCTTGGAAAGGTACATCACTACATGGCATATTATTTAAATGTCCACAATTTTTTCTTAAGATTCATTTTGTTAGATTCATATGTTTTTATGAAGAAAAAGGAAATTAAAAAGACATATCCCTCGTCCTAGACATCTACTACTAGCAGCATTTTAAAAAAATATGTATATTGGACCTTATCAATATACCTTATCATATGCAAGACTGCCTTAAATTATATTAGTAAAGAAGCTGGATTTCGGTTCCACTGAGTATTCCCTTTTGTGGTGATAGTTCACTGTACACAAAAACTGCCTGTACTAAAGAAACCCTACTGTAACTAAAAAAGATTGCTATTTGTAAATTCCTTTGAAGCAAAGTTTTGCTTAAGATAATCTCTTATAAAGATGATGTGACTTTTATGAAAAACTTCATAAGTCAGTACCTTTACATTATATTAAACATTCCTTTGCACTTTGTGAAATCTATTATTAAAATTGTGTTTTAAGTCCATGTTGTCAGAGCGACTGCTTTTCTTTTTGGGAAGGCTTGAACAGTGAAATATATTATACCATTAGAAAAATATGGAAGGAACATGTATTGATAGGTTATTCCCCATACTGTTTTATCATTCCCCCAAGTCATTCTAAGACAAGGCTCACAGAAATGAAATGAATAAAGGCCTGAACAGGCTATATGTGCTCAGCTTATTCTCGGAGGTATAGAAGGATGCTATCATTATAATTTGATACTCTAGTGGATTTTTGGTACTGAAGAGGGGAAGTTCCATAAGCATTATAAATTTAAGCAGTAAGATAAAGGCATCTAAGCCTCAGAAAAATGAAAAGTAGCACTGGATGCCAAATATTCAGTCTAAGGCAAAAAGATATTTTCTAGGGTATACATTACACTAAAATGGATGACAGATTGGGACTGGCAAATTTTCAGCTTAGACCTGGTTTGGTTGGCAATGTCGACATACTCATTAAGCACACTGGAAGATACAACAGCTGCCTGGAAAAGTCGAAACTGTAAAGCAGTGTTCTCTCTTCCTTCTCAGACACCTTGCTCTCAACACTCCTAAAGGGAAGAGCTGTCCACTCTTGCACCTCTCCAACCCTACCTGTTGAGTTCCCCAAAAATTTATTGGCATTTATAACGTTCCATGCATTGTGCTTGGTCTGTGGTGCAGAAGATGTAAACAGGAGCAACAACAGAGTGGGTCTTTTCTTTGTAGTTGTTCACTGCTCTATCTCCATTATTTAGCGTGGTGCCTGGCACACATTAAGGGAGGTTCAAAAAAGAGATGTCCAAAAAATTAAGTATAAGAAGGATTCAATAACTGTGGCAAAGTCCCGAAGTGCACTAAAAATTACCATCTGTTTTTTGGCTTTCTATTCTTGAGAGATAGAGTTTGACTTCCTTCCCCTTACAGCTGTTCTTAGTGACTTGATTGAACAATACAAAGATGGAACTTGTACTTGAGAACTTCTGAGGGCAGGTCATAAGAAGCCATGGGGTTTCTCCTTTTGCCTTTTTGAACAACAACTCTAAAGGCCTGAGACACACTTGATACCTTGTAAAATTTACCTCAGTTGAGGAGTTAGGGAAATAAAAAAAAAGGGTTTTCATAGTTGAGGCTGCTGAACACAGGAGAGAGCAGGAACTCTACCCTGAATGCACCTGAAGGCTGATGTAAGAAAATAGAACTTCACCCTAACTGGATAAGAAAGTGGGGAACATTTTGTGGAGGACCTAGGATGTCAGAGTAGAAAGTCTGGAGGTTCCTTTAAGATATTTGGAAATGATGGCATACATTTGAGTAAGGAAGAAATAAAATTAATTAAAAGTAATAAAATTAATTCAAGTGAATGTAGTATTTTAACTCAAGAAGATATTTAACATATATTGAGCACTGGCTATATCCCAAATAGTTTTTATATGCTGGTTAAATAACAACAGTATTATAAAATATTAGTCCTTTTTTTTATAGATGAGGAAATTCAACTTTGGATTGATAAAAAACTTGCTCACTACATATCAGCAAGAAAAAGAGTTGGAATTTGACCCCAATATCCATAATTTCAAAGACTTTGCTCTTTCATGATGCTAGGCATGCTATCTAGGAATTTGTTAATTAAACCAGGGTAGATCCAGTGAAAATGGCAAAGTTATGATAAAAGAAAGAGATATTGGAAAATCAGACTCAAAAAGTCTTGAGCCTTAGCAACTAATGTGGAAAGTGAGATAGAAAGAGGAGTGAAAACTACAGTTTCTTCCCAAGGTGACTGGAAGAATGTCATTATGATGAAAGTGTTAAGTAGCAATTAGATTTAGGAGAACATCATCCCTAAACTCTTTTCCAGTCTTTAGATCCTGTCTCTCTTTGTATGAGTTTGGATTTACACAGTCTGATTTTTCTATAATGGTAAGCTCACTTTGAAGTAGCAAGTTATACACTGGGAAGATAATTGGGTGAGAAGTTAATTCACTATATTTGATATGACAAGATGGTGGACTGGAGATGACTAGGGCTGGATCAGTCCAATTAGTAGGAGAAGATCCAATGAAGATCATCAATGCCAAGTATGCTCAGAAAGAACAAGTGATCCAGTGAAGCAATGGGGTAGACACTGAATTTCATCTTGTGCTACCACAGATCACTCCATTAAGTTCATCCATCATTTTCTCCTCTGCCTTCCCATTTCTACCACTTTGTCCTGTGTACTATGTATTTACACAGCTCTCCATTTCAGAATTCCATCTGAACATCTCTTTACTCAATACATATTCAAGCTATAGCACCCCCTTATTTCATCAGCATTTATGTAGAGAGAGCCCTGCTTTGACTTAGCCATCATGTAAATTTTGTAAATTTTGCTGACCTTCACTGTCTTTACTAATGCATTTTTTTTTCCTGGAATATTTGAATTTTAACTGGCCAGTCAAGTGGTTACTCTATCAAGCTACAGTTCTAGCCTGATGAAGTAAGCATACTCTCACATAACTTAAATGTTATGATATTTGGTGCCCTCAAGAAAAGTGGACCTGGTTCTCAACAAACCGCTCCCTCATTAGGAAACTCCCCCACGGTTTTAGTTCAACCAAGGACTGGCTTTGCCCAGCGTCATACTAGAGCCCAAATTAGAGTGGCTGCTTTCAAGGTTAGTTTCTAACATAGTTCCAAAGTCTTCATTCATTTTTCCCAATCCTAAGAAAAATAGAGAAATCTGAGATAAGATCCAGGTGAGAATTTATAAGAGGAATATAGAAACATAATTATTGACTTTAATTTCCAGCTTATGGGCAAGTAATAAGAAGGTATAAGGAAACTCTGGGCTGTAAAACTGAGGCAAGAGAAAAAAAATCAATGGCAATGCTTAAAGCTCTGTGATGAAACAGATCTCCCTTGCTGCTAACTCTAAGGTTGCCCCAACTTTTGGCTGATACACTCCTGCCAAGTGCTGCTTTGCAGGTGCTAATCTATGCACAGGGAAACATGTGACCTAATTAGTTTTTTTCAGAGTATATTAAAAATGTGTATAACTGGTATGAACTGTAAAAGGTAGATAAATGAAAATATTATATTAAAACATAAGTTTTGTACATTGTTCTACTTTTTCTCAAGACTTATTCAAAATGGATTTCCACTGTATTTCAACTGCAACTAGCACCTTAGACAACTTGCTTTCTGTTTTTAGTCAAAAATCTTCCATCAGTGAAAGCAAACTGAAATACATAACTTATTTATCCTCTTTGCTTCAGTTCCTTTATAAAAGTCAATATGTTCACATTTATCTCCACATGATTACTTAGTCTTAATTTATGGCCTGAGTGAGAGAGAAACAGAGTGAAAGGGAGAGGGGGAAGAGTGCGGGTATGTGCACACCCATACGTGGGCCTTTTCATAAGGGAAACAATCTAAATATTGGAAAATATAGAAACAACATTCTCCTGAAATTAGTATTACTGAGCACATTATTTATTATCTGAATTAGTAGTTTTTTTAAAAAAATTAATTATATCAAAGTAATCATATGAATTAAATGTAAAACTTGTAAGTTAAGAACTTTCTGTTAAAAACATACACAGCGATATTAGGAAATGGAAGCAATTCTCAACTACAAGATTATTAGGTTTTAAACAAAAATCATAAGTTGTGTGTGAAAGGACAGGAGGATGAGAAGTATAGTATGTGGGGAGTCCAGCACTTTGGAACAGATTCCTTTCCTGTTTAGGAATTTATTCTGTTTTCTTTCCCTGTCTGAACGTGTTCCTGAGGAAAAAAAATCTAGCTCTATTTCACACCATAAGAAAATAGCTGCCTCTTTACAGCTTTTCTTCTGGTAAGTATATATGTATTATAACAGGGTTTTCTCTTTTAATCTATGTGGGTTAACGTTCCACAGAGGTGTTTTCCAGCATCAGTCAGCAGATGGAGGACATCTTTTGGGTAAGCAGTAAGGGGATTCGGGGATGTGACATTCTTCTGGAAAGATTCCTGTGCCCTTCAGGGTGGCACGGGAAAGAGCTCCTGGATTGGTATAATGATTATGTTAGTAAAAATGTGTGTTCAGATAACTCAGGGAAACAATCTGTCCCTTCCTCCCAAAATTCTGGCACTGATTAAATCCCTCAGAACCTGACACAAGTCTGGGGACAAGAATGAGGTTAAAGTTTCCTGCTAGCTTGTTTAGAAGGGAACTTGAAAATACAATAGAAATTGAGTTGAATCATAAGTCAAAAAGAACGTTTCTTTTTTGCATACAATGCTCTTTGTTCTAAGACTCAGATTCTCGCTATAAGATGCATTGCCTTCATTCAAGGAGCTTATATTCTAGGGTGCTTCAATATAAAGATTTTTAGAAGAATTAAACATACTCATATCAGTATTAGAAATCTGGAGATAAGAAAACATATTTAATACGCCCTCTACCAATAACTTTCAACATAAAAATTTCCATGGAATGTATTTGCAAAAGCACAATTTTATTATCTGACTATTTACTTGGCAGAGAAGGGGCTCAGTAAAATGCATACACCTGATTTCAGTAGAAAGAAGCTACAGTTTCAGATACACTCAAAAGTGTACCTTTTGATCTTTTGATGGTATAAATACATACAGGGCACTTGGGAACTAATTAACCTAAAATCTGGTTATGCTATTCATCAGCAGATGGGCCTTCGGTTCAACTTTACTATAGAAAAAAAAAAAGGTGATATCTCAATTATCAAATCACCTAAGAAATAAACTGTTTTGAGTATACACCTATTCCTTGTTTAATGACTAACTCTTTCTAAGAAACCTGCCACTGAGTAAAAAGCTGTTAAATGAAACAAACAAACTACTAATTCTAATAGGGAAATTTATGAGGGTTTGTATCCTAAACCACAAAAAGAAGAAACATCACTGAACAATGGTAACAATTTTATATAAGTAGGAAATAAAACCTTAAGAGCAAATGCATATAGTTTGTATCTTAAATGCAATGTAATAACTCCCCAAAGAAATGAGAATTTCAAGTGGGTGGTGATAGGTGAGAAGAGGTGGAAAGAGTCATCCTTTGAAAGGGCATTTTTCTTTCTACATTGTTTTATTTACCAGTTCTTCAATTTGTGGGCTGACGATTATCCTACACTTAATGTGCATTTATGAATAAATATTAGTAAACAGGAAGGTACCTCCTGTCTGAAATATCACTTTTTTTTGCCACACCCATAGTATATGGACATTTCTGGGCCAGGGATCAAATCCAAAATGTATGTAGCTGTGACCTATGCCATAGCTGTGGCAACATCAGATCCTTAACCCACTGCATCACAGTGGGAACTCCTGAAATATCTCTTCTTAAAGTGTATTTATTTAGTGAGTTTTTAGGTGATAAACTCATTGTACCAAAAAAGAGTGAGATATAAGTTTGCTAGGGCTTTTGAGAAAGTTCTTCCTCATTCTCCTGGGAGAGCTTTTGGAGTTGGCCCTCTCTCCTTTTATGGGAATTATGGAAAATGGTCATAAGGCCTAGAGCCACAATAGGCATTTTACATACCAATGTTAGGGTGAAGCTCATGTAGGAAGAAGACAAGATAAAAACTCATAGAAGGATGAAAGGCCATTGGATTAAGGCAATTTTGTATCGAGTTACTTAGAGTTGAAGGCATTTAAAATCATACAAGCAAGATTCTAGACAAGGACACTGGTAGAGGAATCATATTGAGAGCAAATTTGAGGGGCAAATAGTCCCACAGGAACATAGATCCTAGCAGGAAAAGATGCTCAATGCACTGTATCCTGTATATACAAAATGGATAACTAGATAAAAGGAGGAAGGGGAATGCTGGAAGCTAGAGATAGGTAAATATTTTCTTTCCAAATGGGCATGGTCATTGTTTGTGGTTTACCTACTTAGGATGGCTTATACCTACAATGGGTCAGAGGTTTGACGATTACTGCTCAGATCCTTTCTAAAGAAGAGAATCACTGATAAATTGTAATTATTAAAAATGAATTAGTAAGGCTACTATATATAAAAACCCTAAAGATTCTACTCAAAAACTACTAGAACTGGTAAACGCATTCAGCAAGGTAGAAAGACACAGTATTAACATACTGAAATGAGTTGCGTTGCTTTACACTAACAATGAAATATCAAAAGGGAACAAACACTACGTTTTAAAATTGCACTCCCTACCCCCTGCCAAAATACTTAGGAATAAACTTCACCAAGGAGGTGAAAGACTTATACACTGAGAACTACAAAACGTTAGTAAAAGAAATTAAAGAGACTTCAAAGAAATGGAAAGATACCCCATGCTCTTGGACTAGAAGAATTAATATTGTTAAAATGGTTATACTAACCAAAGCAATCTATAGTTTAATGTGATTCCTATAAAATCACCCATAACATTTTTACAGACCTAGAAGAAATAATCCTAATATTTACATGAAACCATAAAAGATCCAGAATTGACAAACCAATCTTGAGGAAAAAAACAAACAGGAGGCATAGCTCTCCTGGACTTCAGATAATATTACAAAGCTACAGTAATCAAACCAGTGGTATTGGCACAAAAACAGATATATGGATCAATGGAACAGAACGGAGAGCCTAAAAATAAACCCACACACCTACAGTCAAAGGATACAGTAATATACAATGGAAAAAAGACAGTCTCCTCAGCAAGTGATGTTGGGAACGTTGGACAGCCACATGCAAATCACTGAAGTTAGAACACATTCGCACATAATACACAAAAATAAACTCAAAATGGCTTAAAGACTTAAATTTAAGACATGAGGAGTTCCCGTTGTGGCGCATGGAACTAGGAACCATGAGGTTGCGGGTTTGATCCCAGGCCTCACTCAGTAGGTTAAGGACCCGGTGTTGCCATGAGCTGTGGTGTAGGTTGCAGATGCTGCTCAGATCTGGCATTGCTGTGGCTGTGGTATAGGCCAGCAGCTATAGCTTCGATTTGACCCCTAGCCTGGGAACCTCCATATGTTGCAGGTGTGGCCCTGAAAAGACAAAAGACAAAATAATAATAATAAGACACGAGACCATAAAACTCTTAGAAGAGAACAGGGCAAAACATTCTCTGACATAAATCCTACCAATGTTTTCTTAGGTCAGTCCCCCAAGGCAATGGAAATAAAAACAAAAATAAACCAGTGGGACCCAAACAAACTTACAAGTTTTTGCACAACAAAGGAAACCACAAACAAAATGAAAAGAAAACCTACAGACTTGGAGAAAATATTTGCAAAATGTGGCTACTGATAAGGACTTAACTTCCAAAATATACAAACTGTTCATAAAACTCAGTAAAAAAAAAACAAAAACAAAAACAAAAAAACCCAAACTACCCAATTGAAAATGGGCAGAAGACCTAAACAGACATTTCTCTAAGGAAGATATACAAATGGCCAAGAGGCACATGAAAAGATGCTCACCATCACTAATTATTAAAGAGATGCAAATCAAAACTACCACCTCACATGGGTCAGAATGGCTATTATTAAAGTTTACAAATAATAAATGCTGAAGAGGGTATGGAGAAAAAGGAATGTTCCTACATTGCCGGTGGGAATGTAAATTGGTGCAGACACTATGGAAAACACTATGGAGATTCCTCAAAAAAGCTAAAAACAAAAACACAACACTAACAATAGAGCTGCCATATGAGCTAACAATCCCACTCCTGGGCATATATCCCACAAAACTATATTTTGAAAAGATACATGCACTCCCTGTGTTCATAGTCACATAATTTGCAATAGCCAAGACACGGAAATAACCTAAAAGTCCACCTACAGAGGCCTGGATAAAGAAGATGTGGTACATAAATACAATGAAATACTACTCAGCAATAAAAAGAATGAAATAATGCCATTCAGAGCAAAATACTTATAGATACTTATAGATTATCATACTAAGTGAAGTAAGTCAGAAAGAGAAAGACAAATAACATATGATATCACTCACATGTGGAATCTAATATATGACACAAAGGAACATATCTACAAAACAGAAACAGACTCATACAGAAAACAGACTTGTGGTTCCCAAAGAGTATAGAGGATAGAAGAGGTAAGGATTGGGAATTTGGGATTAGTGGATGCAAACTATTATATAGGATGGATAAACAACAGGTACTACTGTATGGCACAGGGAACTATATTCAATAAACAAAAATGGAAAAGAATACAAAAATAATATATATGTATAACTGAATCACTTTGCTATACAGCAGAAATTAATGTAAGTGTAAATAAATTATACTTCAATAAAATTTTAAAGAATGTGTTAATAATTTTAAAGTCAATTAAGGTGAGTCAATTTTAAAGTCAATTTATCTCATGTCTTAGGACATTGTATAAACCAGTAAGAATGTGATCGATTCTGAGCAGGGTTTTATCATCATTTCATAGATTAGGAAGCTGATGAGTAGTGACATCAGAGGTACCAAATGAATCACTGTCTCCGAATACTCTCCAAGTTGAGTCTATCATATTGTGTGAAATTGGCACCAGCAGTTAGTTTATAAACAATGAGCATCTCTGTTGAAATGCAGAGTTGTTAACAGAGATAATAAATTAGGCATATAGTCTCAAACTTGATGATCACTGAGCTTACATTAGGTCCTGTTGCAAATTCAAAGAGATACTACAGGATATCTTAACACTCAGGAAAAACTCAGTAACATCTGTTGGACATAGTGTGAACTACTATGCTTAAAGTAGTTAACATTTTCAACATTTATTCCTATAGTCCTTTTAACAAGGGTGGTTCAATCTGATTCCACAATTTAAGAAGTTTGTGACATGTTAAGTAGGTGCTAGATTTTTTATGCTTTTTTTTTTCCTTTTCAGGGCTGCACCTGCAACATATGGAATTTCCCAGGCTAGGGGTTCAATCACAGTTGCAGCTGCTGGCCTGTGCCATAGCCACGGCAACACGGAATCTGAGCTGCATCTGCAACCTACACTGCAGCTTGTGGGCAAGGCCAGATCCTTAATCCACTGAGTGAGGCCAGGGATTGAACCCATGTCCTCACGGTTACTAGTTGGGTTTGTAACCCACTGAGCCAAAACAGAAACTCTAAGGTGTAAAGGTTTTAGGACATAAATACTTATTAAGGTGCTTGGACCTAAGTGTTTAAAATACGGAACTGTAAGATATTTCTTTTGGCCCAAGGATGCCATGAAACAATCACTGAGACAATTAAGGATGCAAGGAACCAAGAACACAGAGAATCCCCTGCATTTAGCTATTATCACTTATTAATCGTTTGACAGTACTTTAACCACTTACAGCAATGAATGTAGCCCAGGTTTTTATGAGGAAGAGGGAAGCAGACAGCTCTTTAGCAAGGGGGTGTGGGATTTAGAAGAGGGCTCCCTGGAGAGCTATGAAAACTTCAGGTTCCAAAAAAGAAAAGAGGCAAAAAAAGTAGATGGTGGTTAGTGAACAAAAATGACCTTTGTGATTTTTGTCTAGGGCCAGGTTTGCTACTGTGCTGATGAATCCTAGGCCTTATGTGATCTTGAATGTATTTTTAAAATGTAAACTAAACTGGAATGTCTTTAAACACAGAGTGTGGTAAATGACCAGTATATTTATTATATTAACATTTCTTTTGGCACTGATTTCCCCAGACTCAAAATTAGACATGTCTCTAATAGGAAGAATTCAAGTTTAACACACATTTATGAAACAGTCATTTCTCTTTTATAAAAGGATGTTCAAGCCACTAAAATATTACCATAGAAAGCAGAACATGTCACTGAGATACAAATATCTGTTGACCGTGAAGTATCCCCTTTTCTCCATGTAAGCTATGTCCGACGATCATGATCTTAACTATCCAATATGCCTTAACTATTCCAACTGGCAAGACCCTGTCGTTTACCTATTATAATATAACTCTACTTTTCTCGGCCTCTAAATATAAATGAATATCACTTTCATGTACAAAATTTGGGGGTATATGTGTTCCCTGTGTTCAGGTTAGGAAACAGTAATTGCTACTCATGGCCTTACTTAAACTCTACTATTTCATCCAGAATTATTGTATAATTTAATGTTAAACAATAGACGAACACTTGGGATTTCTTATCAACTTAGCCAGACATTGATGGAAAGCATTCATAAACAGGGATTTTATTTTTCCTAGATGGATTGAAGAAATTCTAGGGTGTCAAAACTTTCCTTTAGATTATTCTCTTTTAAGTTATATCATCATTACTGGTTCATCTGCACTTTTTCTCTCCATATCTGTCAAACAACTGAAATGATTTTGTGGGCTTTTTTTCTCCATGTTAAATATAGGCCTTTTTTTTTAATTCATTGAAATTGAGCATGTCATTTATCCTTCTGCCCATTTTTCTTATATTAAAAGGTCTCCTGCTGGAATTTAATTTCAAGTTAAATCTTTACCCCACCCTCAGGCTGTGAGACCGAATTAAATAAATCCCACTAAAAGTAATAAACCACTCTTAGCTATGGTCTTGTGATATCAGTTGTCAGCCTGTCAGAGCAAATCTGAGTGTTAAATTCACTGCCTCTGCTAGTGAGGAAAGAATCAGAACACCAAAAAGCCCAGGATAGCAGAACTGCTGCAGTCACTTCAGTTTCATCTCAGCAGTGGTACTTAAGCATGCAAGAAAATATCTTTGAAGATGATTTTCTTGATGACGCTCTTTTAAAATTCATATTGATGGTAAAACATAAAGGCTCAGCTTCTGTTATTATACTTTATTTAGTAATGTTGTGAGCCTGTGAGATCTAGTAACAAGAAGGTAGAATTCTTTTTGGGAAGGAGGGACAAAACAGGAGTATTATACTGATGGGGATTGACGAATTTTGGATTTAAAGTGTTAGGGCTAATGTCTAAATATAGGATTGAGAGGTGAAAGATTTGAGAGAGGGAAGGAAAAATAATACATGTCATCAATTTCCTCTTATGAAAATTTACAAGGAGATTAATCCGCAGCGATGCCTCAGACTTCCAAATAAAATGCTCTAAAAACGAGGAAATGACACCCTCCCTCAATGGACTCCCTTCAGTACCCTGTCTGTGATGCAGGGACACTGGGAAAGATCCCAGTACCAAGCTGGATTTATGGGTGTGACTAATCAAAGGTGACAGCTGGCTTCAAATCTGTTGGTTTGTCATTCAGTGGACCAATTTACAAAATACTTGTTTACCCTTAAAGCACTGGGGTTGCCTAAAAAGAAAGGTCTTTTTTAAAACATTAGTTTCTCCATATTAAATTCTGGAGAGTTAAAGTTTTATAAAGAGCCCCAAATCAATACTGTCAGCGATTTGGTGTTTTTAAAGAACAGGACAAGACCTCAGCAGATTAACTTCCTCCTCTCCATGGATAAGCACAATATTGCCTTCTGCAGAGACAGAGCTGAAGGAATTCCCGAGGGTAGGGGGAGCTGAACACAGACAATCCTCTGAACAGGATTTCAATAGAGAATTTTGGGATGATAGACATTTCCCAATAATTATTATAGTTGCCACTCTCATCTTTCCACAGATGTAGCATTTTTTTCAGTCAAGCGCTGGGCCTATAGTTAACACTGATGCCTGGTAAATCCTCAAGCCCCTCCCTACAACCTTTTTAAAGCTCTTTTTATTTCCTAATTTGGAAATGGAAATAGTTCTAAGGAAAGCATATCCTAGGAAAGAGCTTGCTTTCCTTATTTTGAAGTAAATGTTGGTAGTCAAAAACTATGATATTTGACTGGTTACAACTGAAAACACTGCACAAGGTCATATCCTTATCTAACCTTATTTAGAGATTATTTTCAAAATACTTAATAATAATTTAGAGATTATTACAGCAAAAAAAATCAATGCATCATATCGATGTCTATTACAGAATTGGACTTTTCAGATAGTGGAAAAAGGCTTTCATAGCTGAAATGAAGTTCTTTAGCAGTAGTAATTTGAATTAAAGTGAATGGATTTTGTGTTCTAAGGTTGGGCCTTAATTTTAAATCATTAGATTATGGTTGCTAGGATTTTTTAAAATTTATAAATCTGAACTGAAACATTTTTACTTGAATCTGATTTGCTTATTTAGCAAGTTATCATGAAAAAAAAACAAGATGGACTTTGCAACTGGAGATCTGGTTTGAGGTCCAGCCGTTCCACATACCAGCTGTTTTAACTCATTCTAACTTTACCATACTGAGTCTTGGTTTACTAATATGCACAATGGGACCACAGTGCTTTCCTCATAGAAGTGACATGAGGATAAGTAAAAGTTATACATGAAGCAGATGGCTCAGGGCTTTGCATATGTCAGATGCTCCCTTCTGACTCTGAATCTACAATTAGTTTTATTGCCTATGACAATCCAAATATGCTTAGCTGAAATTCTTGTAACAAATGTCCTCCAAAAAATTAGAGTATAGAGAATTTCAGAGAGTCAGGGTACATAAATGATGATTTGAGTAAAAGGAGAGAGTTCAAAAATAACAAGAACTTTCTAGTTGAATAGTGAACTAGAGATCATGAAACTCAATTTCAGTTGATGAATTTTCACAAGATCAGTCAGTTTTGCAGTTAAATAACGAATATATCATTTGCAATTTAATTCATTTATTTACTCAACAATGATGCAAACTAACTGACTTCATGCTTGGATATCTTCAAGGCCCAGAGGCCTGACAGTGAACAAAATCACAGCTAAACCAGCTTACAGCACAGTGGGGAATGCAGATAAGGAACTTGAAAAACAAGAGCAGTGACAATATATGGAAACTATGAGAGCAATCAAAAACATCAACTACAGTCCAAAGGGAAGTTCTGTTTCTAAACTCCTGATCCCACCTCATTCCATATTTGTGGTCACGTTCAATGCTTATACCTGGTTCCCAATTTATTCACAATGAAATATTTCCCTTTGGGAATATATGAGGACATCAGCACTTCCCAATGTTTTTTTTGAGTTATTTGTTAATTTTATAATGACAGTTTAAGCAGTTCATGGGAGTCCCATTGTGGCCCAGTGGCTAAGGATTTAGTCACTGCTGTCGTTCAGTTTGGTTTCTAGCCCAGGATCTTCCACATGCCGTGGGCATGGCTGAACTTACACCTATCCCTCTCAAATTCTACTGAAAGATGGAAGAAGGAATATTCCGAAAGACATTCTATGAATCCATCACTACCCTAATACCAAAACCAGATAAAGATATCACCAAAAAAAATATAGGCCAATATCTTTGATAAATACAGGCACAAAAATTCTCAACAAAATTTTAGCCAGCCAAATACAACAACACATAAAAAAGATCATACACCATGACCAAGTAGGATTCATCTCAGGTTAACAAGGTTGGTTCAACATATGCAAATCACCAATGTTATACATACACCACATTAACAAAAAAAAAAAGTCAAAAACCAAGTTATCATCTCAATAGATGCAGAAAAAGCATTTGACAAAATTCAACATCCATACATGATAAATACTCTATCAAAGTGGGTATAGAGGAACATTTTCAACATAATAAAAGCCATTTATGACAAACCCACAGCCAATATAATATTCAATGGAGAAAAGGTGAAAATCTTCCTGCTAAAATGTGGAACAAGACAAGATATTAATCTCCAAAATATACAAATATCTCACTTTTATTAAACTTGGTACTGGAAGTCCTAGCCACAGCAATCAGACAATAGAAATAAATGGCATCCAAATTGGAAGAGAAGAGGTAAAGCTGTCACTATATACAGATGACATGATACTATTTATAGAAAACTCGAAGGACTCCACACAAAAACTACTCAATCTGATAAATTTATCAAAGTAGCAGGATGTAAGATTGACACTCAGAAATAGGCTGCATTTCTGTACACTAACAATGAAGTATCAGAAAGGGAATGTTAAAAAAATTCCTTTTAAAATCACACCAAAAAAGAAAAAAAATACTTAGGAATAAACCTCACCAAGGAGGTGAAAGACTTATTTGTGAGAACTATTAAACTATTAATCAAGGAAATTCAAGAGGATTCAAAGAAATGGAAAGATATTTTGTGCTCTTGGTGGAACAATTTAATATTGTTAAAATGACCATACTACCCAAAGTAATCTAAAGATTTAATACAGTCTCTATCAAATTACCCATGATATTTTTCACAGGTCTAGAACAAATACTCCTGATATTTATATAGAACCATAAAAGACTGAGAAATGCCAAAATGATCATGAGGGAAAAAAATAAAAACAAAAAAGACACAGTAGGAGGCATAACTCACCCAGACTTCAGAAAATACCACAAAGCTACAGTAATCAAAAGACCATGGCACAAAAACAGAAATACAGATCAGTGGAACAGAACAGAGGGCCAGAAATAAACCCACATACTTATGATAAATTAACCTTCAACAAAAAAGGCAAGAATACAAAATGGGAAAAAGACAGTCTCTTCAGCAGGTGGTACTGGGAAAATCGGACAGCTGCATGTCAATCAATGAAGTTAGAACATACCTTCACACCACATACAAAAATAAACTCAAAATGACTTAAAGACTTAAATATAAGACATGACACCATAAAATTTCTAGACGAGAACATGGGAAAATCATTCTCTGATACAAATTGTACCAACATTTTCTTAGGTTAGTCTCCCAAGGCAGTAGAAATAAAAACAAAAATAAACAAATGGGACTTAAAGTTACAAGCTTTTGCATATCAAAGGAAACCATAAACAAAACAAAAAGACAAACTACAGAATGAGAGAAAATATCTGCAAATGCTGTAACCCAACAAGGGCTTAATCTCAAAAACATACAAATATATCATACAATTCAACAATCACACAAAACAGAGTACTCAACAGAGAAACGGGCAGAAGACCTAAATAGACATTTCTCCAAAGACTTAGAGATGGCCAATGGGCACATGAAAAGATTCTCAACATCACTATTTGTTAGGGAAATGCAAATCAAGACTGCAATGAGTTATCACTGCACACCAGTCAGAATATCCATTCATTAATAAGTCTACAAATAATTAATGCTGGAGAGGGTGTAGAGGAAAGTGAACCCTCCTTCACTGTTGGTGGGAATGTAAATTGGTATAACCACTATGGAAAATAGTATGGATATTCCTCAGAAAACTAAAATAGAATTACCATATGACCCAGCAATCCCACTGGTGGGAATAATAATGATTATAATTATAATTATAATTTGAAAAGATACATTCACCCCTACATTCACAGCAGCACTGTTCACAATAGCCAAGACATGAAAACAACCTCAAATGTCCATCAAGCCATGAATGGATTGAGAAGATGCAGTACATACATTCCATACAATGGAATACTACTCAGCCGCAACAAGTAATGAAATAATGCCATCTGCAGCAACATGGATGCAACTAGAGAGGATCATACGAAGTGAATTAAGTCAGAAGGAGAAGGCCAAATACCATATTATATCACTTGTATGTGGAATCTAAAATATGGCACAAACGAACCTATCTATAAAACAGAGAGACTCACAGACATAGAGAAAAGACTTGTGGTTGCCAAGAGGGACAGGGGAGAGAGTGGGATAGACTAGGGGTTTGTCTTTAGTAGGTGTAAACTATTACATTCAGAATGGATAAACAACAAGCCCCTACTGTGTAGCTCAGGGAACTATATCTAATCCCTGGGAAAGACCATGATAGAAAAGAATATAAAAAAAAAAAAAATGTATGTATGTGTATGACTGGGTCCTTTGCTGTACAGCAGAAATTGGCACAACACTGTAAATCAACTCTAATAAAACAAACAAACAACAACAAAAACCTGACACTATAACATGTAAGGCTGTATGGCAGCTGTGCAGTTCATCATTCTGAGACCTGAGGAGCACAGAAGAATAAGCTTACTGCAAACCATCTTCTTGGCCAGTATCCACTACTTTTGATATATATGTACTGCTCAATATCCTGAAATTTTTCCCCTGTGAACCTGGAGATTCTCCAAGTATTTATTTTAACTATACACTGATATCATATTGGAAAATATCAGCTAACAACACTAGGAACCCCACAATGAAGAAGTAGGTTCTTAGAGCCAAAATAATGACATGCAATAATAAAAAATTACAAACATCTAACGTTTACTAAGCACATACTATGTGCTGGGTCACTGTGCTAGAGGCTTATATTAACTCTTTAGATAGCAGTTATCAGGCACATTAATCAAAGATTATAGGCCTTGGTCACAAGTTTCACCTTTGTGGTAAGACAGACATTTTTTCCGTGTATGACCCAAATTTGAAGAGTGCACTCTGTAACCCAGAGGATAATCTGATTTTTGGGTAAGAATTCTCATCATGGCAAGGAGACACTGCAGAATGAGACAGCTAATGATCATACGACCCCATATTTAGCTTTTGGGACAGGGTGAATACACTTATTTTATGAACTTAAAAACATCCCGTTTTCTCATAAACTGTTTATTTTGCTGGTCATTTAATCCAGTATGGCTAAAAGGGACATGCCTGATAATTTTTTTGACTTTCCCAAATATATCTCCTCAACTTTGTTTTATAGGGAACTATAATTTTGATTTCACACTTAAAAATCTACCTGCTACTTTTCAGGAACTGAGGTACACAGTACACTTAAAGGCTGATGTACTGTTAGTTTACATGAAAAATGTATTCATTCATCTTGGATGATGATAGGCATGTGCTATGCCTCTTTGTATATTTCTCCATACCCAGCCTAGTGCCATCCACATCATTGATGCCTAGCAGCCATTCGGTGATTGCCTGGCACATGATTACAGCATAAATATTTCACTCCAGTTAAATGCTAAAGAGACACTGCAATCCCATTTTCTTTTTCCATAAACACTGCTGTCTTCTGAGGGTCAGAAAGTCTGCTTTTAAAAATTCTTTTTCTCCATTTCAAATTGTAAGTTAGAATTCTTTTCTTTAATGTTTTGATGGCTCTGGGTACATTTTTCAGTAATTCTAAACCAAACAATCACAGAGTATGAAGTCTGGAAAAAACTTTCTACAGCACTGTGTCCGGGGATTACAAACTCAAATGCCTCCAAGGGTCAGGCAGGTAACATAAATATGTGAATCTTACTGGGCTTAAGATCACAGGGAGGGGGAAGCAAAGCCTGCAGCAAACTGGAGACTGTAGAATCCGTCAATTTGAAACCCAGTTCTGAACCACAGAAAACAGGACTGAGGGCTATGTTTGGTCCACCAGCTACCTATTTATATACACTGAGGTTAATCCCTTAATTTTAAGCATTAGTACATTTAATCTTGTACTTCCCACTTTTGCCAGGACTTGGAATGTCATCATATAGTTCATGGTCAGAAAGAGCCATAAATGGCATCTACTTAGCCTAACAACCTTAAACTGATTTGGAGTTACATCACATAGCTAGCATATTTACCTAGACTTTGTGCATTATTATCTAAGTAAATATGCAGGTGCAAAGGAGAGGGCCTTAAAATTACTTCCATTTGTGCTTTCTTGGTTTTTGAAATCAAGATGCTCTGATTTCGAAATCAGAGTGGAAAATTTTTGATTTTTGAAATAAAAAATATTCTGGTGAATTTTTTCATGTTTTTCACTAGCTTTGAAGCCAGATAAACAAAACCCTATCTTTTATGAGCTGTCACCTTGAACAATCTGCTACATTCACCGAGCTTCATTTTCCTTGACAGCATACCGATTTATACACCATAATGTTAGTTTTAGGTTGAAAGAAGAAAATTTCTGTAAAGTGCCAAGCACAAAGCTTGTTCATATTTGATGATCAGAAAATGTGTTTCCTACCTTCTATGCCCTCAACCTCTTCCCATCTCCTTTCTTCCTGGATCTGGGCCTATAACTTCTTTAAACCAGTTGGTAATAAATTGGTCTCCATTCTATCCTTTCCCTCCAGCTGAGATCATCAACAGCGTTGCGGTTTTTGTTTGTAATACATTGTTAGATGAATCCTTTTATATAAAATAATGAATGTAAACATTTTCTTTAAGGAGCTTCCTTGGAGATTTACACCCTCTGGTTAAATAACAATTTGTATTTTTCAAAACACATTATTATTATCACATCTTTTTTGTTGTTAATGTATCTTTCCTCTTTGTACCTTTTCTTTCAGGAAAAATACAATGTTACAGGAGGCCTCTAAATGTTATGGGGTCTTTAAATGTTCACTGTAGGAAATCTGGGTCTCTAAGATTAGCGCTGGTGATTTGACAGGGTAAGGAGCTGCTCTGCTATTATTTCTACATGTTATCAGAATGGCTATAACCTAGAGTACCCCCGGACTCTGCAGAAAAAAAGCCCAACCAAGTGTTCTATTTTAAGACTATCATCACTTTTTAGAATTTAATGCATTTTTAAATGAACTTTTTAAAGAAATTTAATGAATTTGGTCAATAGTTCTGTGCTGTTTTATCACCCAAACATGCACAATGTAAAGATGAGAATAGGCCTACTAGAGGCTTCACTAGTTTAGATTGGCACTTTGGGTAGGTGGCATCCACTGGGCAGATTCCCTTTTTAGACTGACAGAGTAGGTTTTCTTTAGACATGGATTAGTAGAGACATGTGTTCCTCAGCAATGAAAAGGGACCCAAATGTGTTTTCCCTACAAAACTATACTTCACTGAGAAATCAGTAGATCAGCATTTGATATATATACTTGATATAGTCCTCATTTCTCTGTAAGCAGTAAATCTTGTGTCTAAAAAGGTTAAAAAAGGTAACAACAAAGGATACATTTGGTGGCCTTAATTACTTTAATAGTATTCATGCTGCTTATCTATAATATTGGCTGCTATCATCTCTAAGCAGTCTCTGTTTTCTTCATAACTCCTGGCCACAGAGGATCCATGTTTGTTTTTTAACAGTCATTCAAATAAAGGGTATGAATAACCTCTAAAATATCTTTTCCCATGGTGAGCGCTAACTGCTCTTAAGTTTGCTTTAATTTTCTGGTGGTTCAAAATTGTCCTTTACAAATGATGTCCTGTGTCATTTCTAAATCATCCAGTCACATTATGTCACTTCTGTTATTTATGGTATTTCTACTGTTTTGCTCTTTGTGTGTGCTTGTGGTCTTACTACTTGTCATAATTTTTTGGGGGGGGCATTTTGTCATTTTAGGGCCGCACCTGCAGCATGTGGAGGTTCCCAGGCTAGGGGTCTCATTGGAGCTGTTAGCCACTGGCCTACACTGCAGCCACAGCAACGCAGGATCCAAGCTGCGTTTGCAACCTATACCACAACTCACGGCAACGCCGGATCGTTAACCCACTGAGCAAGGCCAGGGATCGAACCCGCAACCTCATAGTTCTTTGTTGGATTCGTTAACCGCTGTACCACGACGGGGAACTCCTACTTCTCATAATTCTTGATAGTGACAATTCTTTAATATTGACACAAGGAATGGCCTTTCAGCTATTGTCCTTATCACCAACAACTGTATGACTCATTTTTTTCCCTCTCAGTTGGTCAGCACTGGTGATTTGACAGAGTAAAGAGTTGTTCTACTATTATTTGTAAATATTATCAGAATGGCTACAACCTTGAAGCCCAAATGGGTTCTTCAAAAAAAAACCCAATCAGGTGTTCTGTTTCAAGACACCATAACTCTCTCTCTCTTTGAACATTACTGCTTCTCCTTCTGGCTCACTCCCTGTGTTTTTGCACCTTCCCAGCTTCTGCCTCAAGACCCTATTTGATTCCACCACCTCTTCACTGTGTCTCATGCCCATCCATGTCATTTCCTTCTGTATTGGGTCACTCCATGGATTATCAATATATGTCCTCCCTTACTTATGCTCTCAACCACCTCACCTCTCTCTTTCTTTATCACCCTCTTAACAAAACCCTAACCCTAGATAAACCCAGCTCTGATGGCCAGTTGTTCTGCCTCTCTAGCTGGACATAGCTAGGGAAATGGTCACACCCCTGCAGATGGATCTCACTTCAAATTCATAATTTCTAAGCATAAAAGGGCCTTACACAACACAGCAAGCCAACTTTACTTCCCTCATCAGTTCACGTTTCCTCTCACAGATGACCACTCCATTTTAACTATCTGCACGACTTCATCAACTGCTTGCATTACTTCCTGTTCCAGTCAGAAAAGAACTTCCACAGCATATCACTGCCAGCTAAACATTTTTAAAGGAGCTAAAACTCTTGTCAGAACATTCTGAAATTATTAAATTCAGCCAAAGAAAACCTTTACATCCTTATTTGATGTTTTCAAAGTTCAAAAGTAATATATGCTTAACATTACCAAGAAACTGGGCACCTGGGACTTTCCTGTCTTTAACACTGAAAGCCTTATGTATGTCCTGAGAAACCTCTCAGTCTTAGGAAAACTGAGGACAGTCTGTCACCTTACCAGGAAAAAACACACCTTATAGGCAAATTCAGTACAAAGAAAAACCAGTAATTTCACCTATTACTATTACTAGGTATTTAGGGCTACCTTCCCATCCTTCACAGCACTATGCTTATACCAATATAAACAAGCATACATGCAACAAATATAAGTGGTTTGCCGTGTTTTACCTTTATAGAACTAGAATCATATTGTACACATTTCCCTGAAAACTAGCTTTTTTTCCTGATTAACAAAAGGAAAAAAAAACCCCTTTATAGGGCTTCGAGATAACAAAACTGAATGTTGTATTTCAGCACAGCTAGGCCTAACCAGATGAAGCTAATAAATAACCGTAAACTCAAGTGATTCCAGGATACCAGGCCCTGAGTGGACCTAACTAAAGATTCTTTCTTGACCAGGGAACAATGGGAAATGTGGAACCAAATATAAATGGTTCTATGGACTCATTTAGTTTTACCCAGATTTTAGTTTTTAATCCTCATTGATATAACTACCATTAACTACCTTTACAACACTTAGAAATGCTGACTTTCTTCTTAAGAGAACCATTCAGTAAATTTTATCCACTGTAGAGTGTTCCATTGGATGACAAAATAACTTTGGGCTTTTTAAAGAGCTCTGGTAGTCTTTGTTTTAAAATTTAACGTCTATCAATATATAATAGATACATATATATATAATTTTATATACATAGATCACATCATAAACGGTTTTAGTTTGTTATTGTGGTTTTAGTGAAGTCTTTTTCTCTTTTTTTCTTATTTCTTGCCTTTTCCTAGTAGTTGTGTACTTAGATTTCCTGTGTTAACTTGTGGAATTGCCTTCTTCATCTTCACCATGCTCATAATATGTTTATATGACTTATATAACTGTGTATAATAAAAGGTGAGTTTTGATATCATTTGTTTAATAAAAATAGTATCACATTAAACTTGGGAGGAAACCTTCAAAAGTGGCTTTCAATAACATCTCCACTTGGTATTCGACCCTTGGCTAATCCTTTGCCCTTGAGTGTGGGTTGGAGTTGGTGCTTTGTTTCTAATAAATATGGCAAACATGATGGCATATAAATTCCAAGATTAGACCACAAAAGATTGATTTCTGTCTCATTGGCACTCTCTCCTGCTTTCCCATTTTGATTAAGGCTGGTGCCATGCTGTCAGCTGCCTTTCATGAGGTTCAAGTTGCAAGGAACCAACTGTGACCTTGGGTAACAGTGGGAAATTGAGATTCTCAGTCCAATAGCCTGCAAGAAACTGAAGTGATTCCCATCACTGAGTGCCACTGAGTAGGCTTAGAAGCAGAACCAACCCTGTTTGAACCTTCAGATAATTGCAGTCTGGGCTAACACCTCCAGTGAAACCTTGTGAGAGATCCAGTATAGAAGACCCTGCCAAGATATATCTGGATTTTTGGACCGAGAAAAGCTCTGAGACAATAACTGCTGTTGTTTTAAATCACTAAGTTTTGGAGTAATTTGCTATACAGAAGTAGAAAATAAACCCATTTCTCTAAATATTACTTTCTCACTTAACAATATAATATAGAAATCTGTTTGAATTAATTGATACAACTTTGATTCATTCTTTTTAACTGTGGCATAATATCACCTGGTGGGCATCTGACATAATTTATTCAAATATTTCTTTATGGATAACCAATAATTCTACTCTGTTTATAACAACCATTCTGTTTATAATGATAAAAAGGTTTAAATTAGGTAAATGTTTTGAAAATATGATTAGAAATTTATCATCTTATTTTCTATATTTCAGATGTTCATTTAGAAACTGGGAAAAACACGCATGAAAGTATATGACAGAGGTCATTTTTATATTCTATAAGAAAAGGTGGATCAAATTATGATAAAATAGTTTTATAACAATATACCTTAATTCAGAGTTTTGTTTTTCTTGTTACGTGGAAGCATTTGGACAATTTAAAAGACATGAAAATAAAAAGAAACTTTAATTCAGCTAATTATATGGATTCTCTCCTCCACAATTGTAACATTATTTTTTCCATTCCTTAATGAATTTTATTACAATTATAGGTGTACAAAACTCATCACAACTCAAATTGATAGCATTTCCATCTCAAACCCTCAGTGCATCCCCCCACCTCCAAACTGTCTCATTTGGAAACCATAGGTTTTCTCTAAGTCTGAGAGTCATTATCTGTTCTGCAAAGAAGTTCATTGTGTCCTTCTTTTAGTTTCCACGTGTAAATGATAGCATTGGATGTTGGTGTCTAATTGTCTGACTGATTTCACTTCACATGATAATTTCTAGGTCCATCCATGTTGCTATAAATGTTGTTATTTCATTCCTTTTAATGGCTGAGTAATATTCCATTGTATGCATGTACCATATCTTCCCTATCCACTGCTCTGTTGATGGGCATTTAGGTTGTTTCCACGACTGGGCTATTGTATAGAGTGCTGCAATGAACACTGGAGTACATGTGTCTTTCTGAGTCATGGTCTCCTCTAGATAGATGCCCAAGAATGCAATTGCTGGATCAAATGGTAATCCTATTTATAGTTTTCTGAGGAATCTCCATATTGTTTTCCACAGTGGTTGCACCAATTTGCATTCCCACCAGCAGTAAAATAGGGATCCTTTTTCTCCACACCCTCTCCAGCACGTATTGTTTGCAGACTTTTTGATGATGGCCATTATGGCTGGTG
>PVHT020000021.1:5632287-5644194 GCA_004024745.2 Catagonus wagneri
TATAGATTTTATCCTTCAGTTTGTTAATGTGGTGTATCACACTGAATGATTTGTGGATATTTAAGAATCCTTGCATCCAAGTGATAAATTCCATTTGATCATGATGTGCAATCCTTTTAATGTTGTTGGATTTGGTTGGCTAGTATTTTGTTGAGGATTTTTGCATCTATGTTCATCAGTGAGACTGGCCTGTAATTGTTTTTTTTTATGGTATCTTTGCCTGGTTTTGGTATCAGGGTGATGGCTGCCTCATAGAATGAGTTTGGGAGTGTCCCTTCCTCTGCAATTTTTTGGAAGAGTTTCAGAAGGATAGGCGTTAGCTCTTATCTAATGTTTGATAGAATTCATCTGTGAAGCCATCTGGTCCTGGACTTTTGTTTGTTGGAAGTTCTTTAACCACAGTTTCAATTTCAGAACTTGTGATTGGTCTATCCATATTTTCTATTTCATCTTGGTTTAGTCTTAGAAGACTGTAGTTTTCTAAGAATGTGTCCATTTCTTCTAGGATTTCCATTTTATTGGAGTATAGTTGCATATAGTTGCCTCCTACGATCCTTTGTATTTCTGTGATGTCTGTTGTGACTACTCCTTTTTCATTTCTAATTTTATTGATTTGTGTCCTCTTTTTTTCCTGATAAATCTGCCTAAGTGTTTATCAATTTTGTTGATCTTTTCAAAGAACCAGTTTTCTATGCTTTTTTTGTATCTCTTTCATTGATTTCTGCTCTGATCTTCATGATTTCTTCTACTAACTTTAGGTCTTGTCAGTTCTTCCCTCTCTAGCTGCTTTAGATGTAAAGTTAGGTTGTTTATTGAGCTTTTTCTAGTTTCCTGAGGTAGGCTTGTATTGCTATATACTTCCCTCTTAGAACTGCTTTTGCTGCATCCCAGAGGTTTTGGAGTGTCGTATCTTTGTTGTCATTTGCTTCTAGGTATTTTTAAATTTCCTCTTTGATTTCTTCAGTGATCCATTGGTTGTTTAGTAGCACATTGTTTAGTCTCCACGTGTTTGTATTTTTTTGCATATTTTTCTTGTCATTGATTTCCAGCTGTATAGCATTTTGGTCAGAAAAGATGCTTGATATGATTTCAATTTTCTTAAAGTTACCGAGGTTTGATTTGTAACCCAGGATGTGATCAATCTTAGAGAATGTTCCATGCGCACTTGAGAAGAATGTGTATTCTGTTGCTTTTGGATGTAATGTCCTATAAATATCTATTAAGTCCACCTGATTTAATGCTTCATTCAGGGCCTGTGTTTTCTTATTGATTTTCTGTCTGGATGATCTATCCATTGCTGTAAGTGCGGTGTTAAAGTCCCCCACTATGATTGTGTTATTGTTGATTTCACCTTTTAAGGTTGTTAGCAGTTGCCTTATATATTGTGGTGATACTATGTTGTTATATCTTCTTCTTGGATTGATCCTTTGATCATTATGTAGTGCCCTTCCTTGTCTCTTAAAATGTTCTTCCTTCTAAAGTCTATTTTCCGATATGAGTATTATTACTCTGGCTCTCTTTTAATTCCCATATGCATGGAATATTTTCTTCCATCCTCTCACTTTCAATTTGTTTGTGTCCCTAGAAGTGAAGCGGGTCTCTTGAAGACAGCATACATATGGGTCTTGCTTCTGTATCAATTCAGCTAGTCTATGTCTTTTGGTTGGGCATTCAGTCCATTAACATTTAAGGTAATTATTGATATGTATGTTTTTATTGCTGTTGTATTAACTGTTCAGGGTTTTTGTTGCTCTTTTTTCTTCCCTTCTTCTCTTGTTCTCTCCTCTTCTGGTTTGATGACTATCTTTAATGTTGTATTTGAGTTGATTTATCTTATTTGTTTGTGTATCAATTGTAGATTTTTGGTTTGCAGTTACCCTGAAGTCTTGATATAGGAGTCTATATATAAATTAGATTGTTTTAAGTTGTTGGTTTCTTAATTGCAAGTGCATCTCCAGTGTCCTGCATTTGTCCTCTCTTCTCACGATTTCTGATTTTGGTAGCATAATTGTGCATCGATGATTTACTATCTTTACTGTATATATGCCTTTACTGGTGGGCCTTGTCATTTGTGATGTTTTTGCTTCTGGCTGTGTCCTTTTCTGCCTAGAGAAGTTCCTTTAGGATTTGTTGTAAAGCTGCTTTAGTGTTGCAGAAATCTCTTAGCTTTTGCTTATCTGTAAAGGTTTTGATCTCTCCTTCAAATCTGAATGAGAGCCTTGCTGGGTAAAGTAATCTTGGTTGGAAGTTTTTTCCTTTCATCACATTAAGTATATCATGCCACTCCCTTCTGGTCTGCAGTTTCAGATGAGAAATCTGCTGATAACCTTATCAGGGTTCCCTTGTATGTCATTTGTTTCTTTTCCCTAGCTGCTTTCAATATTTTCTCTTTGTCTTTAATTGTGGTCATTTTGATTAATATGTGTCTCAGGGTTTTCCTCCATGGGTTTATTTCACATGGTACTCGTTGTGCTTCCTGGATATGACTAGGTGGTTCCTTTCCCATATTAGGAAAGTTTTCGGCTATAATCTCCTCGAATAGTTTTCTGTCCCATTCTCTCTCTCTTCTCCCTCTGGCACCCCTATGATACAGATGTTGGTGCATTTAACATTATCCCAGAGTTCTCTGAAACTCTGCTCATTTCCTTTCAATCTTTTATCTCTTTTCCCTTCTGTATTAGTGATTTCCAGTAATCTGTCCTCCACCTCACTGGTTTGTTCTTCTGCCTCCTGTATTCTACTCTTGGCTGCTTCTAATGAATATTTTATTTCAGTTATTGTATTTTGCATCTCTTCTTGTTTAATTTTTACATCTTGTATTTCTTTGTTCAGTGTTTCCTGTAAATTATCAGTCTTTGCCTCCAGTCTATTTCCAATGTCTTGCATCATCTTCAGCATCAACAGTCTAAAGTCTCTTTCTGGGAGGCTGATAATCTCCTCATCACTAAGCTATTTTCCTGAGCTTTTTTCCTTCTCCCTTGTCTGAGTCACAGTCTTCTGTCTTTTCATTTTTATAGGTTTTTGGTTTGGTGACCTTTTGGCAGATAATAGAATTGTAGCCTCTCTTAGTTCTGGTGTTTGCCTTCCCTGTGGCTAAAGTTAGTATTGGGGGGGGCGGCTTGCAGTAGGCTTCCCAATGGGAGGGACTGGTGGTTGCCCACTGGTAGGTGAGGTTGATTACTATCCCTCTGATGGGTGGGGCTTTATCTCTGGGTGAGATTAGAGGCTGGCTGTGTGCCTGAGGGCTCTTTAGGCAGCCTGATTACTGATGGGTGGGGCTGAGATCCCACCTGGATTGTTGTTTGGCCTGGGCTTCTCAGTGCTGATGGGAGGGTCCAGATATTCCCCAAAATGGTCACCTCCAGAGAAATGCAAGCTGATGAGTGTGCCAGAGAGCTTCACATCAATGCCCTCCCCCCACAACAAGGCACAGTCACCCCTGTTTTCCCAGGAGATCCTCCAAGAATTGCATCAGCTTCCACCCAGATTCCTACAGATCCTTTGCTTTGCCCTGGGACCCAGTGCACGTAAAATCTGTGTGTGCCTTTCATGAATGGGGTCTCCTCTTTCCCCCAGTCCTGTTGAGCTCCTGCACACAAGCCCCAATGGCATTCAATGCCAGATGCTCCAGGGGCTTTTCCTCCCTGTGCCAGATCTCCAGGCATGGGGATATGACATGGGGCTCAGAACTCTCAGTCCTGTAGGTGAGTCTCTGTGATACTGTTACTTTCCAGTCTGTGGGGCTTCCCACCCGGGGGATATGGGGTTGCTTCTGTCGCATAATCACCCATCCTACCTCTTGATGTGGTCTCCTCTTTGTCTTCTGGAGTAGAATATCTTTTTGAAAATTTACACTCCATTTGGATGAAGGTTGCTCATCATTTGGTTGTAATTTTGTTGTTTTTTGGGAGAGAAGTTGAGCTCCAGTCCTTCTATTCCCAGGCTTATAACACTAAGAAAATTATTTAATCTTAGGAGGTAAGGGATGTTAAAAATCACCTAGCATAATCATTCACTTCCTATTTGAACACACATTGTCTTTTCCTTTGAAAAATATTTTAAATACTAATCTATAATTTTACTAACACAAATATATATTCTGTATAAAAATGTAAATATTATGAATAATACTGTAGTTCCATATCTTTTCCTCCCTCCCTGAGGGACCTAGGGCTGTTGATTTGCATATTCATAGGTGGTATGGTGTAACTTTTGTATACTCTTAAAGGTCTTTAATTCATATATATGTGTTTGTATATTTATATACAAACACATATATATATATATACACACGCACACACAGACACTTACGTAGAAACTATAAATTATATTGTCTATATCATTCTATAAGATATTTCATCAAGTGGCATTTGAAAATATGTGTGTGTGTGTGTGTGTGTGTGTGTGTGTGTGTTTGTATTTGCTTTTTGGAGCTGCACTAGCAGCATCTGGAGGTTCCGAGGTTAGGGGTCAAATCGGAGCTACAGCTGCAGCCCTATATCACAGCCACAGCAATGGGGATCCAGCCACATCTGTGACCTACACCACAGCTCACTGCAATGCTGGATCCTTACCTGACTGAGTGAGGCCAGGGATGAACCTGCAACCTCACGGCTCCTAGTCGGATTTGTTTCTGCTGCACCATGATGGGAACTCCTGAAAATACAGTTTTCAATTGAAATAACAGATGATTTACAATGTTGTGTTAGTTTCTGGTATACAGTAGAGTTATTCACATATATATATATATCCTTATTCAGATTCTTTTAATAATGCCTTTTATAGTGCTTTATGATTGATGGTTAAACTTAAAGAATAGAGAATGACATGCTTCATTTTTTTGTGATTTTCATACTTATGTTGAGTTAATTTTAATTTTTTCTTCTGTTATTATGTGAAATTAACATTATTTTTTTAACTTTCCAACACTGTACTGGCTTTTATGCTAATGAAATGATGTTAGTGGCTAAGCTGGCAAACAAAATTCCTTAAATTTTTAAAGTATCTCTAAGTGCTTTTCAAGTAAGGAAACAGTTTCAAACCACCTGAAGCTGAAACCTTGCCTGCAAACATTTCCACTGACAATCACTTTCCTAGTTCAAGTAAGGTCTAGATATGTTCTTAACGCTCAATGTCCTAGTGACTTTAAAACAATTTTTTTCCAGCCTCAACAGCAAAAACACATTTTAGAAACGCCTGTTAGTAGAGTAAGCATTTCAACCAAAAACACATTTTGAACTGTTAAATTCCCTTGAACCAAATGTTTTGCTTCACAAATGTTTTTTAGATATGTCTTAGTTCCAACTCTATTTCTTCTGAAACAGTACTATGAGGATTTCATAAATTAAGAGCTCTTTTGGAAGATATTTACAGAGCACCTTCTTTGTGTTGGCAGTGACAACAGGTACTGATTCAATGATAAATAAATACAACACAGTCCCTACCTTTAAGAAACACATTGTCTAATGAAATAGACAGATAATTATCAGGTGATAAATCTAATATGATGTAGCAAGTCAAAGTCAGTAATTCATTAATTAATTAACCAATGAATTCTTATTTCTGTAAACTCTTCCATGGGCCAGGTGTTATTCTAGATGTACTATAGCTCTGTTTGACACTTTTAAGAAGGGATGTGCAAAAGGGCAGAAAGAGTAGATGCCCAATCTCTGTAGACAAAGGAGATGAGGACAAGCTTCCTCAGAGATGACACATCAGCCAGGATTTAAGGAAAGAAAGAAGTCATTGCATAGGTGAAGAAAACCATTACCAACAAACATTTGGCATCATGAAAAATGTTGTCTGTTGGAGAAATATTGAAGAACATTTTGGTGGTAGCCATATGGAGATAGAAGACTAGTTGGGAGAAATAGACAAAGACCATGTCATGAAGGACCCTGCAGCCTATCTTTAGAACAATAAGAAGTCAAGAGCTTACACTATAGTGTTCATGATGAAGCTCAACTGTTTACTAGTTCAATGATAATAAATTTAGTCTTTTTTCTTCCTTAATAACCCATGAAAAAGAAAATATGATAAATATTCAAAGGACTGGAAAAAAGAATGTACAGCAAATTATACCCAATAGTATACTGGTGATTAGGCACAGTATGACTAACTATGACATAAAAAATATTCAGATTAAAGTAGATAAAGCTTTCACCCAATGTCTGGTTTACCCTATAGTATGGTGTTTGTGTCAAGGGTTTCCAGTGCCATTTTAATAGCTTCAGAGTTTTACACAATGCCTTTGCTTTAGATTGACCAGCAAGGAATTCAACTAACAGTCACATGTACACCGTGGTTAAAGTGATAATGCCTTTTGAAAACTTCTATAGAGCAATGAAGCTAGAGAAATATTTTAAGGTCAGTCAAATTAGTGTACTACAGTTTAGGGATTATCAATGTAATACAAACACTCCGTATTCTGGTTAGATTTGTACTGTTGAAAATAAACAGTAGTAATTTGGAAAAAAAACACAAGTCTTCTGGGCTTTAGTTTCTATGAAACTGAGGGGAACTGGGTAAAAATCTCTTTTAGTTTCTTCTAGTTATAAAATTATGTGAATCAAAGTCATATACTTTGTGGTATACTTATCCTTCTAAGTGACAGAAATATGTAGCAGCTCAGTTACTGGCACAGTTGTTTAGTATCAGAATATACTATCAATTAATTTTATATTTGCTAAGTACCTACAATATTGAAGTGTGATTACAGGTAAGAGGAAAATGATGGCTGTAGCCATTTATAATAGTAATTAAATCTTTCTGCCTCTCTGTACCTCATGGGTGCTCAGAGGACTGTGATTATTTCTGACCAATGAATTGTTTGTGAAACTCATATATGTCATTTCTGGGCCACAGTAATTTAATGCCAGCTTAAGATCTTCAAGTTCTGATTTTCCTCTCCCAGGAAGATTACTGATGTTCCAGAAAGTAGCTATTACACCAGCCTGAACCCTAGTGAACCCTTGGCTGAAGAGCTATGGGTGGGAAGTTAACTTTGTTTTAAACTAGTGAGATTTGGGGCTTTTGTGTAACTGAAGCCAAACATAGCCTATATCATCTGAGAGAATGGGTAGTAAAATAGATAAGGCCCCTGTTCTTATACTGCTTATAGTCTAGTGGGAGATAACAGATAAATAAGTAGAAAAAATGAACAAGTGATTTCAGATAGAGAATTGCTGGGCTGATGGAGAGAAAGAACAGAATACTGATTTAGGATTGGGTGGTCACTGAAAGCCTCACAATAGATATTTGTCAGAGGCAAACTGACAAATCAGTCATCTGAAGATCTTTAGAAAGGGCATTCCAGACCCAGAAACACCTAGGTGTCCTCAGGTGGGACAGACTTATTATGTTTCAAAAATAGAAAAAAGCCAATGTGACTGAAGCTCAGAGACTGTGCATTGCAAAAGATCAGATTGGATAGAAAAGCAACAGAATTTCTCAACCCTGATAGCACATTAGATTTACCTGAAATACTTTAATACCAACATGAGGTCTTGGTCCCAGATATTTTGGATTGGCAATAGGCCTTGGGATTTTTTCTTTTTTTAAAAAGAACGATTCCCTACATGATTCTAATGTGTAACCTGGGTAGAGATCCCTGATAGAGTCTTATAGGTTGTGGGTGAGATGGTACTCTAAGTTATTGGAAAACTTTTAGAGGCTACGTAAACTTTTGTTTTATAAAATAACTCTCTTTGCAATGTGGGGATGTATTATAAAAAGAATCAGAGTGATTATTAAGGAGGCTATATCAGGAATTCCAATAAGAGGCAAGAGTAGTTTGGATCATGTTAACAGAGGAGACAGAGAAAAATTGTCGGATTCAGGATATATTTTGAAAATAGTGCTAAATTTACTAACTGATGAATTGTATATATTTAGAGTGAATAAAAGGATAAATAAATGATGGCATCCAGATTTTTAGTAGAGCACTTGAGTTGAAAGTAGAACCATTCATTAGCTTATACAGGTAAGAATAGAATAGAGACTGATTTGGGAAATGTAGAGAACCAAGAGTTCTTTTTAGGACTTGCTATATTAAAGTTGCAACTATAAAGCAAACAAAATTGTAACTATTAAGCATTCAGTAGAGATATAAAGTATACCGATATAATAGTGTGGAGATCAGAGGAGAGATAAGGAATGAAGACAGAAAGTTGGTGGTTGTCAGCAAATAACATTTAAAGCCAAGAACTGGTGTAGTTAGAGAAGAGAGCCAAGAATTGAGTCATTGGACACTCCACCATTTAAAGGCTTAACAGATAAAGACAAACCAAAAGAGACTGAGAAAAAACAGTCAGTAAAGTAGAAAAAATATCAGTAGCAATTACTGTGATAAAAGGCCCAAGAAGAGTGCTTTAAGGAAATAGCAATTAACTTGTTGAATGCTACCATAAGGTGGAGTAAAAGGACAACACTTGGTGTACCCAAATCTAGTTCTCTATTGTATATGTTCCTGATTCAATTCAGTTTGGCCTACATTTAAGTAAACGGTATGGTTCAATGCAGTGCTCATCAAATATTTGGATCAACTATACCTTAAATTAATTTTGAAAAATAATCACCCCTTATAATTTTCTAAATTGACATCTAAAGATTTTCATAAGTTTAAATGATAGTTGCAAATGATATAATTTTCAAAACACTATGAATACTTACATTTAAAATAAAATTAGTACCACATTATAAAAATGTACCCAGTGAAATATGAACACTATTGTCTATCATTAATTTAAAACATTTAGGAACAAAGTCTTATCTATCAGTTGGAATCAAAAAAATTCTCTTTGAACATACACTTAAATTCCACCTTTTCCACTGAATTTTATTGTAATATATGTGTGAAAGATTATTTGTGGGAAAGATTATTGATCATCTTATCCTACACATAAGCAATAACATTAAAAACCTTAATAAAAATATTCAGTGACAATGAGGTTCAAGGCTTTTTTTGGAAGTGACATCAGAGAAATGGCAGATGTCATTCAGACGTCAGGCAGCTCCAAGCTTTCCTGTCTCCTGCCACTCCGCCCTGCCCCAAACATCAAAAAAACAAACTCTCAGAACAAACTTTATCAGAACTCTGGAAAATTGCTGAAATTTAAACTAACAAAGTGAATGCTGAATCAAGAAAGGGGTAACTTCAAAGCAGTAGGAAAGCCTTAGGTATTTTGATCTGCCCTTGTACTCTCCCTGGCATGGCTACAGTCTTAAAGAGGAAAGCCTGTATTCTCACTCTGGAACCCTGGCTGTTTTTTTAGAGGGCACGGAGCAGACTTTATTTGCAAATGGTTATGTATGCCTCTTCTACCCTGTTTGGGAAGTGAAAGAAAGACTGACTCATGATGTTTCTCTCTCTCACCTAACCTGAAGCTTAGGGTAGAAAAGTGGGGGGGGAGGCATCAATAAAAAGTGCTGCAAGGTGAACTAACAACTGCAGATTCCTCAGGCAAAAGATTATTGTTGAAACAGATAACAGACCACCTAATACCTGGGATAAAAGTTTTAAGGAGAGTTTCTTTGGAAAATTAAGACATTCAAAAAACTACATATATGCAGATTTAGCAAGCTATGTGCATGCCCAGGATAAGTGCATGCTCCAAAAAAACCACAGAGGATCCTAAGCTTTCACCTTGAGCAGACCCTTAGGCTTAGTGCAGGTCTGGCTAAGTGTTTAATGCCCTGGCAAAGAGACAATCTGCAAAGACTGGGAGAGAATTTTATTTTTTGCTGGTTTGGTTTTATTTGTTTTGGCTCTTGGCATTCAAGGAACATTGTCAAAGCACTAACTGAACACAAATTAAAGAAGACAGATTTCGGTTACCACACATGACAAGGAATGGTGTCTTTGCAAAACTAGTCTGGAAAGTCACTAAGGCAATGGATTAACTACAGCCTTTCACAACAATGACCTCTCCATAAAAAGACAGAAAAAAAGAAAAGAAAAAAGTAAGAAAGAAAGAAAGAAAGAGAAGAAGAAATAGAAAGAAAATGCTGGGAAAGGGGAAAATCTAATTTCCAGAATTACTATAATATCCAAATATCTAGTTTTCAACAATAATAAAAAATGAGAGGCATAAAAAGGAACACAAAGAAATGGCCCACGCAAAGAAACAAAATAACCTGCCAGAAAATAACTCTGGAGAAGTTCAGAAACTGGACTTACTAGATAAAGACTTTAAAATAACCATCTTAAATATGCTAAAAAAACTAAAGATTCTGGAAATTACAATAACTGAAATGAAAAATTCACTAGCGAGTTGTAGTAGTATATCCAAATTAGCAGAAGAAAGAAGTAGTGAACTTGTAGACAGGACAATTTGAATCATCAAATTAGAGCAGAAAAAAATAAAGAAAAGCAAACTAAGCCTAAGGGAGCTGTGAGACACCATCAAGCTGCCCAACTTATACACAGTGGAAACTTCAGACAGAGGAAAAAGAGACAAGGCTAGAAAAAGTTTTGAAAACTAATGACTTAAAGCTCCCCCAATTTAATGAAATACATGGACTACACATTTAAGAAGCTCAATGAATTCCAATTAGAATAGACTCAAAGAGACCCATACAAAGATGCATTATAATCGAACTGTCAACACACACACACACACACACACACACACACACACACACGTGCAGTATTCAGCCATCAAAAGAAATGAAGCCCTGATACATACTATAACATGGAGGAAATTTGAAATACCTTATGATAAGTGAAAAAGCCAGATCCCAAAGGACAAATACTACACAATTCTTCTTGTTTATGAAATATTTGACCAAGTAAATTCATACAGACAGGGGCTGGAGGAGATGAAATGTAGAGTTACTGCTTAGTGGTTATAGAATTTCTGTTTAGGGTGATGAAAAAGTTTTGGAGATATATAAAGATAATGGTTGTACAACACTGAATTAATGTCACTGAATGAGTAAAAATGATTAAAATGGCAAATTTTTGTTATATTTTTACACGTTTTTAAAAGATTACTTCTCTAAGTTACCATTGCAATTATTATTGGTATATAATTGATCACTATATACATTTATCTACATATATTATACATTTTGAAAGTAATCATTAAATATAAATATGTATATATTATTGGAAGTATATCCCTTAAAGAAATGTATGGAAATTAATTTTTCTAAAAAATGCCCCACTCATCTAGGGATAAATATTTATTGCTAGAATGAGATAAAGTTCAGAATCAATTTTACTTCTCTTTTACCTTTTATCTTAAGGTGTATGCTGAAAAAATTAAAAAATTAGTAAGGAAGAAGTTTTATAACAACAATGTCAGTCCTGAAGTGAATGAAAGTTATCTGAGTGAACCTTTCTCAACCAAAAGACATTGTTTTGAATTGTCTTCAGATTTTTTTTCCCCAAGAGCAGTGTGTCAAAGTAGGAGTAGGTATGGTTGAGAATTGCATCTTCCATTTGTATAGGCAGAGACAGTTGACTGTGAAAGGGGAGGTGTGAAAAGAAAATCAATATAATACCTTACACTTAGTCCTTTGGAAAGTCTTTCTCTTCTCCAAAGTCACAGGTAGCTTTTATGTTTCTAGTTGTGTAAAGAATATTAGACCAAGACCAGCATTGCCAGCCATTCTAACCAGTACACTTGGGAAACAGAGAAGATAAAGAGTTATATGTGTTCGACTCCCAAACTCATTCTCTGAGGCAACCATCACCCTGGTACCAAAACCAGACAAAGATACCACAAAAAAAAAGAAAGAAAGACAATTACAGGCCAGTCTCACTGATGAACATAGATGCAAAAATCCTCAACAAAATACTAGCCAACCAAATCCAACAACATTAAAAGGATTGCACATCATGATCAAATGGAATTTATCACTTGGATGCAAGGATTCTTAAATATCCACAAATCATTCAGTGTG
>PVHT020000021.1:5647536-5668158 GCA_004024745.2 Catagonus wagneri
AAAAAAAAAAAAAAAAAAGTCTGCAAACAATACGTGCTGGAGAGGGTGTGGAGAAAAAGGATCCCTATTTTACTGCTGGTGGGAATGCAAATTGGTGCAACCACTGTGGAAAACAGTATGGAGTTTCCTCAGAAAACTAAAAATAGGATTACCATTTGATCCAGCAATCCCACTCCTGGGCATCTATCCAGAGAAAGCCATGACTGGAAAAGACACATGTAGTCCAATGTTCACTGAAACACTCTATACAATAGCCAATACATGGAAACAACTTAAATGTCCATTGGCAGAGGAATGGATAAAGAAGTGGAACATATACATAATGGAATATTACTCGGCCATTAAAAGGAAAGAAATAACAGCATTTGCAGCAACATGGATGGACCTAGAAATTATCATGTGAAGTGAAGTCAGTCAGACAATGAAACACCAACAGAAATGCTATCATTTACATGAGGAATCCAAAAAAAGGACACAATGAATTTCTTTGCAGGACAGATACTGACTCACAGACTTTGAAAAACTTACGGTTTCCAAATGAGACAGGTTAGGGGGTGGAGGGATGCACTGAGGGTTTGGGATGGAAATGCTATAAAATTTGGTTGTGATAATTATTGTACACTTATAAATGTAATAAAATTCACTGAGTAATTAAAAAAAGAGTTAGGTGTGTTTGAAAAAAATTAACTGGCTAATGCCATCTTTGTTGATGTATTTAAGCTAACTTTTTATGTTCTAATACAAGGTTTCAAAAGAAAGAACATTTAGCAAAGAAAATGATGTACAGGGAAACAAGTCAGAGGTTATACAGAAAAACTTTTGTTACTTTTCCATCACACTTTCTATGCCTGTTTTCCATCATACTTTCTCTTTCACTTGCTGTTCTTTCTTGTACTTTGTTTTTGTGTGTGTGTGTGTGTGTGTGTGTGTAGTGAGTTGGTCCTTAGAAGTTAATTACAAGTAAGATATTCATCGAGATATTTTTTTAGCTATTTTTTAAAAGCTCCTTAATACTAAAAGTACATCATAAGGAATGCCCAGGTCAGTGTAGAAAGCCATGCATTTTTTTTTTCAATTTTACAAAATCTCTAATTTAAGCTCTTTCAAAATCTCACAGAAGAAATGCCACTCAGCTAACAATAGGAAAAGAACAGAGAGATGCCTCTTATGCTGGCGTGCTTTCTTTGATCATGAGGAAACTGTAAGCTCATAAAACACTTTCAGCTGGTCAATGAGGAAGCTTTGTAAATAAAAAAAAGTTAAATGAATTTTCTCGTATAAATTATTACATAGCTTTTGGCCAATATTAGGACTGTCTAGGCTTTGTCTACATCATCAGACAAAGACCTGAAGAAATATCAATATGATTGGAATTGGAAGGCTTATGCTTTTATTCTCTTTGTTTCCACTACAGTCCTTTATAATTCACGCTCCCTGGCAGACAGAGAGATCTTGTAAAAATGTAGTTTGGTCCTTTGATTTATCTGATTTTGAAAAATCTTCTAATGGCTTCTCCTTGTACTAAAATAGATTACAAACGACCTAGAAGGCTCCTGCCTACCATTTTGACCTCATCTTAGAGCTTCCCTCTGGGTCTTTGTATTATAGATAGATACTATTCTTCTTTCTGTGTGTGTTCCCTAAACATGCTGAGTTTATTTCCATTTGTTTAGAACCTTTGCACACACATTCTTTCTTCCTGGAATGTTTTTTCTCCAGATCTTTCCCTGGCTAGTGTCTTTTCATCTTTCAGGTCTCGGTTTGAAAGTAGCTTTTTCAGAGACACCTTTCCCAAACTGCACCTTCCTATTCCCTCACCACTCTCTACCCTATTGCCTATTAGAAGATAGTTATCTTCATCACAACCATCATTATTAAATTTTTTTTTTAATTATTTTCTTACTTATACATTATTTGTCTCCTTACTCTGCATTGTAACTTCATCAAAGGAAACCAGTCTTGTATACTATTGTATTCTGGCCTTCTAGAACAGTAATAAATGCATAATAAACATTTGTTAATGATGGACTAACTAAATTAACCTTCTGGTTTACCATTCAAGTAGATTATTTCCTGCCAAATTCATCCAAGAGAATCTTTTTCTTTGCATTGCACAGTTTGTTTTAAACTTTAAAGGAACCAATTGGATTGCACACAGCAAAATTCACTTGAATTAAATATTTGGCTCATTGGTCTGCCACTATAGAAAATATCAGATGGCCAATAGCTGGCAACAAAAAAATGGAATCTGTAAGTTCACTACCATTTTTGGAACTAAAATGAGAAACCCAAGTGAACTGCAAAAAAAAATTGTATTTTTATGGTCTAGATTGGCATTCTTTCTATCTGGATCTGCCAAATGATTGAAAAATTTAGTAAATCAAGTTATTTTTTTTAAATTTTTAAAAATCATATTATGTTTGCACTATGTGCTGCCCCTGGTATCCTAGAATTTCAGTGGGGGAAGAACTAGAAGAAATGTCCTAAGCTGGGAATGGATGGGAAGCCTCACCTCCTTCTCTATCGGTGCTTACTTGGAATTACATACACAAAAGTTTGGGATTGAAGCTCTGGGAAAGGTTTTCTTACACAGTCCTCACTTAAATGCTCTGAGCCACACGGGAAGTCCTGCACAGTCCTCACTTAATTGCACTCAGTTTATAGAGTTTTTCTACTGACAAGGTCAGTCTCTCCAAAAGTAAGTCATGGAGCATTCATATTTATCATTTATGCCTGTAACAAAACATTTTCCAATCATTAGCTGTGGTGGTTAATTTTATGCGCCAATGAGTGGACTAAGAGATGCTCAGACTGCTGATAAAACATAATTTCTGAGTGTATCTGTGAAGGTGTCTCCAGAGGAATTTAGCATTTGGTGAGCAGACTGAGTAAAGAAGATCATCCTCAACAATGCAAGTGGGCATCATTCAAAGCATTGAGATTATAACAAAAAAGCAGAATACAACAAAAAGGTAGAGAGGTAGAGAAATGGTGAATTCTTTCTCTCTGCTTGGTCTGAGACATCCACCTTTTCCTACCCTCAGATACTGCTGCTCCTGGTTCTTGGGGTTTCCGACTCAAATCAGGACCAACACTATGGCCCCGATTCTCAGGCCACTGGACTTGGACTGAATTATACCACCACTGTACCTGGTGCTCCAGCTTACGGATGGAAGACTAGAACTTCTAGGCCTTTATAACTGTGTGATAAAATTCCTATAATAAATATCCTCATAACTAATAACTAACTATATATTCTGTTGGTTCTGTTTCTCTGAAGAACTCTAATTAAAAGTGACTATAACCAGGCTATAGATAAATTTTGATCTATGTTAAGATTTGTGAAAACCAAGATTTTAAGGCAACTATTGAATAAAACCAATTTAAAACCTATCCATTCCAAAATTATCATTGTCTAAACTGCAAAGACATTACTCCACACCTCAGCCAATTTTTAAATATTACTGTTTTTGAGTCTTCTGCAGTACAGTTTATTAACACAAGTGTATTTTTTCTTGCCTGATTCCTTGTTCCCATCCCATTACTTTCAGCCCTAAGTTTTAAATAGGTGTTACTTTTGAAACTAGGATTATAAGCATAAGAGCAAACAATATCAGTGATCCAAGGATATTCCTATTATTTATCATTATTTTCTTCCAAAGCTAATTAAATGCAAGTAATATTTTAATCTAGTATTCACAGAGAGTATTGTTGATACTGGGGGAATAATAAACTAAATATTTACTTTTTTATTCAAATGCTAGGTCTAGCCCTTGGATGATAGTTATTAAATATTAAAATAATTTTTATTTTCTTTTCCTTAAATAACTTCCCCCAATTTCAAGGAAATTATACCACTGCAAAAGACAAAAATATTAAGCAATACATTTTAATAAATGAGTAACAGTATAAAACTCAATAGTCAACTTACCTCAATAATTATAGCATAAATTAAAACTGAATAACACTCACCTTTGAGGGAATGCAAATATGTGAAAGATTTAAGAGATCAAGCCAGGTAAAATTTGGCAGATGTATGTAAGAATTTGGTATTGGATGTTTGTTACAGATATTTTATTTTAGAAAGAAAAGGCAACTGAAGAAAAACAACTATCTGTTGATAAGATTATCTTAAAATCTATTTTCCAGATTTCAGGTATTTATTTTTCCTAATGCTGGCTGCGTTAGTAATATTTTGCTTATTGAAATCAGTAGTGAAGTTTTAAAAACCATGAAATATTTTCTTTTTATAGCCCAAGAAGAAATTTTTTCTCCTATAATCCAAAGTAACTGACACGAAGTCCTTGACCAACAAGATCTTTACATTTCAGCTCAAAAAAACAGTCCTGTTACTTGTGAGAGTACCTTATAATCTCTAAACTAAAATAGTCACTATTAAAAACTTTAGTTAAAATTATAATTTTCACTTGCCTTTGTAAAATTTAAAGAAAACCCTTACCCTAATAGGTTTATTAGACAATTATGGGTGCACAGCTTGAAATATTCATATGACACTTATCCTTTTCATAGTTTATTTTTCTGTTTCAATATTTTTAATATACACGTGTCTGCATTTTTGAGCTACAGTCATTGAGTCAACTATTCCTAAATTCCTCCTAATCTTCCCTTCATCTATTAATACTAAAACATGTGCTTCTTCAAGGATAAGACCATGTCTATGCCTTTTTTTTTGGCTTGGTACTGGGGTAGCAAATACATTTCATCTCTGTTTTTTTGGCTTTTTTTTTTTGGCCATGCCCATGGCACGTGGAGGTTCCCAGGCCAGGGATCAAACCCACGTCACAGCACCATAGCATGACCCCATCACCGCAGTAACAATGCCAGATCCTAACCCACTGCACCACAAGGGAACTTGTGCATTTCACCTTTTGTGTCATTTGCAAACAGACTGCTAATGCCTGCCTAGAGTGATGCATTCAGAGTCAATATGAGGCTGGGTGTGACATCAGTGGGAAAAGCTGCTTAACAGATATATATTAGAAGACGCCATCCAAAAGCAGCAGAATACACATTCTTTTCAAGTGCACTTGGAATATTCTACAGGATAGATGACATGTTAAGCCACAAAAAAACCTCTGTAAATTTAAGAAGATTTAAATCAATCAAGTATCTTTTCTAACCAGAACACTATGAAACTAGAAATCACCTGTAAGGAAAAATGCAAAGAACACAAAACAGTGAAGACTAAACAAAATACTACTAAACAACTAATGGGTCACTGAGGAAAGCAAAGACAAAATTAAAAAAAAATTCCTGGAGACAAATGAAAAAGAAAAAAAGAATGACTCAAAATCTGTGGGATACAGCAAAAGCAGTTCCAAGAGGGAAGTTTATAGCAATAAAAGCCTATCTAAGGAAACAAGAAAAATATGAAATAAACAACCTAACCTTATACATAAAGGAACTAGAAAAATAAGAACAAACAAAATCCAAAGTTAGAAGGAAAGAAAATAAAATTAGAGCAGAAATAAATGAAATAGAGACTAAAAATATAATAGCAAAGATCAAGGGCTGGTTCTTTAAAAGACAGGAAATAGACAAACCTTTAGCCAGACTCATCAAGAAAAAAAGAGAGGGCTGAAATCAATAAAACTGAAAATGAAATATGAGAAGTTACAACTGACACCACAGAAATACAAAGGACCATAAAAGATTAATATGAACACTTAAATGACAATAAAATGGACACCCTAGAAGAAATGAACAAATTATTTGAAATGTATACTCTCCGAAGACTGAATCAGGAAGAAATAGAAAATGTGAACAGAGTGAATACCAATAAAAAAATTGAATCAGTAGTAATTAAAAAAAAAACCCACACACAATATTCCCAGGACCAGATAGGTTCACAGGTGAAGTCCACCAATCATTTAAAGAATAGTTAACCTATTCAACTCATACTACTCCAGAACATTGCAGAAGAAGGAAAACTTCTGAATTCATTCTATAAGTCCAGCATCACCCTGATGCTAAAACCAAAGACACTGCAATAAAAGAGAAAAGTATAGACCAACATCACTGATGAACATAGATGCAAAAATCCTCAACAACAAACTGAAGTCAGGATAGCAAACTGACTTCAACAATACATTAAAAAGATCATACACGATAATCTAAGCAGGCGGGATATATATGCAACAGTGGTTCAATACCCTCATATTAATCAATTTGATGCACCACATTAACAAATGGAAGAATAAAAATCATATGATCGCTCAATAGATGCAGAAAACGCTTCTGACAACATTCAACATCCATTTATGATAGTAGCTTTCAACAAAGTATTTATAGATAAAATATACCTCACTATAATAAAGACAGTATAGGACAAGACCACAGCTGATGTCAAACTCAATGATGAAAAGCTGAAAACAACTCCTTTAAAATCAGAAACAGGACAAGGATTTCCCTCTCATCAATTTTAATCACCATAATGTTGGAAGTACTAGCCACAGTATAAGACAAGAAAAAGAAATAAAAGGAATCTAAATTGGAATAGAAGTTAAATTGTCACATAATGCTATAGTATAAAGTCCTAAAGGTTTCACTATAAAAAACAGAACTCATCAATGAGTTTGGTAAAGTCGAAGGATACAAAATTAACATAAAGAAATCTGTTGCATTTCTATACACTGGCAATGAACTATCAGCAAGAAAAATTAAGAAAACAATCCCACTTACCATTGCCTGAAGAAGAATAAAATATTTAGGAGAAATCTAAAAGAGATGTACTCTAAAACTATACGTCACTGGTACATGCAACTCAAGATAACACAAATAGATGAAAAGATACACTATATTCATGTATTTGAAGAATTAATATTGTTAAAGCAATGATACTACCCTAGGCAAACTACAGATTTGGTGCAATCCCTATCAAAATAATAAGGGCATTTTTCATAGATCTAGAATAAATAATTCTAAATGTACATGGAAACATAAAACATCCTGAATATTCAAAACAATCTTGAGAAAGAAGAATAGAATGATCAAGATATCATTCTCCCTGACTTCAAACGATACTACAAAGCTATAGTCATCAAAATCTGTATGGTTTTGGCATGAGAAAAGGCACATAGATCTATAGAACAGAATAGAAAGCCCATAAATAAACTCACATTTATAAAGCCAGTTTATCTATGAGAAAAGAGGCGAGAATATACAATGAGGAAAAGACAGTTTCTTCAACAAACTGTTTGGAAAACTGGATAGCTGCATGCAAAAGAATCAAACTGGACAGCATTCTTACACCACATATAAAATAAAAATGAATTAAAGATGTAAATATAAGACACAAAAGTATAAAATTTATAGAAGAAAATATAGGCAGTATGCCCTTTGACATTAGTTTTAGCAGTTTTTTTAGATGTCACCTCAGTCAATGGAAGTAAGAGCAAAAATAAACAAATGGGATTACATAAAATTAAAACAGCTTTTGAAAAAAGCTGCCTACTGAATGGGAGAAGGAATCTGTAAATGACATCTGATAAGTGATTAATATCTAAAATATACAAAGAACTCATAAAACTCAATATCAAAATACAGAGTACTTAATTGAAAAATGGGAAGAGGATATACACAGACATTTTCCCAAAGAAAATGTACAGATGGTTGACAGGCATATGAAAAGATGTTCAAACATCACTAATCATTAGGGAAATGCAAATCAAAACCACAATCATCTCATACATGTTAGAATGGCTATTCTCCAAAAGATAGCCAATAAAAAGTGTTGGCCAGAATGTAAAGAAAAAGGGACTCTTATGCACTGTTGGTTGGAATGTAAATTGTGGGAACCACTATGGAAAATGGTATGGAGATTCCTCAAAAATATAAAACTAGAACTTCCATATGATCCAAGAATTTCACTTCTGTGTATTTATCCAAGGAAAACCAAAACACTAATTTGAAAAGATGTTATGCATCACTATGTTCCTTGTAGCATTATTTACAACAGCTAATATAAGAAGTAACCTAAGTGTCCACTGATAGATGAATGGATAAAGTACAAGTGGCATACTTTTATAATGGAATATTACCCTGCCATTAAAAAGAAAGAAATCTTGCCATTTGTGACAACACAAATGAACCTAGAAAACATGCTAAGTGAAATAAGTTGGATAAAAGACAAATACTGTATGACTTCACTTACGTGTGGGATCTAAAAAACAAAATAAATGAACAAACATAACAAACCCAAAATGGAATCACAGATAGAGAACAAACAAATGGTTGCCAGAGGGAAAGGAAGAATGGTGGTAGGAGAGAATAGGTGAGGGAGAATAAAAGGTACAAATTTCTAGTTATAAAATAAAGGAGTCACAGGTATGAAAAATATCTCATGGGGAATATAGTCAATAACTATGTAATATCTTTGTATGATGACAGATGGTAACTAGACTTACTGCAGTTTGAAACTTTATGGAAATATCAATCACTATGTGAATACGAGGAACTAGGGATCTAATGTACAACATAATAAATACAATTAACACTGCTGTATGCTATATATGAAACCTGTTAAGAGAGTAAATCTTAAGCATTCTCATGATAGGGAAATTTTTTTCTAGTTCTTTAATTTTGTTTCCATATGCAATGATGATAAAAAAATGTTAAAAAATACAGCTAAAAGGTGAAGTTCCCTTATGGCATATTGGGTTAAAAAAAAGGAAAAGAAAGAAAATATGGCTAAAAGGAAAAGAAATAAAAGTTTTGAGCAGTCCCAATTTGAAATAGTCCTCTGAGTAACTGATGGAAAACTAGTTGTATAAAACTCATAAGCATATACCATTAATCTGCTCTATTTTTCCATTTAGATTATATGCTGCCTGAAGGAAGAAAACAGTGTTTATAACTTCATAGTACTTTCTATAATGGAATACACATAATGAAATTCAGTAAATATTTTCTGAGAGACAGAGCAAACTGTCCACCAAATTTTATGTTACATATTCATAACATTTGTCATGGGGATATGGCTACCCAGCTTGGGACCACACTTCTCATCCTCCTTTGCAACTAGAAGGGACCCTATGACTATTGCTAACTTTAGAATGAGGTCAAGTTATTATCACTTGAGGGCTAAAGTGGTAAAGAAGGGAGAGTGTTTTCTCCCTGTTCTCTCTCTCTGTCTGAGGACTCTGGATTCAAACTTTGAGGCCCTGAGGGATGTGGAGACACCGGACCACATCCTCAGTCACCACGGAGATCATTCACAATGAGCTGTAAGGGAGCCATAAACTCTCATAACTTAATACTGATATTGAAAATTATATATATTATTTTATATAGAATTACATAGTGGCTATTACCTACTAAACTTAACACTCATTTTTTATTCATATGCCCTGGAATCCCCCCAAACCACTGGTAGATTTGAGTTGCACTCAGCATTAAGCCAAATTCATGATACCTTTGCTAACTTTGACTTTTATTCTTATTTCAAATTTCAGTCTCTGACAGCTTAAATATCTAAACTCTGACACTAAGTATCTGAGGTTTTGACATGTCACTTTTTAACAAATCTACTGGAATATTAGTTATGTTGGCATTTTTATAATGTTCTACCTTTGGCACATGCAAGGCCACAACATCGTTGCCTTACTCTTGTGAAGTATTTCTGTAGATTGTTTCTTGGAGTGATAACAGATTTGATATTTTGGTACATAACTACTCTGTGGCCTATCTTGACAGTCAGCAGCCTGCTGTTTAAGTTAGAAAAGTTACTGTCTTCTGTTTTTCCAGATTTTCTCTGTATTAGGAAAGCCATGGTATTTATAAAACATGCCTGAATGAAAACCAAACCAAACCAGACAAATCAAAACAAATCATAAAAAACAGAAGTTTATGTTTGGATGGTGAAAGGACTAAAAATCAAAGAGTAAATTGCTTCAAATTGGTGTCTTTCAACTATAGTTTCACAATGTTGTTTGGAGCATTTTTATATCATATTTTCAAACATTTTTTTCTTTATAATAGTAAAATAACTGTCATTTGGTCGTTTTCAAATCTGAGTTGTTTTCTGTACCACCACAATTGTTCATCACTGGACATGTTACAAAAAAGGGCCAGTATGATTAAGTCTACTTTACTTTAAACACTCTCTAGTATTTTAACACTGCAAATAAAAACCACCTTCCAAAACTGCTATAACTTCCATAATAGCTTGAAATTCTAAATTTAAAAATGTCAAATTATGCTATGTGCATAATTAAAATGATTTAAATATTTTCATCTTTTTATATGAAGGGAACTAAGTCATTTGCTACCTATCGCATATTGATCAGAGAATATACCAGAGTATAATATTAATTCTGGTGACAGCTATTTTAATTGACAGCATAAATGGTACTGTATATTGTGAGAAAGAAGAAGATACAAACCTAGATTTGAGTCCCAGTCCTGACATTCACTAGAGTCATGACCTTGAGGAAGTTACCTAAACTTTCCGAATCAATTTTCTTGCCTATAAAATGGTAGATTAGAAATAATGCATATAAATAATTTCTGGCACATAGAGTTGCTCAATCAGGACCACAATTAGCTCTTTATATCTCTTCATCTCATATGTAAGTCTTGCCATGTGAGAGATGCTAAAATTTCCATAGACGTGAAGATTTTTCTTATGGTTTTGAATTAGAAAGTCTGGTAGAGTCAGGAAGAATTTTATATCCGCCAGCTTTAACCACAAGAATTCTAGTAGCAAATGATCTCAAAACACAGTGACTGACAAAAATGGGGATTTACTGTCATGCTCTGAGGTCTGTAGGCCAATAGGTATATATGACTTAGAATGGGTTCACCTATGCAAGTCTGAACTAGGTGGTAAACTCCAGGTTGCATGTTAGGTTCACATGGGCTCAATGTGCCTTAGATCTAGGATACAACTGAAAGGAGCAGAATTTCCTGCGGAGAGCTCTTCTCAAGGTGGATCATCAGGCACAAGAAGCCAGACAAAATGTTTAAGCATGCCTGCTAACATTTCAATCAGTGAAGCAGAAAAGTACACTGACGGCCCTAGGTAACCGCAGATGTGGAATCCATGGATACGGAGGCCTATTACATTGTACCATTTTATATAAAGGACTTGAGCATCCTGGAATTTTTTATCCTTGGAGAGTCTTGGACCCAATCCCTTGTAGATATTGAGGTACAACTGTGTTCACAATGGCTCGAAAGTTGAGCAAATGCTTGTGGAATCCTTAAAAATACCAGCTGTTTCAGAGTATAGGGTATAAAAGAACGAAAAAAGTTTACGTGATCAGAACAGAAGGATCAAGCAAAAGGTGTTGCTAGACTTTAGTCACAGGTCAGAAGAAACAGAATGATATGAGAAAGAGGAGGAAGAAAGAAACAAGGACTAAGGTAGTTCAGAGGACCGATATGCAATAACATTAAAGAGATGAACTTATTCTGAATAGAAATTATTTTAAAAGCAGCAGTTAGTTTTGAAAAATAGCATTCATATTCCCCTTCATCACAAATATAGACCAGCAGAGTACAGTATTTTTTTTTTTGTCTTATCTAGGGCCGCACCTGCAGCATATGGAGGTTCCCAGGCTAGGGGTCTAACAGGAGCTGTAGCTGCGGGCCTTCGCCACAGCCACAGCAACATGGGATCCGAGCCGCGTCTGCAACCTTCGCCACAGCTCACGGCAACGCCGGATCCTTAACCCATTGAGCAAGGCCAGGGATCAAACACGCAACCTCATGGTTCCTAGTCGGATTCGTTAACCACTGAGCCAGGACAGGAACTCCCAGAGTACAGTTATTAAAATGGGCTTATGTGTGTTCAATATTCCAGTTTGTTCTAGTACAAGGTTGTTACTCTTGTATCATCTCTGAAGAAGATGTATTATTCTTGAATTGAAAGCCAGAAGAATGACTACCTTAAATGAAATAAACTGTTTCTGCACAATGTTAAAACCATTTTGGCAATGTCTATTTACATGAAACAAATATGCTTTTATATAATGACTCAGTTAAAACAGACCTATCAGAATACTCATTCTTTAATAAATTATTAGCTTTAGTTTCATTACTGTGTATGCTGAAAATTGTTTCTTACAAAAGCAATACTTTAAAAATATTTATTCATTTAGATTTTCCTTAAACTCAGATCGAGCCTCTTGAATAGACAGGATGAATCTAATTTTATGAGAAAAAAAATAAAATTAACTTTCATTTAAGTGTTCAATCAACAAATTATCTAGATGCTGAAGATATACAGATTAATTAAAAATATGAATCCTCACCCTGAGGAAGTTCATAAAAAAATTAACGTATGATTTTATACAATATGTTGTGACCTATAGTTGGAGAATGCACAAAATATAGTCACTGGCAGAACATACATACAAAGTGAAAGTATCAATATGGTGGCATTTGGGCTGACTCAGAAGATAAGCAGAGGTTGGTTAGATATGGGTTGGTAAGGGACATTCAGAAAGAAGGAACAACAATTGCAAAAGGGCACAGAGACTGTCAGATGATAGCAATTGTGGGAGATGAGCCATCCAGGGTAGGTGGAGAAGTGTCCATTTTGCAGGGAAGTGTAGGAGACATGGTTGGAAGCATAGTTTGGAGTCAGGAAGAACAAATACGTTAGTGAGGCTGTTTGTCCTTCCTTTAGCCCTTCTCAGACTCTCAGTTGCCTCAAGATGATCAATCATTTCCTGGCTCTAATTTTCAAAACTTCCTATTGGGAGCTTAAATTGAGAACACATGTAGGGAATCTCAGGACACCCATTTGCTTTCATAAGCATGAAAAATCAGCAGAGAAAGTTAGTCCTCAGAAGGGAATGAAACAGATACAGTGAGAAGTACGGACAAAAGCCAAACTGGGTGTGGGGAATTGGAAAAAAAAAAAAAAGGCAGCTACTTTGGATCCTAACACTTCCCAGACCCTTATTCTGGGAAGCCGTGAGTCTGGTGATACTCTTGGTCTTGAACTTATGGAAAGTCTTCTTTGGTTTAACTAAACTCACTTTTAATTAGATTCAACCAAATCCTCTTCCTAAGTCAATTTCATACTTTGACACGTCAGTGGTAGGAAAAATTTAAATACCATAATTATAATAATACAAAAACAACAGTGGTTGTAACACACATTGTGTATTACTGGATAAGAAGTTGCCATGTGAGCATATTTTAAAGGTATTAGCTCTCTGGATCCTCCAAATAATTAACGTGTCAGGTCTTATCACTAAATCCAATTTATGAATGATTAAACTAAACTGAAATATGAAGTAAGCCAGTCTAACCTAAGTTTGATGCACCAGTCAACAACACAGCCTCTTACAAGGACTAATGTATTGGAGACTAGGAAGAGAAAGGAAAGCCAGTTAGGATGCTGATCTGACCAGGCAAGACATTGGCTGGCATGGACCGAATGAGATGGCCTGGGTGAACTAGGATAGTGGCAGTGGAGATGGTTGGAAGATGACCAATTAAAGAGATATTTAGGAAACAGAATCAATAGGACTAGGATGTGGAAAGAGAGAGAGTAGTCAAAGAGTTTCCCTGGATTTTTGGTTAGAGTAAGAGGTGGGTGGTGGTGCTAGCTCTTGCCCTGAAAGAGCAGACACTTTAGTAGAGGGTTGAAGTATCTGGATATAGCACTGCCTTTCTTGTGATTTTTTCAGGTCTGAGTCTGAACACTTGGCTTCATTCACTACCTCTCTCCCTCCTTAATTCCTTGAAGTCTTTCCTCTCTCAAACTTGCATCCCAGAATTTCAGAATCTTACAGATTATAGATCTAGATTGATATATCTGTATGTCTGTCTATGTATGTATGTATGTATGTATGTATGTATGTATGTATCTATCATCTATCTGTTCTCCTCCTTCTTCACTGCCACAACTACCATGGATGTCATCGTTGTCATTGACATCATTATCATCATCTATCTCTTCCAAAATCTATTATCTTCCTCTTTTCTCCAGATACTCATCATCATCAACTATCTCCTCCAAAATCTATTACCTTCCATTTTCTCTCAGATATTTAGACATCTAAAACTCAAAAAACTATGGAGTTTTACTCCATTCCATTTACTCTTTTCTGTAATCTTGCTTTTACATTCCTCATTAACGTAGTGAATAGAGAATGCTGTCCTAACCAAAAAGTGGAATGACAAAGAGGGAGGAGAAACTACTAGAAACAATTAGCAAAATATATAATACTTTTAAATACAGTCTTGCCACAATAGTTTCTTTGGCGAGAGGTAGAGAAGAGCTAATTGATGCTAGCATAAGAAGCAAGTGGAGAAGTAAAGTTCAACAAAGATAAATATACCTATTCTTTTAAGTAGTTTCCATTACAAATGAGTGGACAATAGGTCACAGTTAGAGCATGAAACTGTGTGAGGTCAAAGCTTTAACCTGAATGAAACTGATGAAGATTTGGACACTGACTGCCCCTACATGCATTTCTTCCTGAAGCCCCATTTCCTGCCCTTTTATCAACTCTGTTCTTTCCTGAGTGAACTTCCCAACTCATACTCAGCTCTTGCACCCTCCATCCTGATATCTTTAGCCAGCATTTGCTGATGCTTTGACTCACTGACTTAGTTTTTAGGCTATGTTTAACATTTGCTCTCTAAATTTTTGTAACTTATTCAGGTTTCTGGATTCTGTCTTGCTGTAAGCAAAATATAGCAAAGCACTTCATAAAGTTATCCACTCATTTGCAGTGTCCATACCTTTCGATCCCGCTTTATGGTGCACTGTGATTATTTGGAACAGCTCTAAATGAGAACTTTTTCATTAACCTAAAGTTCTAGCTGTTCAAGAGTTTTCCAACAGTCATCCCAGCTCTGTCTCCCTGTAACCAAAAAAATGACTCTTTTCCTTTGACCCTAACAATCCTAGTTGGATGATCAAACATTTGGGTTACTGGAGGACTGTTCTGGTGTAAGCCCTGAAACTCTCACATCCTCAGAAACTCCTCAGTCCCAGGCAGAGTAGGACAAATGGTGATCCTATATCATTCCATGACCTTATATATTTGTCATTTCTCTCTTCTATGCTAATAGAAACTAGTTAAGGTACTTATTTTTTTCTTCACTCTGGATTATTTCAATGGCCTACTAATGGGCCTCCAGTCATTCCTTATTAAAATCTGAATTGCCTTTTAACTCCAGATTAATTTTCCTACAGGGCTGTTTTGGTAATGTCATTGCCTTGTTCAAATATTTTCAAGGCCTCCCTTTTGCCCATCAAATGAAAGCTAACTGTCTTAGGCTAGTATTTGTTGTCCTATATAATCTTTCACCAGCCAACATTTCCTGTGTTTCTTTTGATGACTCAGAAGTCACTTCAAGGAGTTCCCATCGTGGCTCAGTGGTAAATGAATCAGACTAGGAATCATGAGGTTGTGGGTTCGGTCCCTGGCTTCTCTCAGTGGGTTAAGGATCCAGTGTTGCCGTGAGCTGTGGTGTAGGTTGCAGACACAGCTTGGAACCGGCATTGCTGTGGTTGTGGCATAAGTCATTGGCTACAACTCCTATTAGACCCCTAGCTTGGGAACCTCCATATGCCACTTTTGCGGCCCTAGAAAAGGCAAAAAGACCAAAAAAAAAGTCATTTCAATATCTTTTAGAGCTATGTAGTCATCATTATAAACAACTGTACTGTATTTTTTATTGGAATACTGAAGTGACAGTACAGATTTCTACTTGATAAAATCTGGACAAAGCAACTTTTTGTATATCTATTCATATTTCTCTCTTTCCCAAATTCTTATGTTGAATTATAGATCTTAAAAACAAAATAATTTCATCATAGACACTAAGTTCAGCTTAGAATAGTTGTTACAGCATACACAATAGGAAAGTAGCCATAAAACAATCTGGAAGTTGGCAATGTTTTTAGTAAGCCATGATTATTTTTCTAGTCACCCTTACTGACAAAAACTAAACCTGCTCTATGAATTATTCTATTTATTTTCAAGAGGGTTAAATTTGTAAATACAACTTTTCTAAGCTCTGTTTCATCATTTATTTCACAGTTACAAAAACAAAAAAAACCTGATAATATTCAATTGTATTTATTTGGCTTCATAGTTATTTTTTAATGCCTTAAGAAAATATCCTCAGTGGGCCATAAAAACAATACTCTGTATATTTCTCTTCTCTATGACTGATAAAATGGTCTTCTTCACATGGAGGAATAACCTAGAATTTTCTTCATTTTTTTTCTAAGCTTTTTTTCCCCCTGAGATTTTCAGGCTATTTTTTTCCTTCACAGTTAGTTTTATTGATGGGTTTACTTTTGTCTGTTGAGGGGTTTAAGGCATCTCTATTTATAACCCTCCAAGCCTGGTCTAAACTCCTGAGGGGTTCTGCTTGTTCATCCACTGTTGCTCTCCTCCTTGTAAAGACTTTGGAGTAAATCCAGTACTGCCCTTCAAAGCAGGCAAGTGGCTATTAATGGTGTTTCATACTTGCTAATATACATACTGTCATCCATCATCTCTTTGTCCTTTTGTTATTCAGATGTCAGCAATCTGAGCACTGGTCTCTGCTGTGACTTTTCCTCTCTTTTAGGTGCATTTCTCATTAAGAACATAAATGTGTAAACATCTTGTGCTTTAATATGGATCGACTGTTTAAAAATATTTTTAGGTTGACATTGTGTTTCAAAAGAAAATATCCTTGAGTTATATATGCTTTCATTTTTTAAGAAGATTTTGTTAGATTTAAAGTTTGTGTCAGCTACCAACTTCTTTCCTACTTTCTTCAGTAGTAACAACCCATGAATTCCTAGGACTAAATATCATATATTGACAGGGAATAGGGGCTTTTGAGCCTATGATGGCTTTAAAACATGGTCATGAATGCTTTAACACTTTTGCCATCAAGAGATGGAGTCTAGGTTCCCTACTCTTGAATCTGAGTGGGCTCGTGACTCTTTTGACCAATAGAGAATGACAAAAATGACACTATGTGACTGCAAAGGCTAGGTTATAAAAGACCATCCAGCTTCTGTCTTATTTTTTGCATCACTTGGAGCCCTGAGCTACTATGCTGTATGTCCGACTATCCTGAAGAAACTGTGCTTTGAGGAAGCTCACACTACATGGAAAGGCCACATATGGCACCCCAGCAGTTGACAATCTCACCAGCTGAGCCCAGTCTTTGAGTATTCCCATGGCAGCAAATATGGGAGCGAACTGAATTTCCCATATACCATTGCTGCCACACCTGTATAGGCCCTCCCATTATCAGCGTCACTCACCAGAATGACGCATTTTTTCCTAAGGATGAATCTATAGTGAGACATCATAATCACCCAAAGTCCATAGTTGACATAAGGTTCACACATGATGTTATCACTATTTGGGGTCTACTTCTTGGCTCTCTAGAGTGTTCTACTGATCTACGTGTCAGTTCTTTCAGTAATACCACACTGTCTTGATTACTGTAGCTTTGTAGTGTCTTAAAAAAAGTTGAAGAGAAGTTACTTGTAATGTTATGTTAGTTTCAGGTATACAGCAAAATGATAGGCTCTTTTTACAGTGAAACTTGAAAGTGAATATAGCATCAGTCCTCCAACTCTGTTCCTCTCTTTCAGCCTTAGGTTGACTATTATGGGTCCTTTACCTGTCCACATAAAATTAAGAATCAATCTGTTGATGTCCCTGAAACTGGATTAAGACGGCAGAAGAGAAGGACTGGAGCTCAACTTCTCTCCCAAAAAACAGCAAAACTACAACCAAATGCCAAGCAACCTTCAACCAAATGGAATGTAAACTTCCAAAAAAGATATTCTGCTCCAGAAGACAAAGAGAAGACAACATCAAGAGGTAGGAGGGGTGATTATGCTATAGAAGCAACCCCATACCTCCCAGGTGGGAAGCCTCACAGACTGGAAAGTAACTGTTTCACAGAGACTCAGCTACAGGACTGAGAGTTCTGAGCCCCACATTAAATCCCCATGCCTGGGGATCTGGCCAGGGAGAAAGAGCCCCCAGAGCATCTGGCATTGAAGGCCAGCAGGGCTTGTGTGCAGGAGCTCCACAGGACTGGGGGAATCAGAGACCCCATTCTTGAAAGGCACACACAGACTTTCACGTGCACTGGGTCTCAGGGCAAAGCAGTCTCCAGAGGAATCTGGGTGGAACCTGACTGCGATTCTTGGAGGATCTCGTGAGAAAACAGGAGTGCCTGTGCCTTGTGGTGGGGGAAGGGCATTGGAGGTGAAGCTCTCAGGGATATTCAGCAGCCTGCATTTCTCTGGAGGGGGCCATTTCTGGGAAAATCTGGTCCCCCCCATCAGTGCTGAGAAGCCCCAGGCCAAACAACAATCCAGGTGGGATCTCAGCCCCACCCATCAGTAAACAGGCTGCCTAAAGTCCCCTCAGGCACACAGCCAGCCTCTAACTCATCCAGAGACAAAGCCCCACCCATCAGAGGGAGAGGAATCAACCACACCTACCAGTGAGCAGGCATCACTCCCTCCCATCAGGAAGCCTACAGCAAGCCCCCTCCATACCAACTTTAGCCACAGGGAAGACAAACACCTGATCTAAGAAAGGCTACAACTCTATTGTTGGCATAAAGCTCACCACACCAAAAACCTATAAAAATGAAAAGACAGAAAACTCTAACTCAGATAAGGGAGAAAGAGAAAAGCCCAGAAAAACAGCTCAGTGATGAGGAGATTATCAGCCTCCCAGAAAGAGACTTTAGACTGTTGATGCTGAAGATGATGCAAGACATTGGAAATAGACTGGAGGCAAAGATTGATAATTTACAGGAAACACTGAACAAAGAAATACAAGATGTAAAAATTATACAAGAAGAGATACAAAATACAATAAATGAAATAAAGAATTCATTAGAAGCAGCCAACAGTAGAATACAGGAGGCAGAGGAACGAATCAGTGAGGTGGAGGACAGATTAGTGGAAATCACTAATGCAGAAGAGAAAAGAGATAAAAGATTGAAAGGAAATAAGCAGAGTCTCAGAGAATTCTGGGATAATGCTAAATACACCAACATCCGTATTATAGGGGTGCCAGAGGGAGAAGAGAGAGAGAAGGGGACAGAAAAAATATTCAAGGAGATTATAGCTGAAAACTTTCTTAATATGGGAAAGGAACTACTCACTCAAATCCAGGAAGCACAACGAGTACCATATAAAATAAACCCAAGGAGGAACACCCCAAGACACATATTAATCAGAATGACCAAAATTAAAGACAAAGAGAAAATATTGAAAGCAGCTAGGGTAAAGAAACAAATGACACACAAGGGAACCATATTAAGGCTCTCAGCAGATTTTTCAGCTGAAACTCTGCAGGCCAGAAGGGAGTGGCATGATATACTAAATGTGATGAAAGGAAAAAACTTCCAACCAAGATTACTTTATCAGGCATGGCTCTCATTCAGATTTGAAGGAGAGATCAAAACCTTTACAGATAAGCAAAAGCTAAGAGATTTCTGCAACACTAAAGAAGCTTTACAACAAATCCTAAAGGAACTACATTAGGCAGAAAAGAAAAGGCCACAACCAGAAACAAAAATACCACAAATGACAAGGCTCACCAGTAAAGGCACATAAACAGTAAAGATATGAAATCATCCATGTACAATTATGCTACCATAGTCAGAAATCATGAGAAGAGAGCATAAATCCAGGTCCCGGAGATGCATGTGCAATTAAGACACCAACAACTTAATACAATTTCAGTTATATATAGACTCCTACATCAAATCTTCAGGGTAAACCCAAACCAAAAAATCTAAAATTGATACACAAACAAATAAGGAAAATCAATTCAAATAGAACATTAAAGATAACCACCTTGTGAGAGGAAACAAGAGAATAAGGGAAGAAAAAAAGAGCAACAAAACCCCAAACAGTTAATACAATGGCAATAAGAACATATATATCAATAATTACCTTAAATGTTAATGGACTGAATGCCCCAACCAAAAGACATAGACTAGCCAAAAGGATACAAAAACAAGACCCATATATATGCTGTCTTCAAGAGACCCACTTCACTTCTAGAGACACATACAAACTGAAAGTAAGAGGATGGAAGAAAATATTCCATGCAAACGGGCAACAAAAGAAAGCCGGAGTAGCAATACTCCTATCAGACAAAATAGACCTTAAAATGAAGAACATTTTAAGAGACAAGGAAGGGCACTACATAATGATCAAAGGATCAATCCAAGAAGAAGATATAACCATTTTAAAGATCTATGCACCCAACATAGGATCACCACAATATATAAGGCAACTGCTAACAACCTTTAAAGGAGAAATCAACAATAACACCATAACAGTGGGGGACTTTAACACCCCACTTACAGCAATGGACAGGTCATCCAGACAGAAAATCAATAAGGAAACACAGGCCCTGAAGGGAGCATTAGATCAGATGGAATTAATAGATATTTATAGGACATTCCATCCAAAAGCAACAGAATACACATTCTTCTCAAGTGCGCATGGAACATTCTCTAAGATTGATCACATCCTGGGTTACAAATCAAGCCTCAGTAACTTTAAGAAAATTGAAATCATTTCAAGCATCTTCTCTGACCACAATGCTATATGACTGGAAATCAACAACAAGAAAAAAA
>PVHT020000021.1:5672314-5737162 GCA_004024745.2 Catagonus wagneri
AGAACAAAATAGTTTAAAGTTTGTCTGGAAACACAAAAAACCCAGAATAGCCAAAGACATCCTGAAAAAGAAAAATGGAGCTGGAGGAATCAGGCTCCCTGACTTCAGACTCTACTACAAAGCTACAGTCATCAAAACCATATGGTACTGGCACAAAGACAGAAATATAGATCAGTGGAACAGGATAGAAAGCCCAGAACTAAATCCATGCATTTATAGTCAACTAATCTATGATAATGTAGCCAAGAATATACATTAGACAAAAGACAGCCTCTTCAATAAGTGGTGCTGGGAAAACTGGACAGCTACATGTAAAACAATGAAAACTAGAACACTTCCTAACACCATGCACAAAAGTAAACTCAAAATGGATTAAAGACCTAGATGTAAGACCAGATACTATGAAACTCTTAGAGGAAAACATAGGCCAAATGCTCTCTGACATAAATGATAGCAGCATCTTCTCAGATCCATGTGTCAGAGTAAGGACAATAAAAAGAGAAATAAACAAATGGGACTTAATTAAACTTCAAAGTTTCTGCACAGCTAAGGAAACCCTAAACAAAACGAAAAGACAACCCACAGAGTGGGAGAAAATATTTGTAAATGATTCAACTGACAAGGGATTAATCTCCAAAATTTACAAACAGCTCCTACAGCTCAACACCAAAGAAACAAACAACCCCATCCAAAAATGGGCAGAAGGTCTAAACAGACAATTCTCCAAAGAAGACATACACATGGCAAATAAACACATGAAAAGATGTTCAACATCGCTCCTCATTAGAGAAATGCAAATCAAAACCACTATGAGGTACCACCTGACACAGGCCAGAATGGCCATCATCAAAAAGTCTACAAACAGTAAGTGCTGGAGAGGATGTGGAGAAAAAGGATCCCTATTACACTGTTGGTGGGAATGGAAATTGGTACAACCACTGTGGAAAACAATATGGAGATTCCTCAGAAAACTCAAAATAGAATTACCGTTTGATCCAGCAATCCCACTCCTGGGCATCTATCCAGAGGAAACCATGACTCGAAAAGACACATGTACTCCAGTGTTCACTGCAGCACTCTATGCAATAGCCAGGTCATGGAAACAACCTAAATGCCCATCGACAGAGGAGTGGATAGGGAAGATATGGTACATACACACAATGGAATATTACTCAGCCATTAAAAGGAACGAATTACCAACATTTATAGCAATATGGCTGGACCTAGAAATTATCATACAAAGTGAAATCAGTCAGACAATTAGCCAGCAACACCCAATGGTACCACTTACATGTGGAAACTAAAAAGACAAAATGAACTTCTTTGCCAAACAGAGAGTTACTCACAGACTTTGGAAAACCTTGGTTTTTCAAATAAGACAATCTGGGGGGTGGGAGGATGCACTGTGGGTTTGGGATACAAAGTCTGTAAAATTGACTTTTGATGATTTATGTACACCTATAATTGAAATAAAATCCATTAACAAAAAAAAAAAAACGTTGATATTCCTAAAATAACTTGCTGGGATTTTGATTTGGATTGAATTGAATCTACAGATCCAGCTGGGAAGAGTTGACATTTTTAGATTATTGAGTCTTCCTATTCACAAATAAGGAATATCTCTGTGTTTATTTAGTCATTCTTTGATTTTGTTCATCAGTGTTTTGCAGTTTCCTCATATATAAGTCTTGTACATATTTTGTTAGATTCATACCTAAGTTAATTCCATTTTTTTTTGGTGCTAACATAAATGGAACTGTGTTTTTAATATTAAAATCCACTTGTCTATTTATGGTGTATACAAAAGCAATTTACCTTTGTACTTTAACTTTGTGCCCTGAAAAGTTTTTATTGCTTATTAGTTCCAGGAGTTTTTTGCTTAATACTTTTAGGTTTTCTACATAAATGAATTACTTCCTTCTGAATCCGTATACATTTTATTTCCTTTTCTTGTCTTATTGTATTAGTAAGGACTTCTGTAGGATGTTGGAAAGAAATGGTGAGAGGGGACATCCTTGTCTTATACATGATCTTAGTGGGTAAGTATGATGTTAGCTATAGATTTTTTTGTAGATAAGTTTTATCCAGTTGAGAAAGTTCCTTTATATTCCTAGTTAACTCAGAGATTTTTCATAAATGAGTGCTGAATTTTATCAAATGGGGTGTTTTTTATACTACAATACTTCTGAGTGTCAGATGTTACTAGGTTGTTTAATTTCTAATTTTCAGTTTTTTTAATCTGTAAAAAGAGGACAGTACTGATGCCTTTATGGTTGGATTTTTAAAAATATAATTTTACAAGAGTAAAAATATAATTTTACAAGAGAATGCATGAAATAGTACCTGAGGTGTAAGGGGTCAATAAATATTAACCATTATTACTATTACAGGGAATAATAATAAACATTCTTTTGTTTTTAATGAGCCTAATTGTTGCTTTAAAAATTAGTGTAAAATACATATAATATAAAATTTACTTTTTCCTAAGCTTTTTTTTTTTTCATACACAGTTCAGGAGTATTACAAGTCTCCAGAAATCTTTTCATCTTGTGAAACTGAAACTCTATACACATTAAACAATTCCCATTCTTCTTTCCCTCAAGCCCCCGAAAATCCCTATTCTACCATTTCTGGAGACAAAATTCCTGTTTTTATGAATTTTACCACTCGTGATACCTTTTGTAAGTGGAATCATATAGTGTTTGTCTTTATACAACTGACTTATTTCACTTAGCATGATGCTTTCAAGGTTCATCCATATTGACGCATGTGTCAAAATCCCCTACAATATTAAATTGTATGTTTATCCATTCATCCATTAATGGACACTTCAGTTGATTTCACCTTTTGGCTATTGTGAATAATGTTGCTATTATCATGGGTGTACACAAATATCTCTTTGAGACCTTGTTTTCAATTTCTTTGGGTAATTACATGAAATGGAATTGCAGCATCTTATGTATGTCTATTTTTTAAATTTATTGAGTAACCAACATACTTTTTTTCTATAATTGCTGCAATAATTTACATTTTCATCAACAGTGCAACAAGGGTTTCAATTTCTTCATGTCCTCACCAACAATTTCTGTTTTGTGTGTGTGTGGTTTTTTTTTTTTTTACTTGCTTTTGTTTCTTTTCAGTAGTAGCCCTCTTAATGGGTGTGAGACAGTGTCTCTCATTGTGGTTTTAATTTGCACTTCCCTAATGATTACTGATGCTAGATATCTTTTCATGTGCCTATTGATCATTTGTATCAGCTCTTTGGAGAAATGTCAATTCAAATCTTTGCTCATTTTAAAATTATATCTATATAGAAATGTGTGCATATTTATTTATCTATAGATAGATGGACAGATAGATATATTTGCTCTTGATCTGTAGGTATTCTCTCTATATTCTGGATATTAACCCCTTCTCAGGTATATGATTTGTAACTATTTTCTCCCTATTTGTGGGCTGGCTTTTGACTCTATTAATTGTGTAATGGTTGCCTTTTGGCAAGTATCTTGATATATAATTAATTCAGTCAGAATCAAGTTTTAAAAATGAGTCATAAACGATAATATTATAGTAGAATTAACATTGAATCAGGGATGATTCTCATTTTAAATCAGGTTTTACTCTGAGATGCAGAGAATGGATGATTTTGAAGGGACGATCAAGTTAGCAAAGGAATTTTCTTTGCAAACATGACATATTTCCAGGAGAAAAGGGTTCAGTTGTTGGGATTTTGTTAGTATCAGTTCCCAGTGAAATGTACAGTATCCATCAAGTGCAGCAGTGATATGCTCACTGTAACTTACAGAGGCTACTGCACTGACTTCTACCCATCATGTCTTGCAACTTGTAGACTGAAATCCTCTGGAATAACTGTTGAACCTCTGGAGGTATATGCAGTAACTTAGTGTCATAGTTATTGATCTTATTATTTTGGCTTAAGGTATTTATGTATAGCAGGATGATCAGTTTTTATTTTCCTTCAAGGAGTTCAGTTTACTTTTCTTTGATATTGCCTTGCAATTACATACCTCAAAGTATGTTTTTGTTTTAATTGATCACTTGAAGTTTTCTCTATTCAGGTACATATAAATCTCCATTATGCTTGCTTAGCACAGATGTTTTAAATAAAGATTTATGTTCATTTCAGACTCCTGGTTAGGAAATTACTTCTTTACAGTAAGGTAGTAATCAGCATGAGAGTTCTATGTAGGATTTTAGAAAAATAACTGGAAATTCCTATGGAAGTTTAAAAGTCACTGACCTTTAGGCAAATTCAACCTTTTCACATGCGAGATACAGTGAAATAAGCTTAATATACACATTTTGGAGCACCAATCAAGAAAAATCATTACAAAAATTTAAAATTCATGTATTTAGCCATCTTCTACAATAAATTTAGTACCTGCTCTCCTGAATTTTTGAACACTGAATAGAAAAGGACGATTTGTAAGATTTTTTTTTTTTTTGGCCACCGTGGTGGCATGTGGAAGTTCCTGGGCCAGGGAATTGAACCTGCACCACAGCAGTGACCCAGGCTGCTGCACTGACAACCCTGGATGCCACGAGGGAACTCTGATTTGTAAGATTTTGATTAAAGTTTTTACAGGTGTGTAGCCCAATTCTTAGCAGGTTCAAATTAATTCCTTTCTCTGACCTGTGACATCCTTATTAAGTGCATTAATTATATACTTATCATGAGAAACTACTACAAGGATATTAGAAGCAGATATTTGTATGTTGGAAAGAGAGCCAACTAGGGAAAAGAAACCTCAATCCTAGGTCTGCTCTGTCAGCAATTAGCTCTGTGACTGTGGACAGGTCACTCATACTTTCAAGCTGTCATTTTCCTAATTAATCTCAGCCCATTTAAGCCTCCAACATTTTTATTTTCCTATATGTATAAAAAAACTGTACAAAATGGTATGGAAAAATGCTTTTCCATTTATATGTATACACACAAAATCTTACTATCTTAACTCACCTCATGTCAATTACTATTTCTGTCAACTTACCCTATTTTAAATAACAAAATACAAGCAGTGCTTACTTGCTTAATTATTTATATATCGCACTCAGAGGGCACATCATGATGAATCCATTATGGATGGAGAATGGACAGAGTGAATGTATTATGGATCCTGTCCCTGACATTCATAATTTCTGAGGTGTATCTGTATTATTCTGGCAGGGCACCAAGTAAGAGTCAAGTACATCAAAATAAGAAAAAAAGTATTAATAGGATAAAAGGAAAAGTTATGACATATTCCAGTTTGATGTGGATATTAATTTTATCATGACAAAGAGAACTGTGGTAATAATTCTTTTTGTCATAAGTGTCAGCGTAGATAATGTTCAGAAGAAAATGACCAGAAAGGCAAAAGTGTTGAGAATAACTGATATAGGGGAAAAGGTTAAAATAATTAGGATATTTAGCCTAGACTGAAGATTCTTAGGGGAAACAAATGACCATATGCTTATAATCAAAGTGGTGTCATTTAGATTCAAGAGGCAAAACTGAGATCAGTAGGTAGATTTTTGGTAAATTCAATTTAAGTTTCATAGAAATAGAGTTTTTTTCAAAATGAAGAAAAACTTTCCAACAATTTGAACAGTCTAACAATAGAGTGGGTTGCCTTGTGTGACAGACTATTTCCATAATGGGAATTGTTCAAGCAGAGACCAGATCAGTAGACAAATCTCAAGTGGCTTTCCAGGCAAATAACATAAATAAGCAGAATGGGTCAGTCAGGGCAAGTGAGTCACGTATATTCCATTTAAAGTTTGCCAGATTATCTGATTTTTCTAAAGAGTTAGGGAATTAGGATGTTTATGTTAGATTCCTGACATATGCATGTTGGATTAAATTTTTCATGCACTCTATGGACTAAACAAGATCCACCTAGTTTGAGTATAGTCTGACGCATCTAGTTCAGTTTGATGTCTGAACTCTATTTCTGATACCTGGTAGCCAACCACGTAACTGGGTGTTTAGGATGTGGAAACACAAAAAATCTGGGGTATTAGGTCATCGTACTTAAGGAAGAGGTGGTATTCAAAATTAATTTATGATATAAAGTCACTGTATGTACTAAGTTATACATATGCATAACCATATAGGATCAAAGATTACAGCTCTCAACAAAGTATGTTAATGTGAGAAAAAAACACAGGGCTTCCAACATTTCCACAGTCAATAATCTCAAAGTAAACTATGTAAAGGTAGAATGGGAGGGAGATAACGTCAAGTTGATTGTATAGGTCTGAACAGTGTTTCAGGAAATGAAGTCTGAGGATTCAAGGGCTACCAACTTGGATTAATGTAACTCAAGAATCAGCTGGTGGTGTTTTCCTGATGCTTAGGAGGTCCTTTACCATTTATATTTCTTTAAATTATTTTTAAAGCTACATATGATCCAGGAATCCCACTCCTGGGCATACATCAGACAAAGTTTTCATTGAAAAGTATACGTGCACCCCTATGCTCACTGAAGTGCTATTTACAATAGTTAAGACATGGAAATGACATAAATGTTCATCAACAGATGAAGGGATTAAGAAGATGTGGCACAGGAGTTCCCATCATGGCACAGCAGAAACAAATTCGACTAGGAATCATGAGGTTGCAGGTTTGATCCCTGGCCTCACTCAGTGGGTTAACGATTCAGCATTGTCATGAACCGTGGCGTAGGTTGCAGATGCCATTCAGATCTGGCATTGCTGTGGCTGGCCCCCTAGTCTGGGGATCTCCATATGCGGCGGGTGCGGCCCTAAAAAGAAAAAAATGTGGTACGTATACACAATGGACTATTACTCAGCCATTAAAAAGACAAAATAATGCCATTCCAACATGGATGGAACTAGAGATTCTCATACTAAGTGAAGTAAGCCAGAAAGAAAAAGTCAAATACCATATGATATCACTCATTTGGGCAATCTAAAATATGGAATAGATGATCCTATCTAAAAAAACAGAAACAGACCATGGCCAAGAAGAGCAGACTTGGGGTTCCCAGAGGAGAAGGGGAGGAGTGGGATAGACAGGTGTTTTGGTGGGTTTTCAATGCAAACTGTTATATTTGGCTTGGATGGGTCATGGGGCCCTACTGTACAGCACAGGGAAATGTATGTGATTGGGTCACTTTGCTATACAACAGAACTTGAAGATACATTATAAATCAACTATACTTTAGTGAAAAAAAAATCACATTTGGTAATTCTGCTCATCACCTGACACACGGCATCTGTTCCTTATCCAAAGCTTCTGGTCTTACTAATTTTACTAGGTATGGGTACCTGATATATATTGGATCAATGCCTTTGCTTGAAAATTGATACCAGAAAAAAAAAAAAAAGAGTTCACTTTATTCTACCCGTCCCTTGAAACTAATGGGATATAAACCTAGGAGCTGTCACTGTTAGCCGTTTTTAGCCATGTGGCCTAGGAGACCCAGAACCTTGTCTGAAGGAAGAGAGAGAAAGCAAGTCCATTTCAAAGGAAGAGCAGGAAAGAGAGACACACAGAGAAAGACAGAGAGGCAGGATGAATGACGCCTGAGTGTATTTGAGTTCCTGTTTCAGAAGTTTCTGTCTATGGCCTGGTTGGATTTCTGTCTTCAGGATAAGAGAGCCATCAGACTCTCCTCTAACGGCCTAACCTGGTTTTGATGGATTTCCGCTATTTGTAAGAAAGAATGCTGACAAAGACATTCTGCTTCCTTTAGAAATCGTCATATCCAAACAAAAAGTTAAATTGAGTCTCAAGAGGTTTCTTTTTTGAAATGAATCTAGCGGATGCCTTTAGAATTTGTGTTGCATTGGATTAAGTTTTGCTTCTTTGAAGAGGCAGGAGTCACTTGGAGTCAGCTGGATCTGGGTTTCTACCACAACTCCATTATCTGCATGCGTTGGAAGTTGGAAACGCAATTCAAGTTTTTCATGCCTCAGTTTCTTCATCTTTATAGAAGTAATATATAATTTATCATGCACGGTTGTTTTAAGGACTGGCTATTTAAAAAAGAAAAGCAGCTGGAGTTCCCCTTGTGGCTCAGGGGTAATGAATCTGACTAGTATCCATGAGGATGTGGGTTCGATCCCTGGCCTCACTAAGTAGGTTAAAGATCTGGCATTGCCATGAGCTGTGGTATAGGTCGTAGATGTGGCTTGGATCCTGTGTTGCTGTGGCTGTGGTGAAAGCTAGCAGCTACAGTTCCGATTGGACTCCTAGACTGGGAACTTCCATATGCCGCGGGTGCAGTCCCAAAACAAAAGCAAAAAATAAAAAATAAAAAAGCAACTAGCACAATCTAATGTTAATGTATTCATACCATATTTTCCTATTTAAAAAAAGACATCACCCAAACATGATGTATATTTACAATAAGATAAATATACCAAGCATAACAACTAACCAAAAAAAGAGGATTGTGCAAAGAATATAAAAGAAACCATTAGGGCACAATATATATTTTTAGAAATCAATCTATCTGTCTGTCTGTCTATCTATTATCTATCTATCTATCTACCTATCTATCTATCTATCTATCTATCCAAAGAGAGAGAGAGATTGATTTAAGAAACTGGTTCAAGTGATTGTGCACTGTGGAGACCCAGGAAAAAGTTGCAGTTTGTATCCAAAGGCAGTCTTCTGGCAGAATTCCCTCTTCTTCCAGAGAAGTCAGTATTTTTTCTATTAGGCAATCAACTAGTTGGTAAAGCCCACCCACATTATGGAGGGTAATTCACTTTACTCAAAACCTACCGATTTAAATGTCAACTTCACCTAAAAAATACCTTCACAGAAACATAGAATAATGTTTGACTACATATTTGGGTACTGTGGCCCAGCTAACTTGACACATAAAATTAACCACCACACTAATACTAATTTTAAACTTAATTTTGAGTTTCCTAGCAGCCAAGGGAAAAAAGAGGAACATATTTTTATGCAGTCCTTTTTTCAAGAAAAACAATTTTCTTCATAGAAACCATTTTCCCCCATACATTAAATTTACAAATATGTAGCTACTTTTAATTCTTCAGGGTTTGACTAAATCAACTTTGTAGATATCTTTGAATTGGGAACCAAGCCATCTCCCGCATCCAATCTGTCACCAAATCCTGTCATTTCTAACTCCAATATTCTTTAAAAATTGTGCACTCCACTCTCCTCTTGCCAGTGCCTTAGTTCAATCTCTCATTGTTTCATTGTTTCTCACGTCAACCTGGGCAACATCTTCCAAATTATATCTCTGCTCTTACTTTGGTCATTTCAAACAGAGTCTACATTACCACAGGACAGTCTCATTTCAGGATGAAATTATTGCACTGCTTTGTTTAACAGCTATCTCGAATGCCCCAGTGTGTGAAATCCAAAGTTTCCGAATCATTCTTTCATATGTACCTTAACCTTTGACCATATCAAATTATTTAGAATTTTTAGAAAATGCACTATTTCAGACATTTCTGCCTCTGCACATTGCTGTTTTTTCTGCTTATAATGCTCTGTCTTCCATATTAGCCTAGAGAAACACCAATTATTCTTTTACGACTCAACTTAAAGGCCACCTCCTTTGTCAGACTTTCTGGACACACAAAAGCAAGCAGCCACTTCTTCCTCTTTCCCCAAGAGTGACTTAAACTTTCCAGTTACATCCCCTTGGCTGTGGGAGTCTGAAACTGGAAGGCAATGTGAAAAATCACAAAGAATTATAATCTTTGAAAATACCTTAAATTGCCTGTCAAGCAGGGTATGCAAGTCTATGCTAATGCCACAGTAGAGAATGACATGCTATTACTCAGTGAGTCCTACACAGAATTTTCTCTCAGATACTGGAGCACCATGTGTTTTCATTAATTTGGTACCAGTAAATCAGTTGGTTTGTCATGATATATATAGGTATGTAAAGGGTCTTTAAAGTACCTTTCAAAGTAGACTCATAAAATATTTTTAAAACTCCATACTGAGTGGCACACATAAGCCGAGCTGAGGCTGATTAAGAAATCCATTGATGCCATTTTCTGTGGCAGGCACACCATGGGGTACCTGCTCCTTGAAAGACGCAGTATGGAGAATCACCCACACAGCTTAAATTGTTACTTTCTCTTGTCTTTCTTTTCCTTTTTTTCTCTCTCCCTTTCTCGTGCCATGCCTCCATAGTTTAATGCAATCAGATTAAATGATTATACTCTGCTGTTTGTAACTTGATTGTACTCCATTCATCTAATCACAGCACTCAGTTGCACTGTGATACAAATCTTCATTTTACTTTCTTTTAATTCCAAGTCCATACCAAGGTGGAACGCTCCGTGAGGGCAAACCTCTACTTTTCATTTCTGTTTCCCTTCCTAATGCACATTAAGACTTCAGTGGCCATTGAGTGAGAGGATGAGACCAGTTAATAGAAGGCAAAGGACAAGGCACTGCAATTCCCTTCATCCTTAATTATGATCTTTCTGTGTGATGAGGTGGAAATTTAGTATCTCTGGCCATTTGTTATCAGGTTCTACGCAGGGTTAAAACTAGTCTACTTGATATGCTTGTGAAAAATAATATAGGACAGTTAAAATACTGCATAAATGCTAAATAATAAAGTGACAAGCACAATATGTCAGGGGACGCATGGTAATGCAGCTATGTCTGTAAAACATTTACTGTATTTTGTCTCTAAAATGTACAACAACAACAACCCACCAAATGGCGGCATCTGTGCTTATTTCCTCCCTGGTCCTCGATATTTGGAATCTTTTCAATGTTCAATGCCCAAAAATGCAATAAATATTTTTACTTTGGTACATCCTTATTTTAACATTGGAATTGGTACCAGCCAGAATTGTGGGGTTACACATATCATGTGACTCTCCTCCTACTACTATTCAATGTGTTTACAAATGAAAACTTAAAAAAAAATGAGCATCAAAGGCAGCTAGGGAGGGGGAATGCAGGCTAGAGGCAGTGCAAAATGAGTACTTAAGTCTAAGTATATGGAAGGCCCCAAAGGGCTCTGTTTATAGGAAATCTTGTAGAAGTCATGCCTGGGGTAGGAGGCAATGATAGCAGGTATTCAGATTCTGCTGGAAAGGCCTAAGGTTGTAGAGGTAACGGGTTGGGGGAGGAATGAATGCATAATACAGTGATCAGAATGTTCCTTATTTATCATATCCTAGGAATGACTCTAATCATGGGATCCTAATGATCCTTAATATTTCACAAGGCACAACAGGGCATGATTTGGTACTTTACATTCAAATTTATGAACAGGAGGTCTTATTTAGCTTAGGGTATTATTAAATCATAACTTTACTGGCAAACTGGCTTGTCAAATTCCTAAAAGAAGAGAAATTCGTAGAAAACAAACCAAACTGAAACAAAAGCAATCAGTTGCTTAACTACACTTTTAATAGTCCATTGGAGAGAATCCCATATGTGCTTGTAGTATCAGGAAGATTCTGTCTCTTCTGCAGTAATTGTTTTCTTGAGCAAACTATGGATGGTGTGACTTATCCGGCTTCCTTTTCTCATTTGTTGTTGGTAAGTTTAGAAGTAAATATGGGATCCAACTGTAGCCAGTTTGCAGGATGGCAAACATATTTTAGTCACATCCCTGGCTTCATCTTACATCTTGCTTACACATCTTACATCTACATACATTTATTTATTTTTTTTTACTTTCACTTTTAATTTATGTTATCCTGTAGAAGTTTTCATTCACTTGAAAGCTCCTTTAAATACTTTCTCAAACTTGAGGGGCAGACATATGATTAATTAAATAGTTATAAAAAAAACCATCAGTATACATTGCTAGGTACCAAAAATCAACAGAATTATGTTTGTCCTCAAGAGGTTTATATCCAAGTGATGGACTTTATAAGTAACTGTGCCCTAAATAAAGAATATTTTTAAAATAAAAATTTGGGGAGTAGAGATATCTAAGAGTAAACTCAAGAGGAGGAATACTTGATTCCACAATTAACTTTGTAGTTCTCCTGTTGGCTTTGTGTGGCCTCAGGCAAGATGGATAACTCTCTCCAAGCATCAATATTTTATAGGCAAAAGGTTGATTAATCTTGGGACAAACACTCGGATAATGTAAAGGGATGAGTGGCATGGGGCGTGATATATGACTACTGTTATATAACATTTAATTACATCATCACTCTCAGCAAAACTAGTGGAAAAAAGGCCAATTTACATCACTTACAAAACGAAAAAGATTTTTTAAGTGAAATTCAGTACATTTTCAAAAGGAAAGTGCCACATCACTGAGGCTACAGGTATGGTAGATGCTGTTTTTATTTTAAGCTTCTATTTTCAGCACTTTGAGACAAATATTTGGGATTGTGTTCTCAGTGTAAGAAATCAAATGTTTTTTGAAAAAATACAAACATAAGCCTCTTTATGGTTTTAAGGCTAGAAATAAGAAAACTGAAGATAGCAAAATTGGAAATAGTCTCTACAGGCTACTTTTAAGTAAATTTTAGAGCAATCAACAGCAAAAATACCTGACATTAACATCAAAATTACTTTCTCAAATATTTCTTTTTTTTTGTATTAATTTCCTATTCTCTTTTTTAACAGACACAAAACAGATATAACAGGGCACATACTTCACAGAAAATGGTGCTAAGTTTTTTTTCTTTAGAGAGATAGAGAAGAAGAGGTGGAAGGTACACAAGTAGGCAGTGAGATTATTATATTTAGGCTCAGTAACTTTCAAAAAACTGTAAGCCAGAGATGACAGAACACAGTAGGTTCTGGAGTCAGAGAGACATGGATGGATTCCAGTTTACTTTGTGGCACTGGACAATTCCCTAAACTTTTCTTGGTCTTGGATTCCGTGCGTGCGTGTGTGCGTGTGTGTGTGTGTGTGTATTTATAGCACTGTAACAGCAGACTTCTGAAAGAATAAAAAACATGTTTGAAGTTTCTAGCTCAGTACCAGGCATGGATGGAGGCTCAATAGATGGCAACTAATGGGACAAGGACAATTCATTCAAAATCTTCTCTTTTTCCTTTGACCTATTTGGGAGAGGAATAGAAATAGTGGTTTTGCTCTACCACTCTGCTCCACTGGGAGTAGCAGATTACTTTAAAGCAATTTAATTATCATTCAACTACTGTACAAGGCCCATCTTTCTCCAGTTTTAACAAAGTGGTCCCTTGCAGGTTTCTATTTGCCACAGAAATCTTCCTATAATCAACAGCTGGCTTTCATGAGGTCTGAGCTGATGTGCCTTCCTTGTTAGTTTTCAGAGGACAGGGACCATGTTTTACAAAAATTTTATAATAGCCAGCACAATATCATACTGATTTTACTTTTTCTTCATGATATAATTTTTATGATGCTACCATAACATGTCAGGGCATCCAAAAACCTGCTTGATCCCCTATTCCCCTTTTGCTTTTATTTCCTAAACTACTTGCCACTAGTGACCAGTAAAGCAAGCCAACAAGTCTTAAACATAATCTGTGTAAAGCATCTTGCTTGGTACATTGTACATGAAGGGGGGAACAGCTCAGCCTCTACCCTCAGGTATGTAATAAATGAAACCTTAAAGTTTTCTGTGATTGAATTTAACCTCTACTTTGAACATCTAGTTCACTAAGTCATATTCACTTATTATTAATCAAGCTGGGGTTCTTTTTTTCCCCCAGATTTTATGTGCCAGGAGTTGGAACAAATTCTGGGCTCTTCATCCATCAATGCTGACATCTGTAGAAATAGCTTCATACAGGTCTGGTCCTGAGAGTTTGGTCTGTACAGGTTACCAGTTAGACCTTTCTCATTCCCTCCTGCAAAACCTCTAAGTCTGAGTTCAAGTTCTGGCATTCCCATGCTGTCAGGACGAATTTAAAATTTAACTGCTCCTCTACTGCTCCAGGGAAGGAGCTCTGCTTTCATGTGCATCTCAGGCATCTTCCTTTGCTGCTATTCAGTCCTCAGGAAGCTGACAGACAAAGCTTAATTAAATCCATTTGTGAGTACACTGGGTCTCAGAGAGGTTCAGGAACTTTCACATTGCCATGTATTTCACAAGTGGAAGAGTACACTTTTCAAAGCAAAGTTCAAATAACTTCATTATTAGAGTTCCTTTCACTATGCTGGGCTACCTAGCACAGGTACTTTTAATTCCCATTCTACCATCTAGTAACAACTGTCAATAGATTAATTTATTTCTTTAATTAAAAAAAACTTTATTCAAATTAGTTGATTTAAATTGTTGTAGCAATTTCTGCTGTACAGCAAAATGGCTCAATCATTCATATATCTATCTATCTATCTATATATACACATATGTATATATATACACACATACACACACACACACACACACACACACTCTTTCTCATAATTTTAACTTAAGTGTCACTTTGGAAAATAAAGAGCATAACTCTGAAGGTAATGGTTTCAAAATACAATCTACATTCAGGAATACCTAGACCGCTTATTAAAAATGCATATTCTGTGAGTTCCCATTGTGGTGCAGGGGAGAAAGATCCAACTAGTATCCATGAGGATGCGGGTTCAAACCCCGATCTTGCTCAGTGGGGTGGGGATCCAGCTTTGTGTGGCTGTAGTGTAGGCCAGCAGCTGCAGCTCCGATTTGACCCATAGCCTGGGAACCTCCGTGTGCTGCGGGTGGCACCCTAAAAAGCAAAAAACAAAGTGAAACAAGACAAAACATATATTCTTGAGCCCAATCACAGCTCTACAGAATCAGTATTTCTAGTAGCTGGGCCATTGTATTTGTATTATTAATAAGATCACCTGATAATTATTATTCATGACAAAATTCACAAACCATTGTAAACAAGTTTATTCTGATCTTGGTAAAGAGGATAAAAAGGTGTGAGATATGAAGTGCTACAGTTTTGAGTTGTTTTATCAGGCAGCTAACTATTGAAAATTTTGGAGATGGAGGAATGACCTTGATACTGGGGGAAGAAAACAAACAAGAAAATGGAGAAACAAAAGATGGGTTCTTGAGACAAATTTCCCCTCCTTCCTGGTTTTGCCTGCAGGCAACCCTGTGTGAGTGCATATAAGCTGACAAAAAAATTTACTTGGAATTTAAACCCAAAATAACTTCTGGGTTAAGAACTATATTCCCAAATGAGATAACTCTGTTATTATTTTTAATTCCCCTTGCCCAAATACCCCAAGGCATTAAGCTGCTTGATACAGCAGTCTAGGTGCTAGTGAACTTTCAGAACCAAAGTAGCTTTTCTATTCTATTCTTCACATCACAGTAAAAATGTGCTAGATGGGTTGAATGTCTGGTTTCAAAATTTCAGAAATTTGCACCTAAATTGCACCTGTAAAATATGTCCTCACACATGCAAGCAAGTAATTTGACTTGCAAATTTTTGTTTTGCATATGCAATTACTTGCTTGCATCTGGATATACATTTTGTGGGACAATTAAGTGTTTATGTTAGAAAATTAGATCACTAATTTTATGTTCATTTATCTAAAACTTAGAACATAAACTTCTAAAAATATTTTTAGGCAGAAAGATCAGTATATGCTGCATATAGACTAGTGGGGTTTGGAGAAGCATTATTTATCCAGTCATTTGTTAATTTGACAAATATTTCCTAAATGCCTACTGTGGGTCAGGTGCATTCCTAAATGCTGGAGTTACAATGATAAACCAACAGCCTCACATCCTAGTACATGGATATTAACATTGTGTTCATCTGGGTTTAAAGAGACTAGGAATTTTTTAATACATTTTTTAATAACTTCAAAATAAGGAATTTTCATTATGTGTTCTCATCTAAATCTCAAGTTATTTCCTAGCATGTGCCATACCAAGTTGAAAATTGAGAATTGTCATTTATTCCTCACTACATTCAGCTGATGAAGTAACAAAATGGGGAAACGATTTCTGAATCTATTTTTCTTTCTTTCTAATTTATGAAATAATGATAGTTTTTTATTTTCTGTGGGACTGTTGGACTTTAAACACACAGTATGTAGATGTCTTATAAAAGCATAATTTGGTTAAAACTAAAGACTGAAAATATTTTTTGAATGAACCCTCTTCTTATGGGATGATATACAGGGGCTTTGAGACAACTACACTGAGGCTTTTCCACTTCTCTTTGGGTATAAAATTACATTTTAAGGGACTTAGTTTGTTGGAAAATTGACTTTAAGATTGGAGAGATATTATTTTGACACTTATATATTGTTCCATAAATAAAACTATATTGATACACATGTAGATATGAATCTTGTTTCTGTAAAGTCTGTAAAACACAACTGTCTATAAAATACAATCCGTTTTCTAAGAAACTAATTATAGTAATAAATTTATAGACATTTTAATTTGGAAGAACATTGAGGATATTCTGGTTCAGTTACCTTATTTTACAAGTGAGTAAACCAAGGCCTGGGAAGATTAAATGATTTCTAAAGACCATATAGAAACTAAGGTAGGATAAAGACCAAAATATGTTATACAGGCTTTCATTATCTAAAAACAAAATAAATCCCTTTTGTGCAGAAATATAACGGAAGGCAATTAACATTATTTTTTCAATATGCTAATATTGAATGCAGACCCTCTCTAGATAAATGTGGGGAGAACACAAAAATTATACGAAGTCAGAGAAGGATCAGGAAAGCAGCAGAAGTCCATCCTCTCTTTAAGCCAGTGTTCATTCTAGTAACCACAAAGCTTTACACCCATCAAAGACCAATAAAGACAAGAGGGCAGAGGTGGTCAGGGAAGAAACAGGGACAGAGATATCAAGGCAGTTTACATATGTGCACACTGTCCTTCTTCATTTTAATTAGAGTCTCAACAGGAAACAGATGTCAACTAAAAACTAAGAAAATTGCAAGAAAGTTTATTTACAAAAGAAAGAATTTTTCAGGAAGAGCTGGCTTGAAAGGAGCAGGTAGTAAAAAAACAATCAATCTGAGGTGAAGAATCCAGGGGAACAAATACCCTGATATTACTCTCTACTTACCTCTTATTTCCTAGCTAGTGTGGCAACTGCGTAATTCTAACTGGAAGCCAGAGAGCAAGGAAGGCCATTGAAGTCTTCTATCATGAGGAATAATGGCAGATGTTGGAGTGTGGGCAGGGATGTGGAGATGCAAAGAGATAATGCAAGGTATACTCTTTCAGAAAGGATTTCAACACTCTTACAAAGATATATTGATGTCACAAGACAACATAAATTATAGTGAAAGAAGAAGAGAAAAGAAATGAAGCCCCTGAAACCAAAAGACTCATTTATACATTGACTTAAATGAGATGGAAATGTATTTGCCTCTCACATAATAACAGTCTAGAGATGATGGTGATGGAGAGCAAGTGGCAGGTCTGCTCCATGAGGGCATCCATTAACTCAGATTCATTCTCTCTTTCAGCACTGTTTCAACACCACTGTGTTTAAACATATTTGAATAGTAGAAAGATCAAACTAAAAAGATCAAATCCTGTGAAGGGTAAGTGGTTTCCTCTTGAGGTAGTGACTAAGACATTGCACACATCACTTTCTGTGTTGGATACATATTTTCTGTACCTTCTCAGATTCTCTCAGTGTTAGACCCCTCTGTGACCCTTGGTTGTTTGCTTCACCGTGGCCACCAGTGGCCTTATTGGACAGAGGTCAAGTGATTGGGCGCTTAGGTCTGACCAGTCTTTTGCCCTGGGAAAGCTGGGCCTTCTACTTGGCCCATTTGTGGATGTTCTATGCACTGAACAGGTGCAGCTCTCAAACTACTAGCTGTGTGCTATTGAAACATCATGTGACATCTTGTATATCTCATTTCCTTTTATCCTCATCCTTGAGCCCCTGCATTTACAACTCCCCCCAAAGCATTCTCACTTCATCCTTGCTTTAGGCTTTGGGTTCTAGGATCTGCAATGAGACATACCTATTCACATCTAGCTGATAAAGCTTTTCCATGGTGAAGCTTGAGACGGAGAAGAATTTCTCTGAATATGAAAAATGAGAGAAACATAGATTTGGGGGAAGATTGGGATTTATGGCAAAGGGGAACAAAATTAAGTCTGAAATAAAATCAATAAATAAACTAAGACAAAATAAAATGGATAGTACCCTTCATACAAACAGAACTAAAATTGAATTTTAACTTTTACAGAAGCTGACATGTAAAAGAAAACAGTTTATTCTTGTGTTCATGATATTTATGAGAGAAAACAAACTTGAATTCTTAGCAGAATTCCAAATTCTTGAAATTAAACTCAATAAAATGTCTGAGTCCCATGTCTATTATGAACAGTATCAAAACTAAATAAAAACATCTGAGTAATAGTGATTTCCTAATGGAGAAATTTGATTATCTCACTTAAGAAGTCTGGAGCTAAGCACCTTAAGTCTTATTTGGTGGGCTTTCAATATCATTAAGGAACCAAAATCTTTTCATCCTTTGCTTTCCCATTTTCAGTATATTATCTTTGATCTTTTAGCTTGTCTTTTCTTGGTGACAAGAATCAAAGATAGAAAGTGGGGAAGGAAATGTAGGGCAAGGGAGATGTTTCCTTTCATGTTTCTTAGATTTTATTGGGATAAGGGAAGATATTTCCCGAAATCCTCCCCTTAACCTTCCAATTATGTCATATTGGCCAGAAGTGGGTCATTATGGCCACAGGAACCTACAAGAGAAGCTGGGAATATAAAAGTTTTCATTTTTTGAACCTGGGAACCTAGCATAGAGAAAAGGGATGAGAAAGGCTGACGGAAAGGCAATGAGCAGTGCTTTTATAGGTTCTCACAACAAAGAACTATTGTGACATAATGAATAATTAAAATCCTAGGTAACAGGCTATACTAGATATATGACATAATCCCTATGGCTATACCTCAAGTGCTTTCCATGTTACTGGTAGCATAATGCTACCACACAACACAATGCAAATAATTCCTCACAATTGGGAGAGTTAGGAATGGGTATAGCTTAGCTACATAGGCAATTGATCTGACTTGCATATTTTAGAATATAAGATCTAATGCTTGGACTGACTGTTCTGAAATCTGTCCTTGAATTTTCTCTTAACCAGATGTTCAAAGCTAACATATATAATACTGAGCTCCTGATTACGCTCCATGGCAAATGCCTGAGAATGACTATTTTGCCAACGACATACCAAGCCAGCTATGAATCGGGAATAAGGTTACCTGTCTTTTGGGGAAAATTAAGATACCTAATGGGGAATATATGCATGCTATCTCTATTTGGATGCAGTCTTACCAGGGGGCCAGTATTCTGCTCATAAAATTGTTTTGATTTGGCTTCTAAGCCTGCACAAATGGGCAATAAAAGCACCCAAGATATATCCACACTGTACTTTAGGAGTAATTACACCTGAAGAATTTTAGGGAAGGTGAAATCACATGCTTGCCTGGACAAAAGTAAAATATCCATAGCGTACTCATAAAATGCTAAGCTTTCAGCAGTACTATTTTCTGGTGTATCCTCTAAGATATACTGATAGTGAATATGTCCCCAAATAACTAAATGAGGTAATACATTGTGTAGGGTTGTTATTTATATACCAATTAAAAGTAATATAATGGTTTCCAAAAACAACTTTCATTTTAGGATAACTTCTTTGTGCTTCAATTTGGCTAATAATCAGCAAATAGCATTGGTGATTCAGGTTGCTACTAGTATGAAATCATAAAACTATGCCGTCTTCATGTAAAAGAATCTTCACTTTTTTCTCCTTAAAAGTAAAATAAACTAACATCTATCTATTGCCTACTTAGATATCTTAACATCAATGAGGTAGATACTATCTGGACAATGGTAAGTGACTACTAAAAGTTAAGTGATTTGTCCAAGTTATATAGCTCTAAGTGATGGAACAAGAATAACAGGCTTGAATCTAGTGAATCCAAAAGTGGAATGGACTAGGATTCTTAGAAAACAAAAAGAAGAACTGTCCAGAATCGCAGCTTAGCATAGACCTCTGATCTCCGAGTTCAAAGTTATACAGTGGGGGGGAAGTAAACAGTGTCTGTTTATCTTTTTCTCATGTGATGTCTACGGCAAAAGACAAAGCCTGGCAATGTCACGAGGTGAAGTCTTCACAAGCATTGTCACAATCTAGCTCCATCTGCTCCATGATAAATGAAAATCAGACTCACATTTCAGCATTTGGTTGCCAGTGTTACTGTTATTTTTTACCTTTTTCTTGTTTTTAAATGTGCCCTAGTGAAAAGCTGTATAAGACTATGTCAGACATGGCTAATTAGACACAATTTTAAATTGGAAGTCTTATTTCATGGATTTTTAAAGTGAAACTTACTTTCAATTCTTTATTTTCCCCTATATCCTTAATTTCTTATACTCCTCTTCTAAGGCTGTAACTCTAGTTTCATGTCTTATTTTAACTTTCGGAACACCTCCTCCCCATGCACACACTCCGCAGATAGCACAGACACAGCACATATGTCCACACAGTCATATTCCATGCATACACATGATCATACACATTCAAACCCTTCTGCTTTCTTTTTCATACCTCGCAGGAGTCACGCACAGCCAGGCAGAAACTAGTGGCACAGAAAACAGCTCTTTGAAGTCCAATAATAAAGTGAGAGTGGAATATGGAAAGCTATATTAGCAGCACCTATAGAGAACTAAAGATTTTGAATCTTCCATCATTTCAGAACTCCAAGGACACAGACCTGTCTGAGTTCAGTGACCTATATGGGCTATACTGCAGGCCACACAGTCCAAGGGGCAGTGGTATTCTGCAGTTAGAATTGCCTGGTCTTAGCACCTTGCCTCCCAGTGGCTCAGTCACTAAGTATATACCACAGAACATCTACCTCCTCTGTCTTTCTCTATATAAGACTTGTTTTTGTTCAAAGTGGATACTGAACATTAACATCCACAACCAAGGAGGATTTTTAAAGGTACATCCTGAACTTGGGCTGACAGAACACCTGGAAGAGAACGAAGTGTAAAGGATTCAAGATAAAGAGGCGCAAATATCTCAGATTCACAACAGGAAGAAAAAAAAAATATATATATATATATCTGATGGAAGAGAACACAGGTAATTTGAAAGCCTGAGGATAAGAGCACAATCTCTTTATTTCCCAATTAATAGTTTCTAGAGTTATTTGAAGTTTTACAACCCCATAAGATTGTCTTACAGATGTGAAGTGAAGCTGTCTTTTTCCTTATCTGGAAAGATTTACCTTTATATTCCCCAGGATTTACTGAATGAATTTTTGCTTTGTTGATGAAAGCTATACACCTAATAATCTAGCAGAGAGAGAGAGAGAGTAGTGATAGTCTTACAGCAAAATGACAATGGAATAATCATATGCACTCAGTTTAGAACACAACCTGATGCTCTGTATATGGTGATGGTGATCTGGCAAACTAATACTTAAAATCAGGATAACACAACTTTTTCAAGTTATTTTATATTTCAATTATTTTACTTGGATTCTTAGTGCAAATGTGCCGAGAAAATGCTAAAATAGTGTAAAGAGAGTGCTAAAGTGTTACAATAAAAATAAAAAAATAATAATAATAATAACAACAACAAATGCCAAGTATAACCTCCAAATATTTTTTTGGTCTCTCTGCAAAGATCAAAAATATCCTTCCTCTTAAAGGGACTCATATATCACCATAATTTCAGGTAGAATTCTCTAACTTCTAACTTAAAATGGTAGGTATGAGCACAGAGATGAAATAGGATTTAATTCTTCCTAGCAAATAGAAAGATATAAAATGCTTTGTAGATGAGGTAAAATTTGATCTAGACCTTAGAAGATGGTCAGTTCTGGGACTTCTATCTAATGATGGGAAAGTAGGTAATTTGAATCAAATTTTCTCTTAAGGACAGCTTGAAAAGCTGCTCAAAATCTTTTTTTAAAAGATCCTTAAATAAATCAAGGTGTTAAAATAAAGAGAAAACTATGAAGACTTATCAAATAGGATTGAGGAGAAGATAAAGGTCCACGGAAGTAGCAATGGCATTTCAGTTTGCTTTCCCTTTGGGTACCTGTTAATTCCAGAAGCCATGAGTGGCCTGACTGAGACGATGAAGGGATGAGCAGCACCTTTGACAAGCCTCAGGCTCTTGGTCCAAGGGCCAAGAGGCATGACAAATTCTGCTCTTAGGGTAAAAGCCCAGGGATCTGCACCCTAATAGTAAAGGTGAACCAGTAAGCTATTCCTGAGTGTTAATGCCCATTAGTATCTGGCAGATGTAAAGATAAATCCTTTCTGGAGAAAGGTAACACCATCCTAGTTCTCAAATGATTTCTATAAACAGTTTGTAAATAAAATATATCCAGAGGCCCATAGACCAATTGCTGTGTTCTCCCGAAAGTAAGCACAAGGAAATGTTTATAGTTACAGTCAGTTTGTTGTAATTATAATCAATTTAGTGAAATTTGTTTAATTGAGTGCAAATAATATCTGAAATTAAACAGTAGCTGAGTGTAGTTCTCTTGCAGTGCAGCAGGTTAAGGATCCGGCATTGTCACTGTAGGGGCTTGGTTTGCTGCTGTGCTGTAGGTTGGAGCTCTGACCCACAAATTCTGTATGCTGAAGATGCAGCCCCAAAAATAAAAATAAATAAACAAATGAATAAATAAATAGTAGCTTAAGAGTGTGAGTAATTTACATTCAATTAGACATACAAAAGTTGTCATGAACAAGGACTACTGGATTTCAACCTTTGTTTATGTAAAGAATGATTTAAAAACTTTATTATCCATCTACTTCTCTGCCCACAGCCTGAGCTATTTTAGGGACCAAAAAAACTGTTTATATATGTAGCAATTTTATGAACTGCTTTTTAACCACAAAGGCTATACAATAACATACCTAGTCCTTCACTTTTTTGCACATTTCTTTTTAAATTTTATCTCTCCTTGGTCAAAATTTTAATTTAACCAGTATTGTGTGTTCTTATATGGTTCAGTTCATAATCCCGAAGTATTTAAACTCATGAGGTGAATAGTATTGGCCAATGCAGTATGATAACTTAATGAGACAATGATACAGTTAATTATTTATAAGAAACTTGGAACATAGCAAGATTTTCTATTTACAAGGAAAGCTACTACATATATATCTATATTAGTCTCTGTAGTGTGACTGACATTGGCAATTCACTGTACTTCTAAAGAAAAACAGTTTAGAGGCCTCTGCCAAATAGGATTTACTTTTCTGATCAATCACTGATGAGTTTTTAATCCAGGAATCTTTGGTTACAGGAAGTAGTAAATACAGGAGGGAAACAAAGTAAATCAGAGAAATGTTCTCTCCTATCAAGGTCTGCGATTCTGGGTTGGTTCAAAAGAAATAAGTCAAAAGATGGAACTATTCGGTATAGAACTTAAATATAATAAATTAAAATGAGGGACTCTGGGAGAAGGATCAAGACAGCAGAGGAGTAAGACATCTTGCTCACCTTCTCCCACAAACACATCAAATAAACACAACTACATGTAAAACGATTCACATAGAACATCTACTGAACACTGGCAGAAGAACTTAAAACCTCCAAAAAGGGCAGGAAACTCTTGACATAACTGTGTACAACAAAAAGGAAAAGAGAGAGAGAGAATCAGGATGGGACTAGCATTACTACTGAAAGGGAGCTGTGAAAGAGAAAAGGAACCCACGTCCTGGGAAGCCACATAACTGACGGGTAGATCAGCTGAGATGTAGTGACTTCAAAGTCGCTGAGAAAAGTGCAGCAGCTAAACAGAGGAGGGCAAAGTAGAGTGAGAGATGCACAGATCATGTGTACCACCAACTGGGACACCACAGCCTGAGATGCTTGGGTGGGGGCTGGGCACTGAGACTCAGGCTCCAGAGGTCAGTTCCAGGGAGAGGGCGAGGGATGGCTGTGTGGGGACAGACTGGATTAAGGAGTGGTGTGCCATGGGTGAGGGAGCAGTATGCTATGGGCTGGGGAGTGTAACACCACAGCAGAGGAACCCAGGAGGAGGTCTGGGCCCACAGAACCAAGGTGCCATTGTTGAAAAGGATGAGAGGAGGAGGGGCAGACTGCCATAGGAATCTCCCTGCACCTGCATGGGCTCTCAGAGGGTGGGGTGCCTCTTGCTCAGTCTATGGGTGGCAAGAAGCCACTAGCTCAGGCTATGGGAGACTGGGCACTTCTCATGTGCGCTAATGGCTGGGCAACTCTTGTGTAGGCTAAGGGCAGTAGGAGGGCTAAGTGCGACATGGTGCCTCTTTTGTGATCTACAGGCAGCAAGGATGGATCACTGTGGTTGTCTCAGAGGCCAGAGGGAAGCATGGCCTTGCCACCACTGGGGGCCAGTCAGTGGCCTCCACCTGCGGCAAAAAAACAAAACAAAACAAAACACTACCAACGAGCACCACCCACTGTTGTTCTCACTCCCCTGGGAACACACACACCCTGCTGCTGCCACTGCCAAATGCTCTGGGCAATGCCTAGATGCTTGATCACTGTCCCTCCCCCAAGACCCTGCAACTCGAAACAGCTGGTGCAACACCTCCTGCGTGGGCTAAAAAGGACGGGGTGCTTCTTGCATGGTCTACAGGTGGTGGAGGCAAACCAGAGCAGTTACCTCTGACCCAAAGGTGGGTATGGCCCACCACCACTAGGGGTCCATCAACAGGCACCGCTTGTAGCCATAATCACCTCAGAGGGCACCACTGAGGAGGGCACTGAGTTTGAATACTACCTGTTGTTGCTCTCACTCCCCTGGGAACTCACATACCTGTCACTGCCACTGCCAAATGATCTGAGCATTTGCTAAATCTGCCTAAGGCTCATTACCACTTGCCAGGGCCCTGAAACTAGGAGTAGCCTGTGCCACCTTCCTGCAGGTCCTTGCTACTAACAAGAGCCCAGCAGCCAGGCACTGACTACTAGCCCTACCCCTTGCCTCCTTTTCCCTGGAAACACACTCAGCACCCTGGGGATAACAGCCTGCTCACAACGAAGAAAGAGATAAAAAACAGCCAAACTCCCAAGCCAAAAATAAATAGTAATCCCCCACAAAATACAAAGGGGTGCTTTTGCATAGAAGTACCATTCCAAGAGTACAGTTTGGTTTCCCTAAACTCACAGAAAAACATTAAGCAAGATGAAGAAGGTCAGGAACCACTCCAAGTTAAAAGAACAGATGACTTCATCTGAAGCAGCAAACAATGAAATAGACCTCTGCAGTGAACAGAAACTGAGTTCAAAAGGGAGATAATGAAAATACTTAAGGAATTAAGGGTGAATATCAAGGAACTGAGAGCAGATATGAACAACAATTCATGTTATTTTAGAAAGGAACTAGAAAATATAAGGAGCAACCAAGAAAAATTAGAAAATTCATTTGCAGAAATGCAAACAGCTAAAGGCACTAAAGAGCAGAATGAATAATGCAAATGAATGAATTAGTGACTTGGAAGATAGAGTAATGGAAATCACCCAATCAGGACAACAGCAGACAGAAAACAAAAAGAAAAAATATGAGAGCAATATATGAGATCTGGGGATAATATAAAGCAGGCCAATCTATGCATAATATGAATTCCAGAAGGAGAAGAAAAGGAAAAGGGGATTGAAAATATTTGAAGAAATTATGTCTGAAAACTTGCCAAATCTAAGGAAACTTACATCAATGTACAGGAAGCAGAGAGGGCCGCAAACAAGTGGTACCCAATCAGGCCCATACCAAGACATATTTTAATAAAAATTGCAAAAAAAGAAAAGGAGAGGATTCTAAAGGCAGCAAGAGAAAAACAGTGTTAATTATAAGGGAACCCTCCTAAGACTATCAGCTGCTTTCTCTACAGAAACACTGTAGGCCAGAAGACAGTGGCAAGATATGTTCAAAGTTCTGAAAGGAAAAAATTTGCAGCCTATAATACTCTATCCAGCAAGAGTATCATTTAAAATAGAAAGTGAGGGAGTTCCCATCATGGCTCAGTGGTTAACAAATCTGACTAGGAACCATGAGGTTGCGGGTTTGATCCCTGGCCTTGCTCAGTGGGTTAAGGACCCAGCACTGCTGTGAGCTATGGTGTAGGTTGCAGACATGGCTCGGATCCCATGTTGCTGTGGCTGTGGTGAAGGCCTGCAGCTACAGCTCCTGTTAGATCCCTAGCCTGGGAACCTCCATATGCCGCGGGTGCGGCCCTAGATAAGGCAAAAAGACAAAATAAAATAAAATAAAATAAAATAAAATAAAATAAAATAGAAAGTGATATAAAGAATTTCTCCAACAAACAAAACCTAAAAGAGTATAGCAATACTAAATCCATTCTAAAAGAAATACTAGAAGGGCTCCTCTAAATAAAATAAGAAGTAAGAAGAAATAGGATGGAAGAAATCACAACTGGAAAGCAATCACTCAAATAATCCAGCATACAGATCTAAGAGTGGAAAAAACAAACAAACAAACAAACAAAAACCTACTGTAATAGTGATGATAAACACAAGGAAGAGCAAAGGGACAAATATGAAGATGTTAAAAAAGGAGTTCAAAAGCATGGAATGTGGGGAAGAAAAGTACGAAAATATAGACTCATTTTTTTAATAACATGTTTGAACCTATGTGACTATCAGGATAAAGCAAACAGATACAGGAAGGGGTTAATACACTTAAAAAATAGGGCAACCACAAATCAAGACCAAATATATTACATTAAAAAAACTAAAAAGTACACAGGCATAAAATAAATGGAAATAATACAACCAAAAAAGAAAGGAAGAAAGGAAAAACACAGAATCAACTGGAAAACAAGGTTTAAAATGGAAAGAAATACATATTTATCAATAATTATCTTAAATGTCAATGGACTGAGTGTTCCAGTCAAAAGACAGAGAGTGGCCTTGGATAAAAAAAGCAAAAACCTACAATCTGCTGTCTATAAGAGACTCACCTTAGGGCAAAGGACACATATAGATTGAAAGTGAGGGGATGGGGAAAGATATTTTATGCCAATGGACAAGAAAGGAAAGTAGGAGTTGTACAAAATAGACTTTAAAAGGAAGGCCATAAAGAAAGACAAAGAAGAACACTATTTAGTGTTAAAGGATCTTTTCAAGAAGAGGATATTACAACTGTAAATATATATGCCCCTAATATAGGAGCACACAGATACCTACAGCAAATACTAACAGACATAAAAGGAGAAATTGATGGGAATACAATCACAGTTAGAGAATTTAAAACCCCAGTCACATCAATAGACAGATCCTCTAGAAAGAAAATCAAAAGGGCAACAGATCCTAAATGACATAGCAGAAAAGTTAGACCTAATTGACATTTTCAGGATATTACATCCAAAAAAATCAGAATATACATTCTTCTCAAGTGCACATAGAACATTCCCAAGGACTGATCACATACTGGGGCACAAAACTAATCTCAACAAATTTAAGAGTACAGAAATTATTTCAAGTATCTTCTCTGAACACAATGGCATAAAAGTAGAAATCAACCACAAGAAAAGAAATGAGAAAAAACCGACAGCATGGAGACTAAACAACATGCTACTAAAAAACCAATGGGTCAATGAGGAAATCAAGAAGGAAATTAAAAAATATCTTGAGACAATGATAATGAAGACACAACCATTCAAAATCTATGGGATGCCACAAAGGCAGTGCTTAGAGGGAAGTTCATAGCAATACATGCCTTCCACAAAAAAGAAAAAAAAATCTCAAATCAACTTAACCTACCACCTAAATGAATTAGAAAAAGAAGAACAAACAAAACCTGAAGTCAGCAGAAGGAAGGGAATCATAAAGATCAGAGAGGAAATCAATAAAATAGAGATTCAAAAAATAATAAAAAAAATCAATAAAACCAAGAGCTGGTTCTTTGAAAAGGTAAACAAAATTGACAAACCTCTGGTCATACTCATCAAGAAGAGGAGAGACAAAACCCAAAGAAATAAGAAATGAAAAAGGAGAAATCACAACAGATACTGAATACAAAAAACCATAACAGAACGCTATGAACAGTTATATACCAACAAATTTGACAACCTAGAAGAAATAGACAGCTTTCTAGAGACTTAGAGCCTGCCAATACTGAATAAGAATAAATATAGATCAACTGAACAGACCAATCACTAGAAATGAAATTGAATATGTAATAAAAACACTCCCTACAAATAAAGGTCCAGGACTAGATTGCTTCACAGGTGAATTCTACCAAACATACATAGAGGAATTTATACCCATCCTCCTTAAACTTTTCCAAAAGGCTGAAGAAGAAGGAACACTCCCAAAAACATTCTATGATGCCACCATCACCCTAATACCAAAACCAGTCAGATGCTACCGAAAAAGAAAACTATAGGCCAATGTCTGTGATGAATATAGACACAAAAATTCTCAGCAAAATTTTAGTCAACCGAATCCAACATATAAAAACGATCATACACCACTACCAAGTGGGATTCATCCCAGGTTCACAAGGATGGCTCAACATATGCAAAGCAATCGACATCATATACCACATTAACAAAAGAAAAGTAAAAAAAACACATGATCATCTCAATAGATGCAGAAAAAGACATCTGACAAAAGTCCAACATCCATTCACGACCAAAACTCTTGCCAATGTGGGTACAGAGGGAATGTACCTTAACATAAAGCCATTTATGACAAACCCATGGCAATCCTATACTCAATGGAGAAAAGCTGAAAGCCTTCCCACTAAAATCTGGAAGAAGACAACATTGCCCACTCTCTTCACTTTTTTTCAACATAGCATTAGAAGTCTTAGCCACAGTAATCAGAAAAACAAAATAAATAAAGGTTATTCAAATCAGAAAAGAAGAGGTAAAACTGTCACTGTATGCAGATGACATGATATTGTATAAAGAAAACCCTAAGAACTCAACCCCAAAACTTGAACTGATCAACAAATTCAGCAAAGTAGCAGGATATAAGATTAACATTCAGAAAGAGGTGGCATTTCTACATACTAACAATGAAATATTAGAAAATGAATACAAAAATACAATATCTTTTAAAATTGTACCCCCCAAAAATCAAATTCCTGGTAATAAACCTGACCAAGGAGGTGAAAGACGTGTATTGAGAACTATAAAACATTAGTCAAGGAAATTAAAGAGGATTCAAAGAAATGGAAAGATATTCCATGCTCTTGGATTGGAAAAATTAATATTGTAAAAATGGCCACCCAAAGCAATCTATGGATTCAATGCAATCCCTATCAAATTACCCATGATATTTTTCACAGAACTTAGAACAAACAATCCAAAAATTAACATGGAACCAGAAAAGACCCAGAATTGCCAAAGCAATCTTGAGGAACAAAAACCAAGCAGGAGGCAAAACTCTCCCAGACATCAGGCGACTTTACAAAGACACAATAATCAAGACAGTGTGTTACTGGTAGTAAAACCAACATGCAGACCAGTGGAATAGAATAGAGAACCCAGAAATAAACCCGGACAACTACAGTCAATTAATCTTTGACAAAGGTGGCAAGAATATAAAATGGGAAAAAGTCTTTTCAGCAAGTGGTGCTGGGAAAACTGGACAGTCACATGTAAATCAATGAAGCTGGAACACACCCTCACACCGTGCACACAAATAAACTCAAAATAGCTTAAAGATGTAAATGTAAGACAAGACACCATCAAACTCATAGAAAAGAACATAGGCAAAACATTTTCTGACATCAACCTTACAAATATTCTCTCAGGTCAGTCTCCCAAGGCAACAGAAATAAAAGTAAAAATAAACCAATGGGACCTAATCAAACTGACAAGCTTTTGCACAGCAAGGGAAACCATTAAAAAAAAGACAACTTTTAGAATGGGAGAAAACAGTTTCAAATGATGTAACTGACAAGGGCTTAATCTCTAAAGTACACAAACAACTTAACTCAACAGCAAAAAGGCCGATAGACCAATTGAAAAATGGGCAAAAGACCTGAACATATATTTCTCCATAGAAGATATACAGATGGCCAACAAGCACATGAAAAAATGCTCAACATCACTGATTGTTAGAGAAATGCAAATCAAAACTACTGCGAGGTACCACCTCACACCAGTCAGAATGGCCATCTTTAATGAGTCAACAAATAACAAATGCTGGAGAGGGTGTAGAGAAAAGGAAACCCTCCTGCACCGTTGGTGGGAATGTAAATTGGCACAACCACTGTGGAAGACAGTATGGAGGTACCTCAGAAAACTAAATATAGAACTACAATATGATCCAGCAATATCACTCTTGGGCATATACATGGACAAAACTTTCCTTGAAAAATATACATGCACCCATATGTTCACTGCGGCACTATTCACAATATCCAAGACATGGAAAGAACCTAAATGTCCATCAACAAATGAATGGATTAAAAAGATGTGGTATATATACACAATGGACCACCACTCAGCCCTAAAAAAGAACAAAATAATGCCATTTGCAGCAACATGACTGGAACTAAAGACTCTCATACTAAGTGAAGTAAGTCAGAAAGAGAAGAACAAATACCATATGATATCACTTATATCTGGAATCTATTGTACAGCACAAATGAACCTTTCTACATAAAAGAAAATCATGGAGACATGGAGAACAGACATGTGGTTGCCAAGGGGAAGGGGGAGGAAGTGAGATGGGCTGGGAATCAAATTATTAAACTAAAAAAATACTTAAGGATAAACACAGCACATGACTTGAAGAAAAAACAAAATGAGGGACTCATTTGAAATAGGAGGTAATTTATTTTTGTTAAATATATTTAGGAAGTTTGTGCAAATTTAAGCCAGGTCCCAGTGAACTTTGGAGAAAACATATGATAAAGATATTTTTTCAATGTATGGGAGCAAAGTAACAAACTGAAAAACTTTCCTTGCTTTGCATTACTATAATCTGTAGTTGATGAGTTACTGTGGCAGCAACTGCAAATTGCTCAGGGACCTGCAGATCTTGGAAATCTTTAATAACTACCAGGAGCGGAAGAAGGGCTTCAGGGAGAGCCGCTAAGCTTTCTGTGCTGTGTTAATACAAAATCTACAAAAACATGGCTTCTCAGTTTCAAAGCCTTGAGTGGCAAGGCAGATGTCTTAGAAGAGCACTTCCACCCTCCACAGTGATGGAAATGTAGAGCAAAGTAGAAATGAAACCAAGCCGTAGATACACTGATTCTAGAAACTGTGCTGGACAGCACTCCCAGCATAGTCTCAGCTGTTGCTCTTAATCTGCAGATCCCTGAAGAAAAAAACACTTCATCAAACCACTCTGACTTTTAAAGTGAACTTTTTTGTGAAAGGAGAAGATGTTAACTATTTAGCTAAATTCATCCACTTGGAGGAAGAAGCCTATAGTTTTATTCTAAATATATCTGACCCATCCAGCAAGTCTATTTTACATTTGATGGTATCAAGGGTTTGAATGAATGGTTACTGATACATTATATGGGTATAAAACTAGGGGTGAAGAAAATGGAAAACATACATCTTTTCAGGGTCAAGGCTTGATGGATTTTATTTGCTCTTGATCTGAGGATATTCATGATCTAAAATCCTCTTTGCTTGTGAGGTGTTTCACGTTACTGATAGTTCTTGCCTACTGAAGATTTTACTCCTCAAAAATTTACTAAATTGTACTAAATTGTAGGTGGTTGATACTTTTCTTTGAAATTTCAGCCCCTTTATCAAATATAAATAGGTGACTCAGCCCCTTAGCAAATTAAGTTTGAGAGTCTTGTGGGAATATCATCCTGTCTTTATGTCATTTCTTACCTCAGCATCCTTTGTGGAGGAGGTCAGGAGGAAAAGGAGGTTAATACACATCCCAGTCAATCTCATGTGATTATTTGTCCAACAGAGAAATGTAAATGGATTAGTATAATATTTTTTACTGTATCCATGGTAATCTTCTAGACTATCATGCCTAGGTTTCTCTTAGGCTACACCAGGTGACAGGGCTTCACATGTTTTTCATGGGGGAGAGAAGAGGTGGGGAACTATACCCAATGTCAGTCCTAACACAAATCTAACAGTTAAGAAAGATTCTGGCCCTTAACAATCAAAAAGAAACTCATCAATCCTGGCTGTGAGTTGAATATGACTCAAATCTTTACAAGGGCTGATTCCTTTGTTACCTCACTAGAGAAACGGCACAATTCAGAGATCTGGTAGCTCTTGCTGAGTATCTGATCACAGAGCCTACATACCCATGCTATCTATAGTCACCATCATCATCATCATGACCATCACCATTTTAAAATCAAAAAGTGCTATTAATTCTGCAAAGCAGTTTCATACTGATGATGCCTTTTCTTCTTCCAGATAGGCAGGTGGGTATTACCATGGTTCATTTTATACATGAGGAAATCAAGGCACAGGGCTATTAAATAATTTGCTTAAAGCCACATAGCTAATTAGTATTAGATTGGAGCCTCTTCACCATCAGACTTGTGCTCTTAATAGCAAAAATTTTTAAATAAGAAATCAACATCCTAATTTGTATCCTATGCAAAGAAACTGAAACATTTTATTAATGACTTAAGCAGAGAGTGTGATAGAAGCTATAATATAAGTGCTTAAAAATAAGTCTATCCTACCCGATTCAGACCTTGCATAAGGATTATTTTAAACAATATATTCACTTGTCCCCAAACATATGGTAGAAGGCAACTTAAGCTTTCAGAATTGCAGCATAGACTTTCAGAACTGCAGAATACTGAAATCAGGTTAAAAAATACTGTCTACCTAAATTAAATGATAGGTACTTTACTGTTTCATTTTCACTTGAACAAACAAACAAACAAAAAACAGCTCTGACTGAGATCTAAAGTCCTTACCATAGTATTCTCTGCTCTAGATGAAAAACTTGGTCAGGAAGATGAAGATCAGTTTAACCTGTGAGTCAATGCCATGCTTAAGTAATTGCGAATAAATGTTTTGATCATTAAGGACATTTCCACTTGCTAAATGATCTAAATTTAATTTAAAGTAACTCCTACAAAACTACTGGTTCTATCAACTGTGCGGTTTGAGAAAATCACTTCATTTCAGTGGGTCAGTTTCCTCATTACAAATCAAGTGCTGGCTCAGATGATTTGCAAATTTGAATTGTTCACCACGTTTGACAAAGAACAGAATCCTCTAGTTTTTGTGTAAAATATGATTTCATTTTATTTATTTATTTTAGGTGAGAAGAGGTGGGAAAAAATTGTCACAGTAGCACCTATTAAATAATGTATCTTTCTCCATTGTCATATTTTCAAGAATATAAAATATTCTTCATTCCGTCTGACCTTAGGCTAGCTTGCTGTTGTAAACTGTTTCATAAATGCAGCCATTACAATGGTTTTGTTGCTATTTATTGGCTCTAGACAAGAGAAGAATAAGCATTGCCAAGAATCTTCAGGGATACGCCATTATTTAAGGCCTAATGATTTTATCTTTATTTTATCCTTAGGAAAGAGAGAGAGAAAAGAAAGATGAGGAAGAAAAATAGTTTTTTTTCCCCAAATATGTGATGCTTAATGAGATTTTTCTATTTTTCCTCACATCACATTAATTATTTTTAATTTTTTTGTGCTATCTTGGCATTCATGTCGTATGGAAAACTGAAGGAGCAGAGGGAGACATTTATTTCCAGAAGAGGTCAGAGAGCATAATCAGGAGACAGAACTAGTAAATAATCAAGCATGCTGTATACTTTCATTAAGGCCCATGTGTTACAAAACCACAATATTTTAATCTTCTGGTTTCTGCTGTTTATACTGAAGAGGGTTTTTTTAAAGGTTTATTTCAGTTACATTTTGCAAATGATAAAAGTGTGACATTTTCAGTCTTATTAGAGGTGCAATGTTTTATTCTAAGGTTCATCTTCACTTACATGAAAGGAAAAAACTCCTCGTGATGGTTAAATAATAAAGAAGGCTGATTGGTTACAGAGTCAAGTAACAAGACACGATTGTGTACCATGATCCAATCTCTCCTTAAATCTTGAAATTCTTATCCAACTTAATGATGGCATCTGCTGGGAGAAGAAAATTTCCATGGCACATCTTTGTAACAATCCCAAATCTCATGGAAAAAAGCCAGGAGAAAAATTTAAATGAGTATAATCCTCTAGGAAAGATGCACTTAGAAATTTTCTCTTAATGGGAACTTTGTTTGCTGACAGTGAACAGTCTACCTAGATAACACCAACAACATCTGCTGCTGCTGGTAAGAACTGACCTCTTAATCATGAGCTACTCACAGCAAAATGACTGTGGGCTCTTGGAACAACATGAGTTTTTCCTTGAGAAGCCCGTCTCAACAATATCATGCAGACTGCATGCCAAAATAATATTTTACCTTTTGGTTTTAAACACAATTTGCTAAGACAAGGTAAAGGGAACACGTAGAACACAGAAGAACAACAGATCAGTCAGCTGAGATGCAGGCGATCTGATTTGTTTGGCATCTGTTCTGGAAGAGTAATGTTCTGGCATACCTTTATTTCAACTCAGATTTGTCAATACGAGGGAGTCATCTTTTTTTTTTTCCCCAGTAACTCCACCTTTACTGTGACTGTACTGGCTGTTTGTTTTGATTATAGGATGTTGGATACCAGTTTTCTGACCAAAGTGTCTGTGGGTAGAGGCAGGAGATGGGGACAGAGAGCCACTGTGCTTTACAGGTTAAAGGTCCTTACCTTTAAATCTCTGTTCGGGCCACTGACGTGATAGAATATGACTTATATGTCATATAGTTGGGGATTTTATGGCTGCTCTATTTGTGTGATCCATAGCAGTTCACTTTGTTTTCAGGCTGTTGTAATTTAAAGTAAAAAAGCAGAGTAAAAACATCTTTCTGTTGATACTCATGGCTAACTTGGGAACTGCATGTCCTGGCCCAGTATTTTAGGCTATTTTATTTTACCTAATTCTAGAGTACAAAGAATTTAAGGAGACCTTAGAGGTCACTGAGTTCAATTCCAGTCCTGGCAGAAAAATCATCATTTTTTCTTGTATATTTCTTGTTACTGTGTATAAGCTTTTCAACAGGAAAGCCCAAAATCTGCCTCTAGGTAGTTTCTACAGTGAAAGAAAAAAAAAATTGAATCTCAGTTCTATAGATCGTCCTTTCAGATAAGTGGAGAAAACCAAAAAAAAAAAAAGGGAAAATCAAAACAAAAGATAAAACTTTACTGCATTCTTCCCACACTTGAGTTAGCTCTTCAGGACTGTAAAGAGGTAATTCCTCATGTGATCATGTCCTGGATGTCCTGTGTTTCTAGAAGCCTCTCTGTCCTGGCTTCTTCCCTGTGGACACAACCTAGGGTATTTAAGTTTACTTTAAAGTATGGCATGTGGCGAACAGAACAGAAAAGAGCTGACAGAACTGAAGGATTTCAGAACTGAAAGGAATACCTACATTTAAAAAAAAATAGAAATGGGACCCAGAGAAGTTAGGCAAGTTGTCCAATGTCACACAGATGATCTTTTCTTTTCCAAAACATTCCTCTATTCAATTATTTTTCCTAAAACTGAGCTTTTTATGAACCAGATAGAATATTTCAATATCTGGGCAGCCCACATATGGGGATCTCATGCATTTTCTTTATTAACAGCCATGTTATTTGGTTGTTTGTTTTATATTATGGTAGTTAAATCAGGTTGTATTCAGTTGCATTTTCCCTAATGTTTTATCTTTTGAGGTTTAACCATGTACAAGCTTCTTAATATATTTTTGAATCCTGTCATGCATTCAGTACACCATCCTTTTTTGACTTTTGCAAGTGTTAATTATCAGAATGTTTTCTACGTCTTTGTTCAGCTTATTTTTAGAAATATTCAACAAGATGGAGGCAAACAAATAAGTAAGAACAAAAACTACAACCCTGAGCCATGATATTGAAATCTAGTTCTACACTAAGTCATCAGTCAAGACATTTTGAAGCCACTGTTCAACCATGTATACTTATGCTTAACTTTACTTTTACCATGTTATGGTTTTCTTCCTTGCCTACAAACATTCTGTGAGGGCCTATTCACAGAGGTCCTACTGCATGTAAAACACTGCTGAAGCTGATAACTTCATTGAAAGAGGAAAAGAGGTTACTGTGACACGACTTACTACTATATTCTTCAATATTGCTTAGAGATCTCTTTCTTTTCTATGAGCTCACAAATCTGTTTAGTCACTTACTCTAGAATTTTGCCAGGAATTAATAAAAAATTCACACATCTTTGGTATTATTTAAAACATTTTGAAAATCTGGACTTTTACTTGGACCTCAACTATTCTCACATTACAGTGTGTAGGAGATCATACGTGCAAATGTTTAATAACTTGGCATATAATTTTACTGGGCCTAACTCTGACCTAGTTAAAGTTGTTTGTGCTCTGTTACAAACTAATCCTAGGTTTCAGCTTCCTTTTTATGGCTGCATGCTATGCCATTTTCAAGATTTTTTAAAATGAAATAATAACGAGATAAAAAGAACATTTATAAAGCATATGTCATGTATAAAAAAAGGATATAAAAATACTGAAGTACAAATACACAGTTTAATAATTAGAACATACTACATTTATTGTGAAGTCTTCTGGGTGTTCTTTCCTAACTCCATCTCTTTCCTTTGTCGGAAAAAAAGTGTTATGCTAACTCTCCCTTGATTCTCTTTTGGAGATGTGATTCTATTCTGTCCACAGGCTCTCCCTCATGGGCTTTCCTGCTCTACCTAGTGACAATACACAATCTTTCTCACAGGCCCGCATTTGGTGGAGTACCAGTGCCATATATTTTTGTTTACAGTTTTGCTGATGGCTTTGAACTTTAGGGATTCAAATTTAAGTGTGTGTGTATATCTCCTATTTGACTTCCCACTTTGGTACCCTGCCTTTAACTACTTTATTTCCATGCCTTAAGGACTCGAAAAAGTTCACTGGAACTCAGCAAATGCCTCCATTTCAGCCAGCAAGTGGGCTTCTGTTGGATTTGCTCATGTCCCTGGTCCTGTTTGCTCTTAGTTTCCTTACCTCAGGGTAGATCATTTTTCTGATTTCAGTGGTACATTTATAAATACATGCTTCCTAAGTCTTATCCAATTTTCAGCAGGGACATTGGTTAGGAAATAAAAGTGTGCTCTACACTTTTCAGTTTGAAGGTGGTTCTCTTTGATGGAGAGGCATAATGAAAATAGAGTTGAATAAATAATTCTGTCATTCATTAACATCACATCCATGTGGATCTACCTTCTGCTTTCATTATAGCTGTTGTCTTAGGATCTTTGCCCAAGTCTGTCTTTATTTGCGCATTCTACTTTTGCACTTATCCTCAGTTCTGATCTTCTACATTTGTACAGGCTGTTTTCAATCTGATCTTATAATTCTCACTTTTGGGAAATGATTCCCATTTAAACTCTTCTGAGACAGAGCCGTAACTCTATTTAGAAAGATAAAATAGAGTCTTAGAATCAAAAACTTAGATAATTTTCTCCTAAAAAACTTGCATCAAATTAGTCTTTTTCTGTTTTATGTCCTTTAGTGCATGAGTAGTGAGTATCTTGATCCCATATAATGTGGGACTTGTAAAGCCATAAATCTCTCTCTGTGACAGCATATTTACTCATTGTCCTGGGTGTACTTTTCAATTGAAATAAGATATCAACAGTTTTAAGGATATTACAATCTAGGTAACTAATCTGGTTTAGCTTATTAATGTATAGTCTGATTTCATTTGGGATATTAATAAAGGACTTAGGTTGATTTACTCAAGGTTCTTTTCTATAAAAATAAAGGGCTGTTGGTGATTCCTAGTTCTTAGTATCCCATAAAGACAAGATGGGATCAGTGGTATAGGAAGTGGCTGAATACCACTTTGGCATGGTGGAAATGATTTCTGGTGTTCAAATTCTGAATACCATTAGAACACCTAGGAGAAATGGGAGAAGTTAAAGAAATAGGAACAACCAATTTTTCATCATACAGTGATCTTTTATAATCACTTCAAATCCTTCGAGTGTTGGTTTTGAGCAAACATTCACATTTTGGTTATAATTTGTCTGGAACTTGGAATATGGTACTTAGACCAATTCATCACTTTAACAAGTATTCCTAGTTTAGAAACAGTTACTATTTATTACCCAATCAAGTGACACTATGCAAGACTTAACGGAGAGTTGAATTATTGCTATTTGCAAATATTTCTTTCATAAATTATATTAAACTTAAAATGTGATTAACTAATGTTTATAAAACCAGCTGTAGTAAACAAAATTGACACAGATATATTTTATATCTACAAAGACATGACTTTTACATAATTTTCACTCTTTCTTACTTTTGAAAATAGGGAATTTACATTTCCTTTAAGCTGAAAGAGTTTGTTGATTGCCTGTCTTTGCAAGTCCTGGTCACTGTGACTTGATATTGTATAGATAAACTAGCACTTGGGTTTTCTGATGATGTAATGTATGAAGTACAGATAGTCTTGACTGCCCTGTAAATTTTGAGAACTTTGGCAAAATGGCATTGACATTAGAGGAGGTTATACATCTTGGGAGTGTTAAAACTCTTAAGATTCTGTTCCTGAACTGAAAAAAAAAGGTCTAATAGGGGAGAGAGAGACGTATACAAATGGTGCAGGAACAAATGTAAGGCTCAGGTGAGGAGAAAAAGGACGCCTATTTAGTCTCAAAGTCCCAAACTGAAACAACTGTGTTGTGGTTTGCATTGCTTTACAGTCCCATTTCTAGTCCCAGTCTGGTGATTTTCTTTGGAAGATTAGCTGAGGAGAGTGAGTCAGACTGAGTGACTATGATAAAACGTTACAGTAGTATAGGAGATTTTGAAATATTTGTTTTAAGGGTAGAGAATAAAGAAATAATAATTAAAGTATGCTATTTGTTGGGACTTTCGTATATCATAAAACATCCTTCAAGAGCTAAATGGTAAAAGAGCCATGCTACTCTCTTCTCCAGTTATGAGCTGTGTCTGGACTCATGGTTTTCATGGATAGGGACAAAATCAAGACCAGTATCACCAGTCTAGCCTGTATGTACATCCTATATACTAACTTCCATTAATGGCAAGGATCCTAAGTGAAAGTAAGTAGACACCTACAAATATGCAGCAGCATAAATATTTAACATCATTGTAATTTCAGAGGAGTAAAACTTCTAAATCTTTGCAAATAATTGAGAAGAGGAACTTGAGAAAATTGTATCTAATAAAATATGACTTTCAAAGAAAACAAAAAAGGATTCCTGATTGCATCTAAGATGACTTGTAATACTCTGTTTTTTAAAAATTGATGAATTTATATTGACACCTAATAATCCAGTCATAGCTTACACTAGAGTTCACGTTTGATATTATATACTCTATGGGTTTGGACAAATGTATAATGCATGTAGCCATCATCAAACAGAGTATTGGTACTGCTCTAAAAATTCTGTGTTCCATCTATTTTTCTTTACCTCTACAAATCCAGCTCTCTGCAGTACTGATAATTTCACATCTCCATAGTTTTGCTTTTTAGGACATCATATATTTGAGATTCTACAGTATGTATCCTTTTTATATTGGCTTCTTTCACTAAGTCAGTCCCTCCATCTCTTTTCATGGCTTGCTGGATCATTTCTTTTTAGCACCGAATAATATTCCATTGTCTATATGTACCAGTTTATCAGTTCACCTACTGAAAGACATTTTTGTTGTTACCAAGTTTTGGCAATTACAAATAAAGCTGATATAAACATGTGTACAGGTTTCGTCTGGACATAAGTTTTCAACCCCTCTGGGGAGACACCAAGGAACACAATCGCCAGATCATGTGGTAAAAGTATGTTCGGTTTTATAAGAAGCTACCAAACTATATTCCAAAGTGGCTGTATCAGTTTGCATTTCCACCAGCAAAATATGAGTGTTTCTGTTGCTCTACAGCCTCATCAGCATTTGCTTTATCAGTCTTCCATATTTTGGACATTCTAGCAGTATCTCACTGTTGTTTTAATTTGTTCCTGATAACATGATATAGTACATATTTTCATATATTTATTTACCATCTCTATACCTTCTTTGGTGACACATCCGTTAAAGTCTTTGGCCCATTTTTTATTGAGCTGCTTGTTTTCTTATTGTTGAGTTTAAGTGTTCTTTGCATATTTTAGATGAATCCTTTATCACAAATGTGTCTCTTGCAAATATATCCACCCAGTCTGTAGCTTATTCTCTTGACATTGTCATTCACAGAGCATAATTTTTTTTAATGTTAATGAAGTCCAGCTTATCAGTAATTTCTTTCATGGATCATACATTTGTTGTTGTACCTAAGAAGGTATCACCATACCCAAAGTCACTGAGATATTACCTCCTAGATGTTTGATGGTTTTGTGTTTTATATTTAGGTCTGTGATCCATTTTGAATTAATTTTTGTGAAGGATGTAAGGTCTATGTACAGACTCATTTTTTTTTTTTAACATGGATGACTTCTTCCAACATCATTTGTTGAAGAGACTACTTTGTTCTACTGTATTCCTTTGCTCCTTTGTTAAAATTCAGGTGATTTTATTTATGTAGGTCTGTTTTGGCTCTCTATTCTGTTCCATTGATCTATGTGTCAATTCTTTTACCAATGCTATACTGCCTTGATTACTGAAGCTTGATGATAAATCTTAAAGATAGATAGCATGCGTCCTCCAATTCTATTCTCTTTAAATATCATGTTTGACATTCTGAGTCTTTTAACTCTCCATATAAACTTCAGAATAAGTTTGTTTATATCCATAAAATAATTTGCTGGGGTTTTGATTGTGACTGCATGATTTCTTTAAATCTATTTCATTTATTTCTTATTGGGTGCTAATGTAAATAGTATTGTTGTTTTTAATATGAAATTACACTTGCACACTGCTGGCATACAGAAACCAGATAGACTGTGTACATTAAACCCTGTATCCTACAACAGTGCTAAAATCATTTATTAGTACTAGGAATTTGTTGGTCAATTCTTTTGGGTTTTTCTACATAGATAATCATGTAATCTAAGAACAAAGACAGTTTTACTACTTCCTTTCTAAACTGTATACCATTTTTTCCTGTTCATGCCTTATACTCTTAGTAGGGCATGAAATATAATGCACAGCTTTGAGTGTCCCATTGTGTATGAAGTTAGTAGTTGTAGGTTTTTTGTAGATAATTTTTACCAAGTTGAGAAAGTTCTCCTCTGTTTCTAGCTTACCGAGAGTTTTTTTTTTAAATAATGAGTAGGTATTTATAATAATTAATTTTTGATAATTGTGGCACATTAGGTGTTATATCTAACATCTTTATTAATCTGATAAGTGGAGAGGTTACTCAGCGTGTTATATAATTTACATAATTACTGATAAAATAATAAGTCTATTGAGCATTTGCTTTTCTTAAGGAGAAATAAGTCTATTGATTCTTCATATACTTGACTTACTTCCTTTTGGGATGGTCACATTTTCCCTGTTGATTGGTAAAATAGTCATCAGCTTCTCTCCATGATGGAATAATAGGGTCTTGATGTACCCTCCCTTCATAAACAACTAGATAACTGAACAATGTTCATGAAACAACTATTATCAGATATTGATTGGGTAGTTATTATCCTGAGGATTAGGGAACAAGTAAGATGAATCTATGATCACCCTGACTTTCAGTCTGCCAGTACAATCTCGACCCTGTTCTAGAGAAGGAAATTCTAAGCTAAGCATGGCATTCTTGCTAAACTGAAGAGTCTGGAACTGAGGATGGTTGATGGATAGAAAGCTGAAGTTTTTTTTTTTTTAAAGGAGAAGATACAGACTAAAGCAACTTCAGCAATCTTTATAGGGATCTTTTTCCCATATTTGCTGAATACAAATTTGTGCATGGGTAGAATAAAATTGGGCAGAAGATCTAAACAGACATTTCTACAAAAAAGACAGACGGCCAAAAAAAAAGAAAGAAAGAAAAGATGCTCAATATCACCAATTATTAGAGAAGTGCAAGTTAAAACTATTATGAGGTACCATCTTACACCAACCAGAGTGACTACCATTAAAAAGTCTGCAAACAATAAATGCTGGAGAGGGTATGAAGAAAAGGGAACTCTCTTACACTGTTGATGGGAACGTAAATTGGTACAACCACTATGGATAACAGTATGGAGGTTTCTCAAAAACCTAAAAGTAGAATTACCATATAGTCCAGTAATCCTACTCCTGTGCATTTATCCATAGAAAACCTAGTTCAAATATATACATGCACCCCAATGTTCACTACAGCACTATTTACAGTAGCCGAGACAAGGAAGCAACCTAAATGTTCACTTACAGAGGGATGGATAAAGAATATGTAGTACATGGACTCTTAGACATAAAAAAACTGAAATAATGCCATGTGCAACAACATGGTTGGACTTAGAGATTATCATACTATGTGAAGAAAGTCAGATGGTGAAAGACAAGCATCATATGATATCACTTATGTGTGGAATCTAAAAAAATGATTTAAATGAACTTATTTGCAGAAAGGAAAAGGACCCACAGACTTAAACAAACTTATGGTTACCAAAGGGGACAGGTGGTGGGGGGAGGGAGGAATGGACAGGTGGTTTGGGATTGGCATACGTACACTGTGGTACGTGGAATGACTGGCCAATGAGGATGTGCTGTATAGCACAGCAACCCTACTCAATATTCTGTGATAATCTATATGGAAAAGGAATCTAAACTATAATTATATATGTAACTGAATCCCTGTATATGGCAGGAATTATCACAACCTTGTAAATCCACTATACATCAATAAAACCTAAATAAAAATTAAGCAACAAAGTAGTCTGTAATTTATGTGCCTTCCGAAATGAATTTTGACTCTGTTTACAGAAAGAAAACAAATTTACCATAACATGACTGCAAATCCTAGAACCCAAAGAAAAATTACTAAAAGCAATTAGCAGAAAAATAAGTCAATATAAAGAGACCCAGAAATGACAGAAATATTAAAATTAACAGACTTTAAAATATCTATTAAAAATATACAAATATATTCAAATCTTTAAAAGAAAATATGAACAAAATGAGAAACAATGAAATACATAAAAAGAACCCAGTGAAACTCTACAAATTATGGCAAGAAAAGTAATTTAAAATGACAGCTTTTCTAAATGGGGATAACATATTAGACATTACAGAGGAACATCAACGATCTTGAAGAAAGAGTGATAGAAACTATCCAAACTAAAGTATTTTACAGTTCACAGTAACCTGTTTGGCCATGCCTAGAAGATATACTTAGAATTGGAGTCCTGTAAGGAGAAAGGAGAATGAAAAAGGCAGAAAAAATAGTTGAGGAATTAATGGCTAAGATATTTTCCAAATTTGATTTAAAATAACTATAAATTGACAAATTAGAAACTTCAGCAGGAGTTCCCTTGTGACACAGTAGATTAAGAATCTGGCATTGTCACTGCAGCAGATTGGGTTGCTGCTGCAGCATGGGTTTGATCACTGGCCTCAGAACTTCCACATGCTGCTGATGTGACAAAACAAGCAAACAAACAAACAAAAAACCCAAAACTCCAGCAAACCTCAGACATGATTAAACACAAAGAAAACACCCACTAAGGCACATCAAATATATGAACCATTTAAAGAAGAAATCATGCAGGTGGTGGGGAGAACGAAGAAATACACTTCTATAGAGGAACAAAGGTAAAAATGACTGAATATTTTTTGTCAGAAACTGTAATTCAGAAATAAACATGACATCTTGCAAATGTTAAAAGATAAACATGTCAACCTAGAAATCTATATTCAGGGAAAGTGTCATGCAAAAATAATGTAATGGGAATGATGTCAGCAAAATGTAACAGGAAGCCTGAGATTTTGTTTCCTCATAGAGACACTGAGTTATCTACAATATATGGTCCACAAAGCCTTTATTAAAGCTGAAGAAACCAATTAAGAAGTAACAATACTTCAGACAAGCACAAAACAAAGAATAGCTACATTAAAAAAAATAAGAAAAAGTTTTGTGTTTTATCCCCAATAGTTCTTTTTCCAGAAAGCACAGCTTGGTGCAATCAGGAGAAAACACAAACTTGTTGCTTCTCCATTGGGAGAGAAAGAGTAGAGCAGAACACTTATCTGATATTCCAAATTTTGGGGGCACTACCTGAGAGGCTGATTTCCATCTTGCTTGACTAAGACTGGTAATGAAGAACAAGCATATTTTGGTTGCCTGAGGGGCACTGAGAATAAGGGAGAGTTCAGCAGTTTGATTCTGTAGAGAAACTATACTTCTACAGTCAGACAGTAGAGGGATCAAAAGAATAAAAGCTTAAAAAGGAAGGAAGGAAGGAAGAAATGAAGGAAGGATCTCTGTAATTGGGATGTAACATACAAGCCAAGCAAAGATGCATCCCCAGAATATATATGAGAATTCCTCCAAATATCTAGCAAGGCTGATGACTGAACGTCTTCCATGCATGAAACCAATACAGATATGGCTATTTTTCCACAGTCCAATAACAAACCAATCAAACAAAAAACAAAAGCAAATAAAAACACAGCAAAGAAAGAGAGAAACATAGCCCAATCAAAAGAACAAAATAAATCTCTAGAAACTTACTCTAAAGAAACAGATCTTTGAATTACCTAAAAAATAATTTAAAATAACCACCTTAAAGAAGGTCAACGAGTTAGATGAGAATAGAAAAACAACTTAACAAAAATCAGACTGAATGAACAAATTGAGAATATCAACAAAGAGAAAGGAAATATAAACAAGAACCAAACATATTCTGGAGCCTAAGAATACAACTAAACTGAAAACAAAAACAAAAACAACAACAAAAAAAAAAACCAGAGAGTCAAAAACAAAGTTGATCAATCAGGAGGAAGTATCAATGAACTAGAAAATATGGCATGCAAAATTATTGAAGCTATGTGCAGCAACATCGATGGTCATAGAGATCATAATACTTAGTGAAGTCAGACAGGAATACAAATGTCATATGATACCACTTATATGTGGAATCTAAATGATACAAGCAAACTAATTAACAAAGCAGAAACAGACTCACAGAATTCAAAAACAAACTTATGCTTACCAAAAGAGAAAAGCGGGAGGGACAAAGTAAGAGTTTGGGATATATATATATATTATAATATATATAATTATTTATATTACATATATTTATAGAGTTAATCAACAAGGATCTACTATATAGCACAGGGAACTCTACTTAACATTCTTTAATAACCTACATGGGAAAAGAATCTGAAAAAAGAATGGATATATGTGTATGTATAACTGAATCACTTTGCTGTACAACTGAAACTATCACAACATTGTAAGCCAACCATACTCAAATATAAAATAAAAATTAAATAATCTTGAGAAAGAAAACTCTGGAGTCCTCACATTTCTTAATTTCAAAATATATTATAGGCTACTTTAACCTAAACAATATGGTACTATCATAAAGACAGACATACAGATCCTTGGAACAGAAGAGAGAAGGCAGAAATAAACCCTTGCATATATGGTCAAATAATCTTTGACAAAGATGGTAAGACTACACAATGGAAACAGGATAGTTGCTTTAACATGTGATGTTGGGAAAAATTGATATCCACATGCAAAAGAAAGAAGTTGGACTATCTTATACTACATAGAGAAATTAACTCAGAATGGCTTAAAGACCCCAAAACTAAGACCTGAAACTATAATATTCCTAGAAGAAAACACAGAGGTAAATTTTTACAACATTGATTTTGGTAATGATTTCCTGAATATGACACCAAAAGTGCATACAAAGAAAATAGACATCATTGACAACATCAAACTTAAAACTTTTGTGCAGCAAAGAAAACAGTCAACAGAGTAAAAAGGTAAACTACGAAATGAGGGAAATATATCTGCAAACCATATATCTGACAAGGGATTAATACATGAATTGTACACGGATTTATACAATTCAAAAACAACAAAAATAACCTCACTAAAATGGATGAGGGACTTGTATACACATTTCTTGTATTAAAAATGTGTAAAATATGCATACACATTTCTACAAAGAAGACATACAATGGTAAATACGCACATTAAAATATGTTCACTAAACATTAAGAAAACTAAATCAAAATCATAATGATATACAAACTCAAAATCATTAGGATGGCCACTATATACAAGGAAAAGAAAAAAGATAAAGGAAAATAAAAAAGAAAAGTGTTTGCCATGATGTAGAGAAATTAGAACCCTTGTGCACTGTCAGTATGTGTGTGAAATGGTGCAGATATGGAAAACAATATGGAAGATCCTCAAAACATTATAAATAGAATTACTATATGATCAAGCAAACTCACTCCTGGGTATATATCAAAATAACTGAAAACAAAATCTAGAAGATATATTTGCAGAATTATGTTCATTGTAGCATTATTCACACTAGCTAAAAAGAAGAAGCAACCTAGATGTCAACCATCAGATCACTAAAGAAAATGCTGTATAAACATACAAGAGAGTATTATTCAGTTTTTCAAAAAAAGGTAATCCTGTTACATGCTGCAACATGGATAAACTTTAAGGACCTTATGCTAAGTAAAATAAGTCAGTCACTGTAAGACTGCAGGATTCCACTTATATGAGGTATCTAAAGTAGTAACAATGTCTTAGAAACACAGAGAATAATGGTGATTGCCAGTCTGGTGGAAGGGGAAAAAAGGAACTGTTATGTAGTGGATATAGAGTTTCTCAAGATAAAAAAGCTCTAGAGGTCTGTTAACAACAATACGCATGTAGTTAACACTACCATACTGTATATTTTAAATAGGTATGATGACAATATTTTTTCTCTTTTAATGGCCACTTCTGTGGTGTATGGAAGTCCCCGGGCTAGGGGTCGAATCTGAGCTGTATCTCCATCCTTATGCACTGAGCAAGGCCAACAATAGAGCTGCATCCTCACAGAGACTACGTCAGGGGTTCTTAACCTGCTGAGCAATACTGGGAAATCCACAATGATAAATTTTATGTTTTGTGTTTTACCACAATTAAAAAAAAAAAGATGACAACACTATTTTTATTTTATTATTTTAATTTTTTTTGTCTTTTTAGGGCCACACCCATGGCATATGGAGGTTCCCAGGCTAGGGGTTGAATAGGAGCTGTAGCCGCTGGCCTAGCTCACCGCCACAGCAATGCCAGATCCAAGCTGCATCTGTGACCTACACCACAGTTCATAGTAATGCCAGATCCTTAATCCACTGAGTGAGGCCAGAGATCAAACCTGAGTCTTCATTATTCTAGTTGGGTTTGTTAACCACTGAGCCACAACAGGAACTCTGACAACACCATTTTTAGAAAAACAAGAGATGAGCAAATTTACTGCTAGTGTCTGCAGGTAGAGTAAATTTTAAATCATATTAGATTGAAACTGGATCTAGATAAAAGAATCCAAGAACACTGTACATAGAAATAAATGAGTAGGGAAAGGATCAAGATGGCAGAGGATTAAGACATCACTCACCTTCTCCCATAAACATATAAAAAAAACACAGCTACATGTGGAACAATCTGCACAGGACATCTACTGAATGCTGGGAGAACTTCAACCTCCAAAAAGGGCAAGAAACCCTCAAAATAAATGGGTAGACAAAAGAAAAAAGAGAGAGAGAGAAAAGGAATCAGGATGAGACTAGCATCCAAGAGAGGGAGCTGTGAAAGAGAAAAGGAACCCACACCATGGGAAGCCACCTATTCCATGGGGAGATCACCTGAGATGTAGGGATCTCAAAGTCACCTACAAAAGTGTAGCAGCTGGACTGAGGAGGGCAAAGCAAAGTAAGAGCTGCATAGATCGTATGTACCACCAACCAGGACACCACAGCCTGAGATGTTCAAGTGGCGGGGCTGAGTGCTGAGACTCAGATCTGGAGGTCAGTTATGGGGAAATGACTAGAAATGGCTGTGTGGGGAAGGGCTGGGAGTGGTATGCCATGGGCTGGGGAGTGGAACTCCACACCTAAGAGAATCCAAGAGGAGATCTGGGCCCTCGGGAAAAGCAAGGTGCTATTGTTGGGGAGGGTGAGAGTAGGAGGGGAGGACTACCACAGGAATCGCTTTCTTTGCATATGCCACAACTCTCAGAGAGCAGGGTGCCTCTGGCACAGGCAATAGGTGGTGACTTGCTCAGGTTACAGGAGACCGGGTGCTTCCTGTGAGGGCTACAGGTGGCTGGGCACCTCTTGCGTGGGCTAAGGGAAGCAGGGGGGCTAAGTACAACATGGTGCCTCTTGTGTGACCTATAGGCACTGGGGACAAACCACAGAAGTCCTCTCAGAAACCAGAGGGAGGTGTGGCCCAAACCAGTAGGGGTCTGTGAACAGGCTCCACCTCGGCCCCAGTCATCTCAGAGGTTGGCAAAAAAAAAAAGGGCACTGCAACTGAGCACTACCATTGCTGCTCTCACTCCCCTGGGAACATGCCTGCCCTGCTGCTGCTGCTGCTGCTGCCGCCACTGCCAAAGGCTCCTGGCAGCACTCACACACTTGATTGCTGTCAGTTTCCAGGACCCTTCAACTAGGAGCACCCTGTGCAGCAGCTCTTGTATGGGGCTAAGCAGAATAGGGTGATTCTTGCGTGGTCTGCAGATGATGGGGGCAAACCACCACAGTTATCCCTGACTCCAGAAGTGGGCGTGGCCCGCCACCACTAGGAGTCCATCAACAGGCACCACTTGCAACCCCAGTCACCTCAGAGGGCACCACTAAGAAGGGTAATGTGGCTGAACAGCACCTATGGTTGCTCTCACTCCCCTGGGAACTCACATACCCTGCCACTGCCACTGTTAAATGATCTGGGCACTTGCTAAATCTGCCTAAGTCTCATTATCACTTTTCAGGGTCCTGTAACTAGGAATAGCCTGTGCCACCTTCCGGAAGGTTCATGCTACTAAGAGCCCAGCAACCAGGCACTGACTGCTAGCTCTACTCATTGCCTCCTTTTTCCTGGAAACACACTCAGCAACCTGGGGATAACAGTCGGTTCACAATGAAGAAAGAGACAACAAATATCCAAACTCCCACACCCAAAATAAATAGTAACCCCCCACAAAATACAAAGGGGTGTGCTTGCATAGAAGTTGCACTCCAAGAGTACAGTTTGGTTTCCCTAAACTCACAGAAAAAGAAAAATATAAGCAAGGTGAAGAAGGTCAGGAACCATTCCCAGTTAAGAGAAGAGGAGAATTCATCTGAAGCAGCAAACAATGAAACCGACCTCTGCAGACCAATAGATACTGAGTTCAGAAGGAAGTCGTGAAAATACTGAAGGGTGAATATGAAAAAAATTAAGAGTGGATATAAATGGTAATGCAGATTACTTTAGAAAGGAACTAGAAAATATAAAGAGGAATCAAGAAAAATTAGAAAATTCATTTGCAGAGATGCAAACTGAGCTAAAGGCACTGAAGAGCAGAATGAATAATGCAAATGAATGAACTAGTGACTTGGAAGACAGAGTAATGGAAATCACCCAATTAGGACAGCAGACATGAAACCAAGAGAAAATACATGAAAGCAATGTAAGAGATCTATGGGATAGTATAAAGCAGGCCAATCTACACATAATAGGAATTCCAGAAGGAGAAAAAAAAGAAAAATAAAAAGGAATGAAAATATATTTGAAGAAATTATGCCTGAAAACTTTCCAAATTTAAAGAGACATGAAGATACAGGAAGCACAGAAGGCCCAAAACAAGTTGAACCCAAATTGGCCCACAACAAGATATGAGTGGAAAAAAAAGAAAAAAAACTACTGTAATAGTGATGATAAACACAAGGAAGAGCAAAAGGACAAACATGAAGATGTTCAAAAAGGGCTTCAAAATGATAGAATGTGGGGGAGGAAAGTAAGAAAATCTAGACTCTTTTTTTTTAAAGAATGTGTTCGAGCCCATATGACTATCAGATTAAAACAAGCAGATATAGGAAGGGGTTAACATACTTAAAACAAAGGGAAACCACAAATCAAAACCAAATATCACATTCAAAAACTAAAAAGGACACAGCATAAAAGAAAAGGAAATCATCCAGCAAAAAAAAGAAAGGAACAAAGGAGAAACATAGAATCGACTGGAAAACAAGGTTTAAAATGGTAACAAATACATATCTATCCATAACTATCAAAATGTCAATGTACTGAATGCTCCAATCAAAAGACACAAAGTGGCAGACTGGATAAAAATGCAAGAGCCTACAATATGCTACCTACAAGAGACTCACCGCAGGGCAAATGACACAAATAGACTGAAATAAGGGGATGGGAAAAGATATTTCATGCCAATGGACAAAAAGGAAAGCAGGAGTGGCAATACTCATATCAGACAAAATAGACTTCAAAATGAAGGCCATAAAGAACGACAAAGAAGGACACTATTTAATGGTTAAAGGATCCATTCAAGAAAAGGATATTACAACCATCAATAAATATGCCCCTAATATAAGAGCAACAAAGTACCTACAACAAGTACTATCAGACATAAAAGGAGAAATAGATGAGAATACAATAATAGTAAGAGACTTTAACACCCCACCCACATCAATGGACAGATCTTCCAGACAGAAAATAAATAAGGCAACAGAGATCCTAAAGGACACATAGAAAAGTTAGACTTACCTGACATTTTCAAGACATTATATCCAAAAAATTCAGAATATACATTCTTCTCAAGTGCACATGGAACATTCTCAAGGACTGACCACATACTGAGGCACAAAACTAACTTCAACAAATTTAAGAGTACAGAAATTATTTCAGGTACCTTCTCTGACCACATGGCATGAAACCAGAAATCAACCACAGATAAAAGAAATGAGAAAAAACTAACTACATGGAGAATAAATGACAAGCTAGTAAAAAAAAAAAAATAACCAATGAGTCAACGAGAAAATCAAAAACGAAATTAAAAAATACCTCAAGACAAAGGGAAATTAAAAATTATGTTGTGGAATACCCATCATGGTTCAGTGGAAGCAAATCTGACTAGCAACCATGGAGAGGCAGGTTCAATCTCTGGCCTTGCTCAGTGGGTTAAGCATCCTGTGTTGCCACTAGCTGTGGTATATGTTGCAAATGCAGCTCCAATCTGCTGTTGCTGTGGCTGTGGTGTAGGCCAGTGGTTACAGCTCTCATTCGACCCCTAGCCTGGGAACCACTCTATGCCATGGGTGCAGCCCTAAAAAGACAAAAAAAAAATTATCTTGAGATAAATGATAATGAAAACACGACCATTCAAAATCAATGAGATGTCTCAAAAGCAGTGCTTATTTCAATGCATACCACAGAAATACAAAAAAAAAAAAAAAAAAAAAAAAAAAAAAAAAAAAAAAAAAAAAGAGAATACTATGGACAAATTATATGCCAACATATTTGATAACCTAGAAGAAATGGACAGCTTTCTAGAGACTTAAAGCCTGTCAATACCGAATTAAGAATAAATAGATCAACTGAACAGACCAGTCACTAGAAATGAAATTGAATACGTAATAAAAACACTCCCTACAAACAAAAGTCCAGGACCAGATGGCTTCACAGGTGAATTCTACTAAACATACGAAGAGGAATTTATATCCATCCTCCTCAAATTTTTCCAAAAGGTTGAAGGAGAAAGAACACTCCCAAAGACATTCTATGAAGCCACCATTACACTAATACCAAAACCAGACAAAGATACCACTAAAAAAGAAAACTATAGGCCAATATCTTTGATGAATATAGACACAAAAATTCTCAGCAAAATTTTAGCCAAGGAAGTCCAACAACATATAAAAAATGTCATACAACACAACCAGGTGGGATTCAACCGAGGTTCACAAGGATGGTTCGACAGATGCAAAGCAATCAACATCATATACCACATTAACAAAAGAAAAGTCAAAAACCACATGATCATCTCAACAGATGCAGAAAAGGCAATTGACAAAGTCCAACATCCACTCACGATCAAAACTCTTGTCAAAGTGGGTACAGAGGGAACATACCTTAACATAAAGTCATTTATGACAAACCCTTGGCCATCTAATACTCAATGGAGAAAAGCTGAAAGCCTTCCTACTAAAATCTGGAACAAGACAAGGATGCCCACTCTCACCACTGTTATTCAAAAGAGTATTGAAGTCCTAGCCACAGTAATCAGGCAAATAAAAGAAATAAAAGGTATTCAAATTAGAAAAGAGGTAAAATTGTCATTGTATGCAGATGACATGTAGATACTATATACAGAAGACTCCACACAAAAACTACTTAAACTGATGAATGAATTCAGCAAAGTAGCAGGATACAAGATTAACATTCAAAAACAGGTGGCATTTATGTATACTAATAATGAAATATTAGAAAACGAACACAAAAATATATTTAATATCACACCACAAAAAATTAAATACCTAGGAACAAACTTGACCAAAGAGGTGAAAGACTTATTTGCTGAGCACTATAAAACATTAATCAAGGAAACTAAAGAGGATTCAGAGAAATGGAAAGATATTCCATGCTCCTGGATTGGAAAAATTAATATTGTAAAAATGGCCATACTACCCAATCAATCTACAGAGTCAATGTAATCCCTATCAAATCACCCATGACATTTTTCACAGAATTTAGAACAAACTGTCCAAAAATTTATATGGAACCAGAAAAGACCCAGAATTCCAAAAGCAATTCTGAGGAACAATAACCAAGCAGGAGGCATAACTCTCCCAGACATCAGGCAATATTACAAAGCCACAGCAATCAAGACAGTATGGTGCTGGTATAAAAACAGATATACAGAGAAAAAGAAAAGGATAGCGAACCCAGAAAGAAACACAGATACCTATGTGCAATTACTTTGACAAAGGTGGCAAGAATATAAAATGTGAAAAAGGCAGTCTTTTCAGTAAGTGGTGCTGGGAAAACTGGACATCCGCACATAAATCAAAGAAACTGGAACAGACCCTCACACCAAACACAAAAATAAACTCAAAATAGCTTAAAGACTTAAAGATAAATCAAGACATCATCAAACTCCTAAAAGAAAGCATAAGCAAAACATTGTACAGACATCAACTGTACAAATGTTTTCTTAGGTCAGTCTCCCAAGACATAAAAGAGATAAAATAAAAGCAAAAATAAACTAATGGGAACTAGTCAAACTGATAAGCTTTTGAACAGCAAAGGAAACCACTAAAAAAAACAAGGAAAAAAAACAAAAAGACAACCTATGGAATGGGAGAAAACAGTTTCAAATGATGCAACTGACAAAGGCTTAATCTCTAAAATATACAAACAACTTATACAACTCTAAAGCAAAAAAAAAAAAAAAAAAACAAAGAGCCCAACTGAAAAATGGGCAAAAGATATTGCTCATTGTATAGACATTTCTCCAAAGAAGATATATAGATGGTCGACAGGCACATGAATAGACATTTCTCCAAAGAAGATATACAGACGGCCAACAAACACTTGAAAAAATGCTCAACATCACTGATTATCAGAGAAATGCAAATCAAAACTTCTATGAGGTACCACCTCATACCTGTCAGAATGGCCATCATCAACAAATCCACAAATAACAAATGCTAGAGAGGGTGTGGAGAAAAGGGAATCCCCCCCACCCTGTTGGTGGGAATGTAAATTGCTACAACCACTATGGAAAACAGCATGGAGGTACCTCAGAAAACTAAATATAGAACTACAGTACAACCCAGCAATCCCATTCCTGGGCACATATCCAGACAAAACTTTCCTTGAAAAAGACACATGCACCAATATGTTCATTTCAGCACTATTCACAATAGCCAAGACATGGAAACAACCTAAATGTTCATCGACAGACGAATGGATTAAGATGTGGTATATATACACAATGAAATACCACTCAGCCATAAAAACAAACAAAATAATGTCATTAGTGCAACATGGATGGAACTTGAAACTCTCATACTAAGTGAATTAAGTCAGAAAGAGAAAGACAAATATCATATGATATCACTTATATCTCAATGTAATGTACAGCACAAATGAACCTTTCCACAGAAAAGAAACTCATGGACTTAGAGAACAGACTTGTGATTGCAAAGGGCAAGAGGCAGGGAGTGGGATGGACTGGGAATATGGGGTTAATAGATGCAAACTATTGCCTTTGGAATGGATAAGCAATAAGATCTTGCTGGAAGCAGAGGGAACTATATCGAGTCACTTATGATGGAACATGATGTGAGAAAAAGAATGCATATAGGTTTGTGTGACAGGGTCACTTCTCTGTAGCAGAAAATTGACAGACTACTTTAAACCAAGTATAATGGAAAAAATCAAAATCATTAAAAAATTTTTAAAAATGAATAAATATAAAATATACTATTTTTTTCTAATTTTAAGATTTTTTCAGATCCTTGAATGATTAATATATCATGACTAGATAGTTTATCCTAAGATTTGTGCATTCATTAAATAAATCAGTGTAATTCATGATGTAAACAGGAAAAAATGACAAAAATCGTATGCCTACTCAAAATAGGTAAAGCAACAGTATTTGACCAAACTTAATATTCATTAGTAAAAAAGCCTCACAGCTAGAATTAAAGTAGAAATTTCTCACCTTCATGAGACATCTAAATATCTAAATATTTACAGCTAACATCACACTTAAGGGTGAGATACTGAACATTTTTCCCCTAAGACTGAGAACAAAGCAAGAATGCTCAATATTTATAATCTTGTACTCAATATTATCTTAAGAAATATACAAAAACCAGAGTTCCCTTCGTGGCTGAGTGGTTAACGAATCCGACTAAGAACCATGAGGTTGCAGGTTCGATCCCTGGCCTCGCTCAGTGGGTTAAGGATCCGGCGTTGCCGTGAGCTGTGGTGTAGGTTGCAGACGCGGCTCGGATCCCGCATTGCTGTGGCTGTGGCGAAGGCCGGCAGCTACAGCTCCTGTTAGACCCCTAGCCTGGGAACCTCCATATGCCACGGGTGTGGCTCTACATAAAGGCAAAAAGATAAAAAAAAAAAAAGAAATATACAAAAACCTACTGAAACTAATAAGTGAGTTATGAAAGACTGCAGACAAAGGTCAATATATAAAAATTAATTGATACTGACAAAAAACAACTAGAAATTAAAATTTTTTAAATGCCACAATGTAAAGAAAATGAAATTCCTAGAAATAAATTTAACAAAACTATGTGCCACATCTCTGCACTGAAAGGTACAAACCCCTGCTGAGAGAAATTAAAGGTTTAAATAAATGGAGAGATGTATCTTATTAATGGAACAGAAAATTCAATATAGTTAAAGCGCCAATATGCCCCTATTGATCTATAACTTTGATACAAAGAAAATCTCAATCAAAACCTCAGTAGGCTTTTAAAAATTCTATGATGAAAACCTGATTCTAAAATTCATGTTAAAAAATCAAAGCATCCAAGAGAACCCAACCAATTTTATAAACAACAAATTTGTATTTCAAGATTTACTATAAACTACAATAGATTTTCTAGAGCAGTAGAAAAAGAAAAGACAATCCCCAGATTGGTATAAAATATTAATTATGTATATACTGACACAAGAATTCTTTTCAGAATATGCAGACTGTACCAGACTTATGATTGTTCAGCTTATGAATTTTTGACTTTATGATGGTTAAAAGCAATACACATTTAGTAGAAAACACTTCGAATTTTGATGTTTTCCCAGGCTAGCTGTATGCAGTACAATATTCTCTCATGATGTGAGACAGTGGCAGCAAACCTGAAATCATAACAATTCTGTATCCACACAGTCTGTTCTTTACCTTTAGTACAACAGTGAATGTCACTTGAGCTATTCAATACTTTATTATAAAATAGGCTTTGTGTTAGATGATTTTGCCCAAATGTAGGCTAATGAAAATGTTCTTAGAATATGCTGAAGGTAGGCTAGGTTAAGTAATGAAGTTCAATGGGTTAGATGTATTACGTGAATTTTTTTTTTTTTTACATTTGCACCTGTCTCATACGGAAGTTCCCAGGCCAGGGGTTCAACTGGAGCTGCAGCTGAAGCCTACACCACAGTCATACTGGATCTGAGCAGCATCTGTGAACTATGCCATGGCTTGTGGCAATGTTGGATCCTTAACCCAATGAGTGAGGCCAGGGATCAGATTTGGATCCTCACAGAGATTATGTTTGGTCCTTAACCTGCTGAGCTACAATGAGAACTCCTAAATGCATTTTTGACTTACAGTATCTTCAATTTACAGTGGGTTTGTTGGGATACAACCTCATTGTCGAGAAGAAATATATATATATAAATAAATATATATATAAAAATATACATATTACACTTGCAACTCAAGAAGACAAACTACCCAATAAAATAAGAGGCAAAATATGTAAGTGCTTCACAAAATAAGTATAAATGGCAAATAAGCACATGAAAACATTCTCATCATCATTAGTTACCAAGAAAATGCAAAATAAAACCACAGTGAGAGATCACTAAACACCCATTACAATGATCAAAATTACAAATACTGATGATACCAAGTGTTTGCAAATAGGTATAACTGGTACTCTCAGACTTTGCTGGTAGAAATGTAGATTGGTACATTAACTGTAAAACAATTTGGACATTTCTTATAAAGTTGAATATACTCCTTACATACTACTTAGACTTTCTACTCCCCAAATATTTACCTAAAATAAATGAAAATATATATTCACACAAAGACTTGCACAGGAATCTTTCTAATGGTTTTTTTGGGGGGTCTTTTTAGGGCCACACCCATGGCATATGAAAATTCCCAAATTATGGGCTGAATCAGAGCTACAGCTGCCAGCCTACACAGCTGGCACAGCAATGCTGAATCTGAGACGTGTCTGTGATGTACACCACAGCTCACAGCAAAGCTGGATCATTAACTCACTGAGAAAGGCCTGAGACTGAACCCACGTCCTCATGGATACTAGTCAGGTTCATTACCGCTGAGCCACAATGGGAACTCCTAACAGATTTCTCTGTAGTAGCTAAAAGCTCCAAGCAACCCAAATGTTCATCATCAAGACAGATGAACAAATCATGACGTAACAGTGAAAGACCATCTGCAATAAAATGAAATTAACTGCCAATACATAGAACAGCATGTATGAACATAAAAAACATTTAGTTAAAAAGCCAGACACAAAAGAGTATGTACTATATGATTCCATTTACAGGCACATCTAGAGAAGATCAGTCTGACATAGTAACAGAAAGCAGACTGGTAGTTGCCTGGGGCCAGGGTGAAGAGCTGATGTCAGGATGGGGGAATAACTAGCTGAAAATGGGCACAAGAAAACTTTCAGGAATAATAGAAACAGATCTTAAAAATGATGGTGTTTATAAGGTTTATAGACGACAAAACCCATCAGACTACACACTTAAAATCAGAGCATATAGTATATACTTTGACAAAGCTGACTTAAAAAGAGGATACTCTTTTCTTCTAGTCATTTGTTTGTAGTAATTTTGGCATACAGAAATTTAAATTTTTATGCAGTCAAAATATATCAATCTGTCTCTTCACAGTCTGTGAGTTTTGTGTCACATCTAGAAAAGCTCTCCTTGAATATTTCATATAGAGGCCATTTGACATAATGTTTTATAATATAGGTTTCTGACATCAGATAGCCATCAATAGACTGTTTACATTTGGGTAAATTAATCTTTATTTTGTAATTTCCTCATTTTAAAATCTGTAGTTATTGTTTTTACCTAAAATGGTAGAAAGACAAATATATAGGTAAAATAGAATTTAATGGCTACATTGAAAGGTTTAATTATAACTAGCTATTTGCATTACCATATTTACAGAGTGTTTATTATTTGAAATATTTCACAAATTAAGAGAAATACAGAGATTATATTGAACACCCGTGTAGACACTACCCAGTTTTGTCAAATCTCCATTTAGCATTCTGACAAATTTATTTCAGATGTCCTTCCTTTAAGGACAACTGGATTCCTCTTTGCATTCCTTGATTCCTGTCTTTCTTCAACTTACATATAACTGCTTTTCTGAAATCAGTATGTATTTTTCTTGTCCATGTAGTAAAGTTTGAATTTTCAATTTTATGTAAATGTCACACTGTATGCATTATTAGACAACTTGATTTTCTTAAACTATAGTTCAAATTTATCCTTTAACATCTAAGAATAATTTTTATACTTTTATTTTTCGTAACTATGTTTGTGACCTATTTGGATTTTAATTTTCCTCTAAATTATAATGTAGGCTTTTTTTTTAAATGTTGTTAGCTGGTTTCAAAACTGTAAATATAATTATTTTCATCACATATTTGAAATTATGCTTTTTATTGTTGCTGTTTAAAATTATCTTACAACTTTACGGAGATTTAACTGACATACTGTACAAGTTTAAGGTGGACAACATGTTTGACTTATACACATCATGAGATGATTACCACAATATGTTTAATGAACAACATTTTATACACATACAAAATTTAAAAAAGAAAAAAACAGGCTTTTTCCTTGTGATGAGGACTCAAGATTTAATCTATTGACAACATACAAATATAACATAGCAATGTTAATTATATTAATCATATTGTACATTACAATCTTAGTGCTTCTTTATCTAAAATTGGATGTTTTAACCTTTTGTTCATCTTCATCCAACTCCCCTCCCCCTCAACCCCCCTTATCTCTGGCAACCACAAATCTGATCTCTTTTTCTATGAGTTTGCCTGTTTGTTTTGAAGTATAACTGACCTACAACAGTTCGTTTCTAGTACACAACACAGTGACTAGATAATTACATACATTACAAAAATGATCACCATGATAAATCTAGTTACTATCTGTCATAACAAAGATACTACATTGTTACTGACTATATTCCACACCATGTATATTTAATCTCTGATGCAGTTATTTTGTAACTGGAGTTTGTACCTTTTAATCTCCCTTTTCACTTATCTCCCACCCTGAGACATGGACTCCCTCCTCTCTGGCAACCACCTGTTTTTTTTCTCTGTACCTACGTCTAGGTTTGCATTTTGTTATGTTTCCTTATTTTATTTTTTAGATTCTACATATAATACAGCATTTGTCTTTTGCTGTCAGACTTATTTCAATTAACTAATACCCTCTAGATCCATCCATGTTGTCACAAAGGGCAAGATTTCAACGTTTTTTATGGATAGGTAATATTCCACTTATATATACCTCATCTTATTTATACATTTATCTATTAATGTGCACTTAGGTTGCCTCCATATCTTGAATATTATTGTTAATGCTGCAGTGAACATAGCAATGCACATATCTTTTCAAATTAGTGTTTCAGTTTTCTTTGGAAAAATACTTGGAAGCATAATTTTGCTATTATGTATTCTAGTATATATGGCATATATACCAAATATGTTTAAAATACACTAGACATATTTGAGTGTCTTGATTTCATCTTCTGCTACACTGATCTATATCTTGGATTCCATAGCACTACCATATACTTCAAATATTTTAGCTTTTTATATAATTACTGCAGCTTTATTTTATATATGTTTGAGTTACACATATATGGAATATAATCATATATGCTATAAATGATGTCAGTTTGTATTTTTTTTCCTCTTTTCTTTTTAGGGCTGTGCCTGCAGCATATGGAGATTCCCATGCTAGGGGTCGAATTGCTGGTCTTCATCACAACCACAGCAACACCAGATCAGAACTGCATTTGTGACCTATGCCAGAACTTGTGGCAATGCCAGATCCTTAACCCACTGACCGAGGCCAGGGACTGAACACATATGTCGGGTTCTTAACCCACCGAACCACAATGGGAACTTCACATGTCAGGTTTTAATTTTTAAATTTATGATTTATGAGTCATGGAAGACAACTACTGATATAGAACAGATAAAATATTATGAATCTTGACAATTTAAATATGATATTATAGGTAATGCCTCTGAAGAAATGGAAGAGGGAAGACTGGTGTGAGAAATTTTTTTGACAATTTTTATTTTGTCTGTTATAGTTGGTTTACAGTGTTCTGTCAATTTTTTGCTATACAACAAAGTGACCCAGTCATACACACACACACACAAACACACACACACACACACACACACATATACATTCTTTTTCTCACATTATCCTCCATCACAATTCATCATAAGTGACTAGATAAGTTCCCTCTGCTATACAGTAGGATCTTATTGCTTATCCATTCCAAAGGCAATAGTTTGCATCTATTAACCTAATATTCCCAGTCTATTCCACTCCCTCCCCCTCTCCTCGGCAATCACAAGTCTGTTCTCTAAGTCCATGAGTTTCTTTTCTGCGGAAAGTTTCATTTGTGCTGTACAATACATTGAGATATAAGTGATATCATATGGTATTTGTCTTTCTCCTTCTGACTTACTTCAATTAGTGTGAGAGTTTCTAGTTTCTAGTTCCATCCATCTTGTAGTAAATGGCATTATTTTGTCCTTTTTTTATGGCTGAGTGGTATTCCACATCTTAATCCATTCATCTGTCGATGAACATTTACGTTGTTTCCATGTCTTGGCTATTGTGAATAGTGCTGAAATGAACATATGGGTGCATGTGTCTTTTTCAAGGAAAGTTTTGTGTGGATATATGCCCAGGAATGGGATTGCTGGGTTGTATTGTAGTTCTATATTTAGTTTTCTGAGGTACCTCCATGCTGTTTTCCATAGTGGTTGTAGCAATTTACATTCCCACCAACAGGGTGGGGGGGATTCCCTTTTCTCCACACCCTCTCTAGCATTTGTTATTTGTGGACTTGTTGATGATGGCCATTCTGACAGGTATGAGGTGGTACCTCATAGAAGTTTTGATTTGCATTTCTCTGATAATCAGTGATGTTGAATATTTTTTTCATGTAGGCCCATCTGTATTTTTTCATGTTGCCCATCTGTATATCTCCTCTGGACAAATATCTGTTCAGGTCTTCTGCCCATTTTCCCATTGGGTTGTTGGTTTTTTTGCTATTGAGTTCTTAAGTTGTTTGAATATTTTAGAGATTGAGCCCTCATCAGCTGCATCATTTGAAGTTATTTTATCCCATTCCATAGGCTTTTTTTTTTTTTATAGTTTCCTTGCTGTGCAAAAGCTTGTCAGTTTGATTAGGTCCCACTGGTTTATTTTCGCTTTTATTTCTGTTGCCTTGGGAGTGTGACCTAAGAAAACATTTGTACAGTTGATGTCAGACAATGTTTTACCTATGTTCTCTTCTAAGAGTTTAGGGTATCTTCTCTTTAGTTTAAATTTTTAAGGCATTTTGAGTTTACTTTTGTACATGGTTTGAAGGCGTTTTCCAGTTTCATTGATTTACATGTGACTGTCCAGTTTTCCCAGCACCACTTGCTGAAAAGACTATTTCACATTTTATATTTCTATAAAACATTAATCAAGGAAATTAAAGAGGATGTAAAGAAATGAAAAGATATTCCATGCTCCTAGGTTGGAAAAATTAATGTTTTAAAAATGACCATACTACCCCAAAACAATCTACAGATTCAGTGCAATCCCTATCAAATTACCCATGACATTTTTCACAGAACTGGAGCAAACAATTCAAAAATTTATATGGAACCACAAAAGACCCAGAATTGCCAAAGCAATCCTGAGGAACAAAAACCAAGCAGGAGGCATAAGTCTCCCAGACTTCAGACAATATTACAATGTCACATAATCAAGACAGTGTAGAACTGGTACCAAAACATCTGTCCCAGATGAATGGAAAAGAACAGAGAACTGAGAAATAAACCCAGACACCTATGGTCAAACAATCTTCAACAAAAGAGGCAAGAATATGAAATGAGAGAAATTTTAATGGCGATAAAATCTTCATCTTTCCAAGTGGGGAGTCAGTAAATGCTGTCCAAGTTTACTAAGTCAAGTAATTCAAGTCCAAATTTATTGTTTAAGTTTAAACACCAATTATAAACAAAAATTGGGAAACAGGGAAATAGTGTAAATACACTAGATTTTTTATCTTTTAAAGGACTGTCAATACATAAAAACCCAATGGATAAATGAGGAAATAAGGGCACAATTATATTACTTAAGTTATACTGAAAACTGATAGAAGTTCTAAAAATAGAATTTGTTAGTAGTAATTATTCCTAGAGAATGGAATAGAGATTGGCAAAAAAAAAATTATATTTTATATCCACAAATAAGCTACTGTCACCATAAAAGTTATTTAAAAAGATAACTGCCTCTAGAGTATATAACTGGACTTTGGACAAATTATGCCAACTGTATGCTATAAAGCAAAAGCAGATGAGGCATGGGCTGAAGTGGGACTCTTTAGATTAAGTCCACAAACTAACTGTTCTGAGGAATCAAGAGTTTGGCTTTAAAAGGTTTACAGAAAAATAGCTCTGGATAAAAACAACAAAATCACAACAAAATGCTGAGCAACTTTCAACCAAATGGACTGGAAACTTTCAAAAAGATATCCTACTTTAGAAGAGAAAGAGGAGGCCAAGTCAAGACGTAGGAGGGGCGATTATGTGATATAAGCAACCCTATACGTCCCGGGTGGCAAGCTCCACACACTGGAAAATACTGTATCACAAAGAGACTCAACTACAGGAGTAAGAGTTCTGAACTCCACATCAGGTCTCCACACCTGGGGATCTGGCACTGGGAGATAGAGCCCCCAGAGCATCTGGCATTGAAGGCCAGGGGGGCCTGTGTGCAGGAATTCCATGGGACTGGAGGAAATGGAGACCCCATTCTTGAAAGGCGCACACAGACTTTCACGTGCACTGGGTCCCAGGGCAAAGCAAAGGCTCCATAGGAATGTGGGTGAAACCTGACTGCAGTTCTAGAGGATCTCCTGGGAAAACAGGGGTGACTGTGTCTTGTTGTGGGGGAAGGGCATTGGAGGCAAAGCTCTTGGGAATATTCATCAGCCTGTGTTTCTCTGGAGGTGGTGATTTTGGGAAAATCTGGCCCCACCCATCAGCACAGAGAAGCCCAAGGCAAACAATAATCCAGGTGGGATCACACTCCCACCCATCAGTAAAAGGCTGCTTAAAGACCCCTCAAGCACAGAGCCACTTCTAATCTTACCCAGAGACAAAGCCCCACCCTGAGGGATAGGAATCAGCCTCACCCAACAGTGGGAAGACACCAGTCCCTACAATCAGGAAGCCTACAGCAAGCCCCCCACACCAACTTCAGCCACAAGGGAGGCAGACACCAGAAGCAAGAGAGACTACAACTCTATTGTCTGCAAAAAGGTCACCACCCCAAAAACCTAAAAAAAAAATGAAAAGACAGAACTATAACTCAGATAAAGGAGAAAGAAAAAAACCAGAAAAAATGGCTAAGTGATCAGGAGATTATCAGCCTCCAGGAAAAAGACTTTAGACTGTTGATGCTGAAGATGATGCAAGACCTTGGAAATAAACTGGAGGCAAAGATCAATAATTTGCAGGAAACTCTCAGCAAAGAAATACAAAATATAAAACTTAAGCAAGAAGAGATGCAAAATACAACAACTGAAATAAAAAAAAAATTCATTAGAAGCAGTCAACAGAATACAGGAGGCAGAAGAATGAATAAGAAAGGTGGAGGACAGACTAGTGGAAATCACCAATGCAGAACAGAAAAGAGAAAAAAAGATTGAAAATAAATGAGGAGAGTCTCAGAGAACTCTGGGATAATGTTAAATGCACCAACATCTGTATTTTAGGGGGGCCAGAGGGAGAAGAAAGAGAGAAAAGGACAGAAAAAATATTCAAAGCGATAACAGCCAAAAACTTCCATAACATGGGAAAGGAACCACTCACTCAAATCCAGGAAGTGCAATGGGTACCATATAAAATAAACCCAAGAAGGAACACCCTGAGACACATATTAATCAAAATGACCAAAATTAAAGACAAAGAAAACATTGAAAGTAGCTAGGGAAAAGAAACAAATAACATACAAGGGAACCCTGCTAAGGTTATTGGCAGATTTTTCAGCTGAAACTCTGCAAGCCATAAGGGAGTGGCATGATATACTCAATGTGATGAAAGGAAAAAACCTCCAACCAAGATTACTTTAACCAGCAAGGCTCTCATTCTGATTTGAAGGAGAAATCAAAAGCCTTACAGATAAGCAAAAGCTAAGAGAATTCAGTAACACTAAACCAGCTTTACAACAAATACTAAAGGAACTTCTCTAGGCAGAAAAGAAAAGGCTGCAACCAGAAATAAAAATACCACCATGACAAGGCTCACCAGTAAAGGCATATATACAGTAAAGATATGAAATCATCTATGCACAATTTTGCTACCAAAATCGGAAATCATTAGAGGAGGAGGGTACAAATGCAGGACACTGGGGATGCACCTGCAATTAAGAAACCAACAACTTAAAACAATCTCATTTATATATAGACTCCTATATCAAAGCTTCAGGGTAATTGCAAACCAAAAATCTACAACTGATACACAAACAAATAAGAAAAGTCAACTCAATATAATAAATGTTAATGGACTAAATGTTAATGGACTATAAATGTTAATGGACTAAATGCCCCAACCAAGAGACACAGACTGGCTCAATGGATTAAAAAAACAAGACACATACATATACTGTCTTTTCATTTTGTTTACGGTTTCCTTAGCTGTGCAGAAACTTTGAAGTTTAATTAAGTCCCATTTGTTTATTTCTCTCTTTATTGTCCTTACTCTGACACATGGATCTGAGAAGATGTTGCTATCATTTATGTCAGAGAGTGTTTGGCCTATGTTTTCCTCTAAGAGTTTTATAGTATCTGGTCTTATATCCAGATCTTTAATCCATTTTGAGTTT
>PVHT020000021.1:5738162-5765438 GCA_004024745.2 Catagonus wagneri
ATCTTGGTTGGAAGTTTTTCCCTTTCATCACATTTAGTATATCATGCCACTCCCTTCTGGCCTGTAGGGTTTCAGCTGAAAAATCTGCTGATAACCTTATTGGGGTTCCCTTGTATGTCATTTGTTTCTTTTCCCTAGCTGCTTTCAAAATTTTCTCTTTTTCTTTAATTTTGGTCATTTTGATTACTATGTGTCTGGGAGTGTTCCTTCTTGGGTTTATTTTATATGGTACTCACTGCGCTTCCTGGATTTGAGTGAGTGGTTCCTTGCCCATATTAGGAAAGTTTTCGGCTATAATCTCCTCGAATATTTTTTATGTCCCCTTCTCTCTCTCTTCTCCCTCTGGCACCCCTATAATACAGATGTTGGTGCGTTTAACATTATCCCAGAGTTCTCTGAGACTCTGCTCATTTCCTTTCAATCTTTTATCTCTTTTCTCTTCTGCATTAGTGATTTCCACTAATCTGTCCTCCACCTAACTGATTCGTTCTTCTGCCTCCTGTATTCTACTGTTGGCTTGTTGTAATGTATTTTTTTATTTCAGTGATTGTATTTTGCATCTCTTCTTGTTTAATTTTTACACCTTGTATTTCTTTGCTCAGTGTTTCCTGTAAATGATCAATCTTTGTCTCCAGTCTATTTCCATTGCCTTGCATCATCTTCAGCATCAACAGTCTAAAGTCTCTTTCTGGGAGGCTGATAATCTCCTCATCACTGAGCTGTTTTTCTGGGCTTTTCTCTTTCTCTCTTATCTGAGTTAGAGTTTTCTGTCTTTTCATTTTTATTGGTTTTTGGTGTGGTGAGCTTTATGCCAATAGAGTTGTAGCCTTTCTTATTTCAGGTGTTTGCTTCCCCTGTGGCTAAAGTTGGTATGGAGGGGGCTTGCTGTAGGCTTCCTGATGGGAGGGAGTGATGCCTGCTCACTGGTAGGTGGGGTAGATTCCTCTCCCTCTGATGGGTGGGGCTTTGTCTCTGGATGAGTTAGAGGCTGGCTGTGTGCCTGAGGGGTCTTTAGGTAGCCTGTTTACTGATGGGTGGGCCTGAGATCCCACCTGAATTGTTGTTTGGCCTGGGGCTTCTCAGCGCTGATGGGAGGGACCAGATTTTTCCCAGAAATGGCCCCCTCGAGAGAAATGCAGGCTGCTGAATGTCCCTGAGAGCTTCACCTAGAATGCCCTTCTCCCACAACAAGGCACAGTCACCCATTTTCCCACGAGATCCTCCAGGAGTTGCAGTCAGGTTCCACCCAGATTCCTCTGGAGACCGCTTTGCCCTGAGACCCAGTGCACGTGAAAGCCTTTCAAGAGTGGGGTCTCTGTTTCCCCCAGTCCTGTGGAGCTCTTGCACACAAGCCCCGCTGGCCTTCAATGCCAGATGCTCCACGGGCTCTTTCTCCCTGTGCCCGATCCCCAGGCGTGGGGTTTTGATATGAGGCTCAGAACTCTCAGTCCTGTAGCTGAGTCTCTGTGCTGCAGTTACTTTCCAGTCTGTGGGGCTTCCCACCCGGGAGGTATGGGGTTTCTTCTATCGCGTAATCGCCCCTCCTACCTCTTGATGTGGTCTCCGCTGTGTCTTCTGGAGCAGAGTATCTTTTTTGGAAGTTTACAGTCCATTTGGTTGAAGGTTGCTCGGCATTTGGTTGTATTTTTGCTGTTATTTGGGAGAGAAGTTGAGCTCCAGTCCTTCTATTCCGCCATCTTAATCCAATCTCCTCAAGCATCTTTTCTGACCACAATGCTATATGACTGGAAATCAACAACAAGAAAGAATGGCAAAAAACACAAACAGATGGAGACTGAACAACATGCTACTAAACAACCAATGGATCACTGAAGAAATCAAAGAGTAAATTTAAAAATATCTAGAAGCAAATGACAACAAAGATACGACACTCCAAAACCTCTGGGATGCAGCAAAAGCAGTTCTAAGTGGAAAGTTTATAGCAATACAAGCCTACCCCAGGAAACAAGAAAAAGCTCAAATAAACAACCTAACCTTACATCTAGGGCAGCTAGAGAGAGAAGAACACACAAGACCTAAAGTTAGTAGAAGAAAAGAAATCATAAAGATCAGAGCAGAAATCAATGAAATAGAAACAAAGAAAACCATAGAAAAGATCAATGAAACTAAAAGCTGATTCTTTGAAAAGATCAAGAAAATTGATAAAGCCTTGGCCAGACTTATCAAGAAAAAAAGAGGACTCATAACAATAACATTAAGAATGAAAAAGGAGAAGTAACAACAGACATCACGGAAATACAAAGGATCATAAGAGACTACTCTATGCAACTATACTCCCATAAAATGGAAAATCTAAAGAAATGGACACATTCTTAGAAAAGTACAATCTTTCAAGACTAAACCAAGATGAAATAAAAAAGATGAATGGACCAATCACAAGTTCTGAAACTGAAACTGATTAAAAAACTTCTAACAAACAAAAGTCCAGGACCAAATAGTCTCACAGGCAAATACTATTAAACATTTAGAGAAGAGATAACACCTATCCTTCTGAAACTATTCCAAAAAATTGCAGAGGAAGGGACACTCCCAAACTCATTCTATGAGGCAACCATCACCCTGATACCAAAAACAGACAAAGATAGCACAAAAAAAGAAAATTACAGGCCAATTTCACTGATGAACATCGATGCAAAAATCCTCAACAAAATACTAGTAAACTGCATCCAACAATACACTAAAAGGATGGTACATCATGATGAAGTGGTATTTATCCCTGGGATGTAAGGATTCTTCAATATCTACAAATCAATCAGCAGGATACACCACATTTCCAAACTGAAGAATAAAAACCATATGATCCTCTCAATTGATGCAGTAAAAGCCTTTGACAAAATCCAACACCCATTTCTGATAAAAACCCTTCAGAAAGTGGGCATAGGGGGAACCTACCCTAACATAATCAAGGCCATATATGACAAACCCAGAGCTCACATCCTTCTCAATGGTGAAAAGCTGAAAGAATTCCTGCTGAGATCAGGAACGAGACAGGGATGTCCACTCTCGCCACTACTATTCAACATAGTTCTGGAAGTCCTAGCCACAGCAGTCAGAGAAGAAGAAGAAATAAAAGGAATCAAAATTGGGAAGGAAGAAGTGAAACTATCACTATTTGCAGATGATATCATACTATACCTAGAGAATCCTAAAGACTCTACCAGAAAACTGTTAGAGCTCATCAATGAATTTGGCAAAGTTTCAGGATACAAAATTAATACACAGAAATCAACTGCATTTCTATATACTAACAATGAAAGATCAGAAAGAGAAATTAGGGAAGCAATCCCATTTACCATCAAATAAAAAAGAATAAAATACTTAGGAATAAACCTACTTAAAGAGACAAAACACCTGCACTCTGAAAACTATAAGATGCTAATGAAAGAAATCAAGGATGACATGAACAGATGGAAAGACATATCATGCTCTTAGGTTGGAAGAGTCAATATTATCAAAATTATTACACTACCCAAGGCAATCTACAGATTCAATGTAATTCCTATCAAATTACCAAGCACATTTTTCACAGAACTGCAACAAAATATTTTAAAGTTTGTTTGGAAGCACGAAAGACCCAGAATAGCCAAAGACATCCTAAAAAAGAAAAATGGAGCTGGAGGAATCAGGCTCCCTGACTTCAGACTATACTACAAAGCTACCATCATCAAAACCATATGGTACTGGCACAAAGACAGAAATACAGATCAGTGGAACAGGATAGAAAGTCCAAAATTAAACCCATGAATCTACAGTCAACTAATCTATGATAAAGGAGGCAAGAATATACAATGGAGAAAATACAGTCCCCTCAATATGTGGTGTTGAGAAAACTGGAGAGCCACATGTAAAAGAACGAAATTAGAACACTTCCTAACACCATACACAAAAATCATCTCAAAATGGATTAAAGACGTAGATATAAGACAAGATACTGTAAAACTCTTAGAGGAAAACATAGGCCCAGCACTCTCCAACATGAACAACGACAGCAACATCTTCTCAGATCCTCCTATTAGAATAATGGCAATAAAAACAAAAATAAACAAATGGTACTTAATTAAACAAACATTTCTGCACAGCAAAGGAAACCCTAAACAAAGCAAAAAGACAGCCTACAGAATGGCAGAAAATACTTGCAAATGAATCAACTGACAAGGGATTAACCTCCAAAATTTATAAATACATCCTACAGCTCAATACCAGTAAAACAAACAACCCCATCAAAAAATGGGCAGAAGATCTAAACAAAGAGTTCTCCAAAAAAGACATACAGATGGCCAAAAAACACATGAAAAGATGTTCAACATAATCATGATTAGAGAAATGTAAATCAAAACCACTATGAGGTACCACCTTACACTGGCCAGAATGGCCATTGTCAAAAAGTCTATAAACAATAAATGCTGGAGAGGGTGTGGAGAAAAAGGAAACCTATTACAATGTTGATGGGAATGTAAATTGGTGCAACCACTACGGAAAACAGTATGGAGATTTCTCAGAAAACTCAAAATAGAATTACCATTTGATCCAGTAATCCCACTCCTGGGCATCTATCCATAGAAAGCCATGACTGGAAAAGACACATGTACTCCAATGTTCACTGCAGTGCTCTATAAATAGCCAAGACCTAAATGTCCACCGACAGAGGACTGGACAAAGAAGATGTGGTTTTATACACAGTGAAATATTACTCAGCCTTTAAAAGGAAAGAAATAACAGCATTTGCAGCAACATGGATGGACCTAGAAATTATCATACTCAGTGAAGTCAGTCAGACAATGCTATCACTTACACGTGGAATCTAAAAAAAGGACACAATGAACTTCTTTGCAGAACAGATATTGACTCATAGACTTTGAAAAACTTATGTTTCCAAATGAGACAGGGATTCACTGAGGGTTTGGGATGGAAATGCTATAAAATTTTGATTGTGATGATTGCTGTACACATATAAATGTTATAAAATTCATAAAGTAATAAAAAAAGAAAAATAGCTGTGTACATAACTAGTAACCAAAATCTGAGCACCAATTTAACAGAGCCAAATTCTAAGATCTTTGTTTTCTTTTGTTTTTTTCAGGCTGCACCTGTGGAATATGGAAGTTCCCAGTCTAGGGGTCAAATTGGAACTGTAGCTGATGGCCTATGCCACAGCCTCAGCAACGTAGGATCCAAGCCACTTCTGAGAACTACAGCACACAGCTCGCAGCTCGTGGCAATGCCAGATCATCAACCCACTGAGCGAGGCCAGGGACCAAACCTGTGTCCTCATGGATACTAGTTGGGCTTTTACCACCAAACCACAATGAGAACTTCCGAGTTTTTTATTACTAGGATATTTTATATCTTACTTTTCCGGCAAGATTAAGAGATGCTTCTCTGGATAATTTTATCTCTGATTACAAGAGCTGAGAAGCAGCTGGGTAGAGTTGTGCATCCTATAATTTTTTTTTAAACAGACTTGGTTTTAATTTGTCAAGTATTCTTCTTGGAATATCTGACTTTCTTAGAAGTCAAGGTCTTCAGTACAAAGGCTGATCTCCTTTCAAATTATAGTCTTACATCTCTCAAGAAAAAGAGGCATATCTTTGAAATTATACTTCTACATCTCCCAAAAAAGTCTTAATTAGGGAATGTCAGCATTGATTCATGATCATCTTTTATCCGTCATCCAAATGTCTTCTTTGGGATGAGAGTTAGAACAAGGAACATTGTTGAAACATCAAGGCTACCTTGATAATTCACTTCGTATTGTGCCAATTTCCTCTTGTTTGGTCCTCTCTAGGTTATTACAGAGAATGAATTACGTCTTTAGGAATACCACTACCCCACTGAAGCATTCATTTGATTGCACATCTCATTTTTCAAAAGTAATTGATTCTCTGACCCTTTACTAGTTGAAAGGCAGGACTCCAAAGTGACTTTCTACTTCCTACAAAACTAAATTGCTGACCTAATAATTTTCTGACTCCTCTTTCTTACTTGTGAAACACCGTACCAGTACACTGATAGCTGTACTGCTAATGCCTTGATTTAGAACTCCTGTACTCTTTCATCAGGACCTGGTTGATTACGTTCTATTTTGGCCCAGTTGATCTGCCAGATTGGGAGTGCTCTCAGGACCATAAGAAGCAATAACCCCAGCTGATGATGAGCCCCAAAGTAGGGACTATACAAGGATATTTTTAGATATGACTGAATCCCTTGGATCATGCTCCATGGTGACCAAGGATTAATTTAGAAAAAATGGTTTATCAGGGTAGAAATAAAAGAATTTTATGTATTATATTTGTCAGAGATTTTAGAATTCCAACTTATAGACAAATATCAGTTTATTTTTAAGGGTTTTTCTCTTTTTGTACATTGGGGGAAAAAGGAGTGGGAGTAGAAGTAGGAAGGTACTTTGGTGAATTGGCCAAATCTACTCTTTAAGGTTCAGGGGAATCTGTCAAGCTGCCCAACTCAAACGATAAGAGCTTTTTTATTCCATTTTTTTATATAAGTCCCTGGCAAGCAGAATATGATTTCTGTCTTAACACTCATATTCTCCCTGCCAAAGCGCACGCAGTATGTTTGGACATATGGTCTCATATTTATGATCTTTTAACCTTTATTTATTCTATATACCCTATGGTAGAGGTAATCACTTGTGGAACTTGAATTGTCAGGAAAGGGTCCCATCTGGAGCCTCTGAAAAAGAAGAGAATTACTTCCACGAGGGAAACATTTTTTAAGATGTAATCATTTAAATGCAATGATTTCAGTTTCTTTATTGATGATCTTAACCTAGTAAAATAATATGTGGGGAAAATATATATGGAGAAATTCCTCTATATCTCTTCTCCAGATATTGGCAGTATAATAAACAACCTGGTGCTGTCCACCAACCTTGATTGGAAAGCATTTATCTAAAGTTGGGTCATAGAAATCTTGAACCATTTTTGCACAAATGGATAACATATCAGCTAGGATAATATTTGCTATAAATAGTAGTGAGCCATTGATAACAATGGCTTCAACAAGACAGTCATTTAATTTCTTGTAATATAAAAACAAGTTCAGAGTTACATAGGTCAGACCTGTTTGATAATAATATGGTTACACCTAGACCCTTCCATGTTTCTGCTTTCCTATTACTACAGTGTGGCTTTTGTCTAAAAGAGCTTTTAGAGCTCTAGGCATTACATCTGAATCCCAAGTAGTCGGATAGAGGTGGGTGAAGGCTGAGTGCAATAAGTTAACTTATCCAGGGATGATATCTTGCAGTAAAATCTTGAATAAAAGTAGTTAGTGAGGTCATCTTTGCCTCATTCCCAACCTTGGAAAATGTTTTAATACTTCACATGATGGTTAGAGCAGTTTAAAAATTTTTAAAACATATTACAAAAGTTCTTATTTATTTTTAGTTTACCAAATTTTAAATTATGAATTGTTGAATTTTATCATATACATTTTTCACATTTACTGAGATGTGCAATAATTCATCTTGAATATCAATTTTTGTGGTGAAATACACTGGTTCTTTCTTAAAGATTAAATTAATCTTACATTTATGGAATAAATACAGCTTAGTTATTTAATATGTAACCGGATTCGTTTTTCTGATATATTGTGGAGTATTTCTGAATTGTACTTATGAGAAAATCCTGCCTATAATTATCCTTTATTATATACTTATCAGGTTTTATCATATTGGTGTCATAGAATGAACTGGGAAGTGATCACTATTTTTCTCTTTGTTAGATGTCTATGAGATTGATGTCATTTTTATCTTTTCTATTTTTAAGAATTTACTACTGAAGCCATATGTAGGCTCTTTCATTTCAGGTATTAGTAACTTCTGCCTCTTTTTTTTTTTCTTGATGAGTAAAGTATTGCTAGAGATTTATTACTTTTGTTAGTCTTTTCAGAGTCAAATTTTGACTTTCTTGATTTTTCTATATTGTGCATTTGTTTTCTATTTTTTTTTTTTTACTCTCATCTTCATTACTTCATTTCCCTAACTTTGGATTTTTTTTATTATTATTAGTTTTACTTTTATGCCCATGCCCACAGCATATGGAAGTTCCTGAGCCAGGGATTGAATCCAAGCTGCAGCTGCAACGTGTATGCCTCATCTGCAGCAATGCCTGACCCTTTAACCCGCTGTGCCAGGCTGGTGATGGAACTAGTCATCTGGGCTGCTTAAGTCAGATTCTTAACCCACTGTGCCACAGCAGGAACTCCAATTTGGATTTAACTTATTGTTATTTTTTATAATTTTGGAGACTGCTACTTAGATAATTCATTTTGACCTTTCTTCTTATATAATAAATAAAACTATTTTCTCCCTCCTAAGCCATACTTTTGTTGTAAAACAAAGATTTTGATATGTTGTATTTTCATTATCATTCAATTAAAAATATTTTCTATTTTTTGTTTTGATTTCTTCTTTGACCCATGATTACTTGGAATATATTGCTTTAAGTATGCGGTATTTTCTAATTATCTTTTTTATTTATTTGTAGCTTAATTCTACTGTAATCAAAAAACTTAATAGATACTATTTTAATCTTTAAAAATTTGCTTAGATTTGTTTGTGGCCCAACATGTGATCAGATTGAGTTCACAAAAAGAAATATGCAGTTGTGTGAAGTGTTCCATCCATATATGTCTACACATGTCAGTTAGCTGAATTTAAATTGTTCATATCTCCTATATCCTGACTAATCTTATGTCTATTTGGTATCTCAGTTATTAAAAAAAAGTCAATTAAAGTTTTCCAGTATAATTGTGTATTTGTCTCTTTTCCATTTAGTTACGTCAATTTTTTACTTTATGTTTGTAGTTATATTTTTAGTGCATATAGACTTAGCATTTTATTTATTTATTCATTTTTTATTTTTTTCTTTTTTGGTTGCCCTATGGCATATGGAATTCCCAGGCCAGGGATCAGATCCAAGCCATAGCTGTGACCTAAGCCACAACTTAAACTTAACTCACTGTTCAGGGCTGGGGACTGAACCTGTGTTCCAGCATTTCCAAGATGCTGCTGAGCCTGCTGTGCCACAACAGGAACTCTAAACTTAGCATTTTAAAATTATCTTTTGACTTGGCCTTTTATCATTATAAAATACTAATCTATTTCTCCAGTAATGCTTTCATCAAAGCTACATTAACAGTTAATATACAGTTATGCTGGCTTCTTTTGTGTGTGGTGTTTGTATGACAAATATTTTTTCAGTCTTTTACTTTCAATCCTTCTGTCTTCATATATTTAAGGTTTGTCTAAAGGTTTGTCTAAGGTTTGTCTTGGTAAATAGAATATAAACACTTTATTTTCTACCTAAGTCTCACACTCTACATCTTCTAATTAGTATGCCTAATTTATAAGCATAATTATAAAAATACAATTATTTCCAGGTACAGAATTATAACAAATGTCTTGCTATTTTCTTCCTTTATATCCTGCAAGTTTTTTATTCACTTCACATTTAAATAGTATATTTACAGAGAATAGAACCCCTTGTCCACCACAGTCACTTTCTTTCAACATTTAAGATACCATTCACTTATGTTCTGCTTCCATTGTTCCTGTAAGAGATCAGCTATCAGTTTTTATTATTTCTTTCTTTAAAGGTAATGTGTCTTTTTACTGTGGCAACTTTTTCTCCTTGTATGTGATTTTCAAGAGTTTTATTATGTTGTGCCTCGTTGTGAATTTCTTTTCACTTATCCTGTTTGGAGTTGGATTTTTGCAAATATGTATCTTAATTTCTTCCTAAGTTCTGAATGACTCTTGTCTATTATTTCTTCAAATATTGCCTCTGCCTCTTATTCTTCCTCCTCATATTCTGTATTTCCAACTACATATATCTTAGACCTTTTCACCATATTCCATATGTCACTTACATTCTTTCTACATCCATATCTTTTACTATTTATGTTTTAACTTGGATATTATCTAATATTCTGCCTTCCAGACTACATTCTTTTCTGATGTGTCCCTATTGTTATTAACCTATCTACTTATCTTTTAAATTCAGTTACTGGTTTTAAATTTGATTTGTTTTGATTATGAATTTTTTTGCTTGTGTTCTTTTACATGTTAATTATATTTAAGGTTAATGATTCAAAATTTTTCTGACATTAGAATTGTGTAGGGGTCTATTTCTATTGTCTATTTTTTCTCTTGACCTTTTGTCTTAATATTCTTGGTAATTTTTTATTAAACACTGAATACCTTGTATAAAAATTATAGTAGTTCTGGAGGATGATATTTTCCCCTGGATAGTAGTCACCCTATCCTCTTATAGAGCACTGAAATGAGGTCAGAACACTATTCTATTCAGAGACTAAGCTGAGTAGAGGTTAAGTTAAAGTCTTTACAAGCTTTGATCTAACTCTGGTTTGTTTCCATGCCCAAGAAGTAGTTTTTTTGAATTCCAAACTTTGGGACTGGTGTGTTTAATAGGGTCTCTATTCTGAAACTTAGTTTTTGTTTTTGTTTTTTTCCCTCATCACTGTGACACTGCTGCTAAATATCTTTGCTTTTCAAAGCCTTTCTATTTGGCTTCTTAGCCTCTTTCTTAATTCATTTAGCAAGTTTAACAAATACTCAAGTGAAACACTGATGAGAGCTGAGCTCAATTCACTTCATCTCTCATTTCTTGTGATTTTTTCTTCTATGCATCCTAGTTGCTGTGAAAGCCCTGAACTTTATGTTTTATCTCACCAGACCTATGAGAATGTTGAAGTTCTTCCGGACTTTCTTCCTCTTAGCAGTGTCCTGTTTTACAGATTCTTAGCCTTTCATCTGCACCAAAAATACAGAAATACTTTGGGTAGAAAAGTAGCTCACAGAACATATCAGCTCATCTCATTGCCCTTCTACTATTTCCTTCTCTCTGAAATGTGTGCTCCTTAAGTACTAGCCTTTGGGGCAGCTGTGTGATGCCTTCAAATAGTTTTTTTTTTTTTTAATAATCTAGATTTAAAATATATTTTAAATGAACATATTAGTCTGTTAAAAGCTACTGTATCTCATCTTGGAATAAAGGCCTCTTTTTTTTTGTCTTTTTGCCTTATCTAGGGCCACACCGGTGGCATATGGAGGTTCCCAGGCTAGGGGTCTAACAGGAGCTGTAGCCGCCAGCCAACACCACAGCCACAGCAACACGGGATCCGAGCTGCATCTGCAATCTATACCACAGCTCACAGCAATGCTGGATCCTTAACCCACTGAGCAAGGCCAGGGATCGAACCTGCAACCTCATGGTTCCTAGTTGGATTTGTTAACCACTAAGCCACGACGGGAACTTCTGGAATAAAGGTCTCTTAATATTTAATATTATATTAATCTTTTCTAAAGACTCAATTAATGAAGAAACTGACTAGAAGTTAAAAAAGGAAATGTTTTACTGGTAGGAAAATTGAAGTTAAATAAAATATATATGGAGTCCTTACTGAGAACAAAGGGTAGAACTGTGATTTAGATGATGGGGTAATTATAATAATTACCTATAATACTGACAATAAAAGGCATAATTCAGACCTTTATCTGATAGAGCTCACAGTTTTGTAGGAAACACAAAACTAACCCACTGAATTATTACAGGAAAATGTCTGCGTGTGGCCATACACAAAAAAGGGTATTTACATTCTACTTCAGGAGATGATATACCATAGCCAGAGGGTCAAACGTGAGTGACAGGCTGTTTTTATAAATAAAGTTTTATTGGAACGCATCCACAACTATTCCTTTATATATTGCTACAACAGCGGAGTAGTTGCAACAGAGACTGTGTGGCCTGAAAAGCCAAAAGTATTTTTTAAAGTATTATATAAATAATTTGCTAACCCTTTTTCTAATTTTAATATTGTTTGGGGCCATTATTTTTTTTCTTTCAGACCACGTAATTTGGGTTAATGAAAAATTCCAGAATATCTCCTCAAATTAAATTATTTCTTTCTTTGTGGCTATTTTAATACCATTAATCCTTGTTGGTTGCAGTCTGAGAATAGTTGTAATCTTGAATTATTACTGTTCCTTGGACTGAACTTACAACAAGATTCATTCTCTGTTTGCAAATGACAAGGTCTTCTCTCTCTTGTGCAAAATTCTTGTGACTTTCGTTGTTGAATCTTTTGCTCTCTGAACACAGTTTATCTGGCTGCAATTATAACCGGAAAAAAAAAGCACAATATTTTGAACTGTTGCCAATTTTGGAGTCAGGAGGCTCAATAGGGGAAAACATTCATTTTCATGTCTGGAGACTTGCCATGGGGCATTTTACTTCTCAAGGGCCATCACTTAGGGGATATTGGGCCAACCAAAGTATTCCCAGGAGAAACAGAGGACTCAAAACAGCCAACTATAATCTATGTATTTGTCAGTTTAGCATTCTCAGTGAGGACAGCTTTTCAATCCTTATTCTATCCTTTCTGGCACCTTCTCTCCCACACACACATTCCTTCATTTTTATGGTAACTCTCTCAATTCTCCTTCTCACCCCCTCTCCCTTCTCCCAATTTTTAAGAGAATTTTAAAAGTGTTGGCTCTTTGATTTGAATTGCTCTTTGGGGTTTTGATCTATTTTATGTTTTGTAGTAACTGGTACATATTTTGGTTCTTTGTGTAAGTAATTGCAGAAGCCATTAAAAGAAGATTAATTGTTGACAGTTTTATTACTCTTGGGATAAACAGAAAGTCCATGGACTGAGAGTGAAGAAGCAATAGAAAATCCTTGGAAACGTAGAGGACAGATTTACAGAATATTTTTGAAGTGCAATGTCACACTTAAATAGATGTAGCATGAATTCCTAAAGTTCCTACCATAAAGTTTCCAAATGACATAAAAATATATGTAAAAACTAAAAGCGAAGAGAAGAAATTCATTTTCAAGGCAGCGGTTCTCATTAGTGAATAACACATTTGAGGTAACTGAAAAAAATATTCAGTGCGTCAACATATTGTTTCATCAAGTCAAACGACCAGTCTCAATGGATTCCTTTACTAACTGGCCAAGCTGATTATTTAAATTATAACATGAAGTTAAAATGCTGTTGTTAAATTTCATCAGTATTTTACCGGTAACCTCAATACATATTGGAGGTTACGGAGATATCTCTTAATGTGTTTTTTTTTTTTTTTGTGGGTGAATTCAGCAGGCAGTAGTAGTGACCCCAAAATCTCAAATGTGACTCATCAGCTGAAATTCTAATTCATGGCACTGCCAACACTTATTGTAGTCACTTATGCAAAACCACAGGTTCAGGTTACTTGAAGGTTCTTATTACTGACAGCACTACAATCCAGCTGAATTGGTGATGATGTTTCACACTAATCCAAGGAGTAAATATCTGTTTAAATGAGATTACCAAATTTATCAGTCCCATGCAGCCCTAGCCACAAAGTCTATGTAAATAAAAAATAGGTGTGACCCATTACACTTGATCAGAGCCACTGATTGATAATCCATATTATTAATTTCCTCCTGACCAATAAATAAATTCTTAGTACTATTAGATGTGAAGGACCTAAAAATTGGGCTTAAACTTGTATATCTTTCTATCTAAAGAACCATTTTGTAACCCTTATATTCTGTTTTCCTTTCTCACTAAAATGCTTTTGAATGGAAGGCAGTGTTTCAAACAGCTATCGATAGTTTTTTATGGAAAGAGCATCTAATTACTAGCAGGAAAAATCCCTCTAGCTCTCTGTTTTTGAAAGATAAATGAGGGGACTGTAGATGCTTAACTCCAATTATATTTCCATTTAGTTCATGTTATTAAGGTTGATTTGTATGTAACTACAGTGAATAGTTCATGTCCAGAATCAGGGTGTTTTCTTGTAATTGTAAGAGATCACAGTGCCATTTACAGCTGCTAACCATAGGCTTTCATTAAAATGATTGATTGCCTGCATTGATTTATTTGATATGTGGGCATTCCTGCAGTGTGAGTTTTCACTTAAAATGTACACAGTTCATCATTTGGGATCTTCTCTTGCATTTCCATTAATGAAATTTTGAGCATGGATTTTTCCAAAAGGCATTCTTTGATTAGGTAAAAATATATTGTCTTTGAAGGAATAAACTATGAATCACTGAATGCTTTTCTGAGTCGGCGTGGCAGAGGGGATACTTAATGATAATTTTTATTCTTAACATTTAGATGCCTTTTTGACTTGATATCTGTTGCTGCCAGTTTATTTAGACATCTGCTCCTAGAGTTGAAAGCAGATTTAAAATCAGAGGGATGCTTAAGGTTTAACACTTTGGGTAGAACCAACGCACATCGGTTCTTCCTAGGTCCTGGATTACACTCTGAAACTCTTTTTGAGCTAGCATAAAAGAGGTCATTGAACTAAATCGATCCCTGCTTACTAGGAAATCCCATTTAAAAAATCTTTATTAGACTTGTAACCTAGTAAATTGGAAATGTAACTACATTTGTAATCTAGTGCATTGTAATTTGGAAGCAAAAGAAACTTACATACTTACAGTGAGTTGCACTGAGTCCCCTCCAAAAGTTATATCCATGTCCAAAACCAAGTATCTGTGAGTGTGATTCTGTGTGAAAATAAGAACCTTGAGGATATAATTGTCAAGTACCTAGAGATGACATCACCTTGGATTTAAGAAGGACCCTAAATACAATGATCAGTATTCTTTTAAGAAAGGGAGATTTGACATACACAGGGAAGAAGGCCATGAGAAGATGGAGGCAGAGGATGAGTTATGTTGCCACATGCCAGGATGCCTGGGGTGAGGAACCAGAATGCCAGGAGCCACCAGAAGCTGTAAGAAGTAAGGAAAATTCTCCCCTAGGCCCTTTAGAGGAAGCATGGCCCTACCAAGACCTTGATTTTGGACTTCTGGCTTCCAGAAGAGAGAGAGACTAAATTTCTTTTGTATTAATCACAAAGTTTATGGTGATTTGTTTCAACAGCCATAGATAATGAATAGAACAAGGAACTATAGTCTGTGTGAATAGCTCTCTTGGATTTGTGTCATGTGCCACCTATCAGACGTGACCAGATAGTTTCCATTGTGGCTCAGTGGTAACCAGCCCAACTAGTATCCATGAGGACGTGGGTTCGATCCCAGGCCCCACTCAGTGGGTTATGGATCTGGTGTCACTGTGAGCAGCAGCGCAGGTCTCAGGTTGCAGACACAGTTTGGATCTGGAGTTCCTGTGGTGCAGGCTGGCAGATGCAGTTCTGATTTGATCCCTAGCCCAGGAACTTCCATATGCAGCAGGTGAAGCCCTTAAAAACAAAAAGGAAAGAAAGGAATAAAAGGTAAGAAAAAAAAGAAAGGAAAAAAAGAAAGTAAAAAAAAAGAGAAAATATCCACCACAAAGTTTACTACCAAATGCTGGCACCCATGACACTTGATGCATGGAATTTCTATGTTATACTTTATTTTTAAATCTTAGTTAAGAAAGTACAAACCCCTATAAAGATTTACTAGTTAAATTTGAATCAAATTAGTCATGAGACTTGGGCATTTTTACTTAGATTACTTTAATAGTTCACTTTACGTTTTCTATGGTTGTCCCTTTAGCTTTTATATAATAATTACACATGTAGCATTTCACATAATTTTATCTTTGACTGTTATGTAGACCAAACCAGTATACACAGTAATAAAAGGAAACATGTACAGGTTAAGCCTCTTGCACTTGAATAAAGAATGACAGGGACTCGGGAAGAGGACTCTCCTCTCAGAACTCTTATTGCCAGTGTTCTCAGGTGAGCACTTGACTATGCAAAGACAGGTTTCATCTCAAATTGCTCCTTGGGTATAAATCCTAACTATGACATGAACTATCTGGAAGCATCACATGCCTTAAACCCTTTACTTGGCCACTGCCTCCCTCCTGCCCCCACACCAGGGATGTTCCTTCTATAACTGCTTAATAAATACTAATGCAACTAAACTGATGTGTGAGCTTCTGACTTGTAGTTCAGTACTTTAGATCATTTCCAGAAATTTCTACAGGATGTGAGAATGTATGATGAGGGAAAATCATCAATTCCCTCCCTCCGAAATCTATTACTTAATAGACTTCAAGCTCTGGAGAAATCAAATTAAACATCACAGGAAGAAAAGCTTTTACAAAATGTAATCAATTGTTTAGGAGGGTACCGACCTCAGAAAAGAATATTGCTAGAGGAAGGTACTTTGGAAGCTAAATTTGTGATAAAGGTTTTTTTTTGGGGGGGGATGAGAAATAAATAATTTGTAATAGCTACAAAATAGCTCTGTAGACTGAAAACTAGGCAGCTCTTCTAATTTGCAGGAGTGGAGGGAGTAGGTGACTTTAATACAGTGGGGAAAGGGGGCAAGCATGGATTGGTCACTCTGTATTGAACCTGAGTATTTCTTATTTTAATTGACAACATTCATATCTTTGAGCTTCTCATTTAGACTTTGATAAAATCAACTTGCAGAGGCAGATGGCAGGCTGTTATTTTTAATTCACAAGCCATGTTAAATGTATGCCATATGTTATAGAACTTTTCAGGCTCAGCCTTTTGAGTGCTACCACAATAAACTCACCAACTTACAGAAAAGGAAATCTGACAGGAAGAATTATGCACTTGCGGGTTACATTTTTGAAAACTGAAGTCAGTTACTTGTCTCTTTGCCTGATTTAAGGAGGGGTGGGTGGGGAAGAAAAACCTCTCAGCAAAAAGAGAAACCACACGTTGAAATGGTAATATCTGTGTAAGAAAGAAGTGGGATCAGGGGATCTGATTGTTACTTTGTACTCAGAAGTGATGTGTCCCATCAACAGTAAGACACTTCTGAAGAATATAAGAGACAGCCCATTACAATCCATAAATGGACTGAAACACAAGTTCTAATTTGTATATGGCTAACGATCCTCAGCAGGGAACTTATTTCTCTGACCCTCAGTAGCTCATATGTCAAATAAAAACAAGGCGAATTAGATACTTTCTAAAGCCCCTTCCGAAACTTATACAGTCAAACCACAACCTGTACACGTGGTTACTCATGGTTAATCACTGCCATCTATATGGGGGTCGTATCATGAAAAATTGCTCCTTTTAAAAGAAATTCTTCACTTGTCAAGACTAAACTTTACGGGCCTTTTGCAAATTGCCATTAATGAAGGTTAATACAGTTGTTACAAAAAGATTTTGTTGAGTGATTCATGTCATCTACTTATTTGCTCATCTCTATGTCTAAAATGATCTCTGTCCATTATAGGTTTAGTATCTGACACACTATACTAGTTATTGAGATACAAAGCTTTTGGCCTTATGGCTCTGTCCCTCTAGATACAAGTCAGTTCCTGGAGACACGATTTTAATTACCTGATCAGGATTTGAGGAACTCAAAGATAATTACCCAATGATGAGAAATTTTCTGTCTACTTGTTATAAGATTTGATATGAATATAATATTCATATTAAACTATTAAAATAAATTTTAACTTCTAAATTTCCTTTTTATTCCTTAGGTAGAACAGGAAATGCCTTCTGCTACAGGAGCAGGATGTAAGAGGAAAATGCCTGATAACATCAGAAATATTTGAACTAGCTTGTTGGGAGGCGAGGGTTTACAGAAGGGAGAATGTTTCACATCAGAAACACAAAACAGGGCTATGACTTTCAAAGCATAATGTATATGACGCTCTTCTTTCTTTTTCACAAGTTCCTCACCATTTTATTCTGTTCTGACTCCTGGAATCCTAGTTAAATCAAGGTTTACCTGGTGTGTCTTGGGCAAGGTGGAGGCAGGTAGAAATCTATTGCTGAGATTTCAAACTCTTGCTGAAAGCATTTATTTGTCTGAATTAAGCTGTGTCCTCTTGAAAAGGTGGGAACTGCCCAGGGTATGTATCCTCTTTCTTAACTCAGAATCATCTCTGTGAAACACTCAAACTCTTACTATACTTTTGATGATTTTCCTGCTCCTACCAGATTTGACTTTTGCCACTGAAACAGCACTGAAGAAGAGCTTTCCCTTACTCCTACACTCCTCCCTCCACTGCTTTCCTTTCTTCACTTCACATTTGTAGGTGCACATACAGGCACAAACGTGCGTCAGGCATCTTGTATTACTGTTACCATTGTTGCCTGCTGCTGTACAAAATATACCTCTCAAGGCACGTTACTTTTATACCCGCCTTCTTACGTGTTTGTCTTTCCCGTTCTTTTGAACCTGAATTCCTTGAGGGCGGGGGGGCTCTGTCCTATGTATCTTTATTTCCCCAGCATCTAACTGGACCTGGTATATAGTAAGGATGCAAATAGATGTTTACTGTGTCAAAAAGAGTAAAAGTGCAATAAAGTATGATTTAATAAACACTGTATCTAGTCAGATCAAGAATTTCTTCAATTTCTAGGACATTTATTCATTCAGTCATTCATTAGACAACAGTTTCAGTGACTCTTTTTTGGAAGAGGTTGATAACATTACTGTTTACTATGCAGAGTTCGCTGTCTGTATATGTGTAAATTCATGTAATTCCAAACATATTTAGAATGAAAATAACTATTAAATGGCAAATTATTCATTTCACAGTGTTAGTTTAATCATTCCCACTAATCTTTTTGTTGCCTTCAAAGTTTCTAGAACATTTTTATATATAGATATCTGGTCAAAGTGTGCTGCACTGCCAACTGTAGTTAAGATTTGAGAGTCCAGAATAGACGGACCAGATGGGCAGCTTCCCTCACAGCAGAGTTTCCCAAAGTGCATTCAGCAGAATACTTGTTTCATAGGGTGTTAAATGGGATGTTACTAGGTGTTATGAGAAAAGGAACAGAGATAGAGAAATTGAGAGGGATTTATATACTCACATATATTCATATGTATATGAATATAAATATATATTCATATTTCATACATACATGAAACATTTGGATTCAGTGAAGTTAAACAGATTTATTACTTCAAGATTTTTAGAACCTTTAATTCACCACTGTGCTTTGAAAATAAATGAGAAACAAATTACATGTATAATATCTAGTATTTCTCAAATACATTTTTTTCATGACATTTAAAAAAATTTAAAGCATTTTCAATAACTTTTGGCCCTATAAAACTCTAGGAAATCGCTGGATTTTTATATTACAACTGGAGGGCATACTCCTGCCTGATTGTGACACATTTTATGAATTCATAGGTTTATGTGAATACAACATATTTGTGAGATCTCAGCTTGTCCTGACTTCTGGTATACACGCCTTTCTAAATTTTCTGGATTTGATTTGATTTCTAGATTTTGGACTCCACTCTAACTGTTTCCATTCATCTCCTTGGTCTCCATACTTCCCTACTCTTTATTAGGCAGTCTCTCATTAGGAAATCAGCAATTTCTCATGATATTTCAAGCAGAGAGGACTTAAGACAGAGAATGACTTAAGAGGTTTTAAACAAGCTTGGAAAGCAAATTAGAGGAGTAAAGGGAGACTAAAGAACAAATGAAGGGTTTTTCCTTTTGAAATTCAAGATCTGAAGCTGCTAAATAATCCTAGGCTGGAGCTACCCTGTCCTTCATACTGAGTTGCTAGAGGTGCCACTGTAATTGGAACCACACTGATGTTACACTTAGACGGACTTATCCAGGAATCTGGACTTCCACTGCTGCTGTGAGCACTGCCACCAATACAGCTAAAACCCAAAGTCACCTAGCATTACTCTTAGTTGCCCATGGATGCTATTGGTGCTACTGGAGAGCTGGCCAAGAGAAGGGAAAAAAAAAAAGAACAGCACGTCATTTCTCCGTCATTTCAAATATTTTACTATTGTCTTCCACTGGCAGACCTATCAGGGATTCAACCAGCAAGGGGGTTTTAGAAAAGTGACAAGCAGGCTTTCATTCCTGGTAGGATGGAGATTACAGAAAGACTAATGTGGGATGAAAGCAGCAGACACTCTTGAGCACAGTCCATTTCTTTGGGCACTTGACATCCATAAATGCCTTTCTGTTCACACTTAAGCTTTCATACATCAATGGGAAGCACCGAAATCTCTACTTAACAAGATATACTATCACTTTTACCAATAGAGACCCTAAATTCAAACACTGGTAAAATTCTTTGACTTCATAAAATTATGTGTTACACTGGCCCCATGTGTAACTGGCCCCAAGTCTTTGGTGACCTTCATTTATCTTATATCACTTACATTCTAAGGCTTATAATTATAATAATTTCCTTCCAGAATTTCTCTGCTTCCCAGAATTTCTCCAGTCTCCTTGACATACTTCAATCTTAGATGAACCACAAGCAGTTTATTTTTTTTCTATACCTTCTCTCTTTGAAAGTTAAGTCTTATAAAGAAAATCATGTAAACTAGTTGATTTCTATCAAAATAAGTTAGAATCTCCAGCCTCAAATCAGCATTCAGTATTACCTAGGACTTCTCCACTAAGCTTGTCCTCTACTCTGTGAAATGATTTCAAAATATGTTCTCCTTTCCTTATATTTACACCATGATACTGGGGAAAAGAAACCAAAAGCTCTAAGCTCTGCCATCTTCCCAAGAGAAAATCCCACATGTATCTGAGTCTTTATCTCACTGACAGTTCATCCCTTTGCCACAAGAAAGAAAATATCCTACATCCCCTTGAAGGCTAATGCCTTCTGGAACTCAACTTCTCTCAGTTTCTCAAGATCTATTTTTTTTTAATTCACACCATTATTTCCATCACCAGATAAGCCTGATCTAGAATTTAAAGTCACAAAACAAAGCCAACAACCTTCCATCATCTTGTTTTACCTTTTCTCTTTATTTTATCTCTCCTATATTTTATGTTATTTAATTTCATTGGCTTTTCTTCCTCATTTCACAGGTACTCTTCTTTGCATCCAGATATGGCTTCTGTCTTCAACATCCTAATGGGATCACTCTGGTCAAGTAACCAGTGAACCTCATTTAAGAAAATTCAGTGGACAGAAACTTTCATGTTCATCTCACCTGGCACAGCTGACTACTTTATCCATCTTGAAATTTACTCTTATATTGTTGACTGTTTCTCAATATAGCTACTCTCTGAAGAAAAGTATTTTACTGTGCTGATGATCTTCAGGTCCATATCCTAGAAGGATGTTTTATTGTTTTATACTCTCTTCCTAAAAAAGTTCATTAATTACCAAGGCTCTCAATGACTCTAAAATCCCATCTCCAGCTAAGATCAGCCCTCTGAGCTCCAATCTTTAGTTTAATCCATAACTAAATTCTTTAAAACTCCGCTTAAATGTCTCTTAGTCATCTCAAACTTAAAATCTATAAAACTGAATCTATTACTTTCTCTTATAAATATTTTTTTCTTTCACAGCCTTCCCCATCTCAGAAAATGATCTTACCCATGTGCAAAACTAGATATCCGGGAATCACCTTTCATTATTCTTTCATCTCCCTCATTCATTTCACCAGTATGGCCTGTAGATTCCACAGTAATCTATTTCTCTTCATTTTCACAGTGAACCAACTTGTCCAAGGCTCTTTCATCTCCCAAGTAAACCAAAATCCACCATCACCATGTTACTATGTTCTATAAACCAGAACTTGAAATAGCCCTGGTCTGCATCTCTGATTCCATCTCCAGTCTTACTCTTCTCCCCATTTATTGCTTTTCAGCACCCAGGCAGTCCTTTTGGTTCTTCAAATATATTAACTCCTTCACTGCTTTAGGATCTCTTGTACTTCTGTCTTCTCTTCCTGGAGTTCCCTTCCTCCAGTACTTCAGATGGTGGCATTTTTCTGTCTTTCATAAAGACAATGATATTTCTCCACCGCCTTACTTAGCTCCTAACAGTACCCTCTTATAGCATGTACTTCACTTTCATTTTAGCTCCTATTTTCATTGTAACTATCTAATTTTGTTTTATTGATTTATTGAATCCCTTTCTAGGCTGTAAGCTCAATAAAGCAGAAACTGTCGACTCCACCCAGTAACAGTTAGGTCCACTACCTGGCATTTAGTAGGTATGCAACAGAATTTGCCAAAAGAGTGAAAGCATGAAATTCAATACCTAAATGGAATTGAAGGAAGATCTTGGTAAAGGAGAGTGAGTGATTGAATTTAATCTGTTGAGATCTAACTAGAAGCCTAGATAGAGAACTGTTTGGTTTGGGAGATTAAATAGAGGGAAGTAAGACTTTTCCACTAAAATTTGGATATGAACCATCTGTGACCAATATTAGCCTGTCCTCAAAGAAGAAGAAGCTGTTTGTCAGCCTCATGATGAAGAGGCTCTGAAGGTAACTGAAGGCCAAGATTCCAGAGATATACCATCATGAAACTGTTAGCAAGTGTCTATTAGGATGACGAATTTCTCTTAAAATGCCTTGGCTTTTGCACGTGGTTTATTTATATTCACAGAATTCTGGTTTTGCATCACTCTGTCTTGTATCAGAGGGCTAGATCATTTGATAAAATGAAAATAATTGTTGAGAAATCAAGACAAATTCCATTTTGAATTGTCTGTTTCTCATTTCTCATGAAGTGGAAATTTAATAGAAAAAGAGATGCTTGAGAGGTAACAAAATACAGTATTCTCCTTGGCCTGACAATTCTTGGGGCTGGACAGAGGTTGGGTACTGTTCTTCTGTTAACATAAGAAGAGAAAGAACTCTATGAAAACTTTCCCTTTGCTTTATTCTATCAAAACTCCTTCAGTTTCCATGGAAATAAGAGCTGAAAGGCCAGTGAGAGAGTGAGTTCTTTCTGGCACGCTTTGGCTGCTTACAGTCAAGGGCTTGTAGGAAGTGTCAACTACCAATTTAAAGAAGATTTAACTTTTAGTATTTTGCCTGTTTTTTTTTTCTGAACAGTGCAGTCTCCCTCATATCATTAAAAAAAAGAGAGAAATAGGAAATAAAACATAAACAAAATTTATACATGATCTTTCCATTGTTGCAGTTTGAGGACACCTGTTTGGGTCTGTACATTCACACTATATTCCTTTAAAACTAAGTAGGCCTGCTTGGGATTCTGCTTTTGAGAATTGTGAGAAAATGGGGGGGAGTTTGGAAGACTGATTTACACTTTGCAGTCAGTTTTAAAAATGATGAGAACCACTCCTACCATCTCCCCAACACCTCCCCAAGAGACAGAATGAGGGGTAGTTTGAATTGATAAAAAAGGAAAAGAGGCCAAATTTTGGAGAATTTAGTGGTCTTGTAGCAAGAAAGAATGAACACAGAATGGGCTGAGAAACAACCCTGGAGGTATAAACACAATGTATTATTTAATTACACATATTCTTTAAGTCACAGCTTTTATATTTTCTCTTGAGAGTCTCTGCAAAATGTGAGCCTGAAAACTCTATAAGGATCTATTCAGAGAACCTGGTTTTCAAATTATAAAGGTACAGTTTATCCATTTCTTTTTATTTTTTTCTTATTTATTTCTGTTTCCCTAACTGAGGTTCATTATCAACACCTGGTGTTGAAAAAGCATTGCATTTTTTCCTCAAGGATGAAACTTTTATAATTATTAAATTATAACCAACAGGAATGTTTAGAGACTATTTCAAACGTGGCTTTTTTCATCTCAATTACTGATTTTGATTCCCTTGGGGTTTTTTGCCCTTTTTTTTTTTTTTTTTCTCTTTTGGCTGCCCCATGGCATAGGGAGTTCCAGGACCAGGGACCATACCTAAGCCACAGTTACAACCTACACCACAATTGTAGCAACACCGGATCCTTAACTCTCTGTGCCAGGCTGGGGACTGAACCTGTATCCTGGCACTGCAGAGACACTACTGTTTACATTGCACAACAGCGGGAATCCCAAGTCCCTTCTTTTCTATAGTACCATGTGGAACAGAGTTTTGGTCAGTACACTAAGTACAGGCCACAAACACTTATACTAACATAGCCAAAATCTGGCTCTGAGTTTCTTGGCATTCAGAGTAATGGTGTTATTGGTATGAAAAGACACAAGGATTCTGGAGTTCCCTTATGGAACAGCGGGTTATGGATCTGGCAGCAGTTAAGTTGTCACTGCAGCAGTCTGGGTCACCACTGAGGCGTGGGTTCGATCCCTGGCCCAGGAACTTCCACATGTCATGCACATAGTCCAAAACAAAACAACAAAACACCCACAGAGTTCTAAAGAGTAAAGATGACAAATTTCTCAAAAGAAGTAGAGGTACTAGAAACTCAGAGCAGTGTCTCCTAGGGATTTTTACACACAGTATATATTCTATAATAGAGAGAAATATATCTGTAATACCCTCTCTATAATATATCTGGCAGAGAGTTCTATATGCTGAATCTTATACTGTCCTTCAAAACATTTTGGTCACAATATGCTAAATTAATGTTGAGTAATGCTAAATGTATGGAGGACCAAAGAATGTGGTCCAAGAAATACTTTGGATTTACCTAAAAATAAAAATACACAATTCCTAGGGAAGGGCATCACGTCTTAGAAACACTATGATATAATAGTAGAATGAAAAATAATTCTTTTCTGTTCCACTGGTAGTAGCTTGGACTATATTTTTAGTATTTTTATTGGCAAAAACTGAGGCAATACTGACTGCTCATTGTCTGAGAAACTAACAAAATAAAAGCATTTTGTGGTAAAATTAGTTATATAATTGTCTTACTTAAGAAAACAAATAGAAACATCACTAGAAGGATCATTTTTGGGCTCCAAGAGTAATGCATTTCAAAACACAACATACATACATACATACAGCCACCAAGAATTTCCAATTAATGCTAAGCTGAATATTTTATTTTGAGATTACAATTGAAGGAATTTGATTAACAACTTAAAGAAGTAGTACTTTTATAAAAGAAAAGAATTCTTGTTCTCTTACATATTTTTTGGTAAAGAAAAATAGGAACCCATTTTCTTTTTTCCAACGGAAATATATTCTAGTCTCAAAAATCTCACATATCCCTAAAAAATCATGAAAATGGATTGACTATATTATAATATTTGTAGGAATATACCAGAGAAAAGGCCATCTTTGCAGAAATTCTGCTAAAAGATGCTGGGCTTCCTGGAAGTATTTATATCCATTCTTAAGTTGGACTGTGACACCATTTTAGGTATGATTAAGGCTTTATTCACTGTTTAAAAATATAATTGAACCAAATATAAAATTTTTACATTTAGTTCATATTAAAGGTTTCCTCTTGCCACTGAACATTATAACATAGCATTGATTTTTCCACTTCACTGAATTTTAGTAAAAACAAGCACTAATGGTAAAGTTTATATTTTGGTTATCTCAAAGTGATACTATAGTCAGATATTTCAGATATATCTAAATATTTTTTTTTCTGTGCGATTTCTAAGGTAGTTGTACATATAAGTTATACTGTGAATGGAAATCAAGGTATCATTCATGCAAGACTTTTCATCAAACTTCCACTTCACACCACATACCTAGGTACTCGGGATATCACAGTGAACAAAACTGACAGAAATGCCTTGTTATCGAGCCCAAATTTTAGTAAGCAAATCAACATAACATGGAACATTTTAGAATGACTTAAAAAAACAAAATAATCTAGACTATATCTTCGATTTCTTATTTCAAAGCAGATCTCTGTGTCAGAACTAGATTGAGCATAATTTAGGCTCTTCTTTTATCCTCACTTTCATTGATCCCAGTCTGGCCACCATGCTCACAGTGATGCCATGTACTCTTATCCACAGCACAGGGGAGAGGAAAAGCAGAGAGGTTTTATGGTAGTGATCTTGCCCACCATTAAACAGGCCCTATGGTGTCAAAATTAAACCCATCAAATTTTCAACTCTTTGGGACAAAATTGGTGTAGTGGAGAGGAACAGTTACTCTGATAAGAGGTCATGTGAGGAGAGCAAACTTCCCCCTCCTTTCCCCGCTGTCCAAGAACCCATGCACAGCCACTCTTGCGTAAAGACTTCTTATCCCCATAAGAGAAGAATTCCTTCTACTTAGGCTGCATGCCTCCACAGACACAGAACTAGTAAGTACAGTATAGTAGTGTTCATTGGCTTCATTCTCTGGAAATACATCACAGCAAAATATGAATGCCCACAGCCCAGGTTAGCGTGTCTATACTTTGTATCAAGAGAACCTCCCTTCAATGCACTCTCACAGCTGGGATTTTTCTTTTTAATTTGTATACTCAATTTATTATTACTAATATGGAGTAAGAAGGATAAGGTTTACATCCCTCTAAAATTAGAGACAGGTAAAAATTTCTTGGTGTACAAGGTAATTATTTTAGGAATATATAATTTCTCTTAAATTGGCTGCTCCTGGTGCACTGATTCAGAAGGCATTAACTCATTTGCAAACAAAATCACTAGAAGCCAAGCTAAATAGGCAGCTGATCTGCTTTGTATTATATATTGAGGCTGCTTCATGAGTCCTCCCTCTCTCTCTCTCATTCTCTCTTATTTCTTTCTTTCTCATTAATTCCGTTTTCAGGGCTGCTGCAGCAGGTGGGGCACTTTTTAATTCTCATCTCATTAATCACTGGTGGGTTGCTGAGGAAAGCTTTATTAATACCTGGTCAAAAGACAGGATAATCCATAACATCTTCTAGCAGCAGCAAAGTCAGCTGTGGAGCCAAAGTGTTACTATGTAACCAGGCTGAAGTAATTTATGCAAGTCAACAAGAGGCATCTCTAAAGGAAACTTGCTTGCTCAAACGAGGAGAGGGATCATGCCTTTAACCCTCACCTGGATGCCTGGCCCTCTGCAGAACTATAATATAAGCAATTTGGCTTAAGCACTCCTATCATTTCTGCCATGTATCTTTTCTCTTTTCTACCTCTTCTGGCATTACAGGATCCTAATATTTCTCCAGATCCCTGCTCTAACCTGACCCTATCCCACTAAACTCTCTCTCAAATTTCTGATCCAGATTTTTAAAAAATACATTATCCCTCTTAAAAGTTTTATTTGTTTGCTTTGCTGTGGCTAAATTTCCAGTTAAGATGTTGGAATCTGAAGGTTAAATCATACTAGTGGTATCTGAAATTCCTGAAAAGCTATATAGGCTACTGCTTTTCAACAATTTCAGCACTAAAATCTTCCATGACCCTCGCAAAAAGCTTTATGTATTGAGTGCTAACATTTTATCATTTCGAAAAAAAATCACAGGCATAATAAACTGCTAAGTGGATTATCTTATACAGGAGATAACATTCCAGTCAAAACCGAAGAATATTTTTTTCTAATAAAATTCATTTTTATTTTTATTTTTTTAATTTATTTTTTATTTTTTTGCATTTTAGCTGGTTTACAGATTTCTGTCAGGTTTTCCAACT
>PVHT020000021.1:5766438-5793432 GCA_004024745.2 Catagonus wagneri
CTTTGGAGAAATGTCTATTCAGGTCCTTTGCCCATTTTTCAATGGGGTTGTTGGCTTTTTTGCAGTTGAGCTGCATCAGTTGTTTATATATTTTAGAGATTAAGCCCTTGTCAGTTGTGTCATTTGAAAAAATTTTCTCCCATTCTGTAAGTTGTCTTTTAGTTTTCTTTTTGGTTTCCCTTGCTGTGCAAAAGCTTGTCAGTTTGATTAGGTCCCATTGGTTTATCTTTGCTCTGATTTCTGTTGCATTGGGAGACTGACCTGAGAAAACATTTGTACGGCTGATGTCCGAGAATGTCTTGCCAATGTTTTCTTCCAGGAGTTTAATAGTGTCTTGTCTTATATTTAAGTCTTTAAGCCATTTAGAGTTTATTTTTGTAAAAGCAAAGAATATTGTCACTTAATTTTTATGAACTTCTCAGGGAAAGTAGAAGGTCACACTAGATCTGAATTTTGAAAATTTCTTGGAGATCCCCATGACTAGCTTCATGGATCTCACAGCAGATGAAGGTCAGGCTTCACACTACCCAAAGACCCAAAGATACAGCTGTAACAAGGAAAGGCTTCCAGTGGGAAAGTTGGACAAACGATGTTTTGTGTTGTTACTAAAAGAGCTGTGACTAAGTTATTAAGAGACTCATAAGGACCAAGGTTTAAGGTTGGGATAGAATGGGTAGAGTAGCTAAACTCCAGTTAGAACAAGTTCCTGGGCTATATTCATATTTGTATATTTAATACTTCTTAAAATTGGATTTGAATATGACTATCATATGGTTAGAAAGTCAGAAGAAATAACAGCTGAACACTGACCAGCATCAGTGTTTCTGCAGTTCTTCTTGTTAAAGCTATACCATAGCGTATTTGGTCTAAAACCTGCATCCAACCTAAGATCTGGGGCCATGGATTCCTGTTGAAATTCACTATATGTTTTGTGCTTAATTTTGGGGTGCTATAGATTACTCTAGAAGCTTGGTGAAACCCAAGAATCTCACAACACCACTGTAATTTTGTGGCTTCTCACAGGCTTAAATGAAGGAAATAACAACTTTCAGAGGTTAGTGAAAATAAGGATGTAATTTTTTCCCATATAAATAACTAGAATCCCTAAATGCTATCTTATATTAAGGACCTCTGTAAGTATAACCCATTTTTCTGAGTTACTGAAGTATAGTGAAAACTGAGTATGTATTATGTTGCTTATAGAAAAATAATGCTGAAGAATTTTTCAGCTATTAATTCCACCCCATGATTACATAACCAGAGACAGAAAAGTGGCTCTCTAAGGCTTCTTCTGCCTTTATAGTCCTGATTCCCACTCTATGTTCTGACTTATCCTGGATCTACCTGATTTGGCCTCTTTTCCTCTTTTTACAGTTAATACATGCCCACTGTCCCTCAGATTTAGTACTCTATAATAATTGCTTTACTAAAAAACATATTCTTTCCTTTTGTGATCATTTCTGTTTTCCTTAGACTTCCCGGCATGTTGGCACTGACATTTAGACTGTCTCCAGCCATCTAATGTGGCTCTGCCTACTGTGAATGGCCCATCTCCAACTCCACAGAGGAATCTGGACAAATGAAAAGAGAAGCAGTTTCTTATATTAAATAGGGGATCTGGAGGCTTAATAAGAATTTGACACAGTCCTTTGCCTGCCTTTTGCTATGACTTTCTTTTTGGCAGACAGAGTTAAACAGTGAATAATTTTAACTATATCATGGGTTGATGTAATTTGCAATGCCATGTTTGCTTATATTTTGGAATGCAATAGAGAGCTCCTAATGCAGTTCAGATCATCATCTCCACTTAAATTTCTGCAGTGGCTCCTAATAACTGGGATATAGCAATAAAGCAAAGTCTAGCACCCTGAAGTGATCTGGCTCCATGTTGCACTTAGTTGACAGATAATATATGAGTTAGTTTGTTTACTTATGAGACGACAGACTCCTCACCTTCCTTGATGAATCAAATTTACTTCCTTAAACATATCCTATGTGTCTCTAAGTTTTCCAAAATTTTATTTAAGATAATACACATATTAGTTGATTATACTGGATTTATAACTAACCTGGTTTATGTGGTAGAACCTCTATAATGGAGAATAATTTGTAACACACTTTGTAACTGAGTAACAATCTTCTGCATTATTTAGATGTGCAGTGACCAAACCAATAATGATAAATGTCCTATTACACTCCAGGCTTATCTGCCCAAATTTGCATAAGAATGAGAAGAAAGCATATAGGGGATGGGTACATGAGAGGCCTGAAAACTGTACCATAGATCCAATGATTGAGGGGGCTGGGGTGTTTATCTTGGGCCATGATAGTAACATTTAAGTATCAGAATAACTGTCTTGAGTAAGTGGATTTCAATCTTGGAGGAACCAATGCAGAAATTTAAATGAAGATGATAATCTGAACTGCATTAGGAGGTCTAAAATAAAAGGAGGGAGTTCCCATTGTGGCACAGTGGAAACAAATCCGACTAGTATCCATGAGGAGTGGGTTCGATTACTGGCTTCGCTCAGTGGGTTGGGGATTCTGTGTTGCCATGAGCTGTGATGTAGGTTGCAGATGTGGCTTGGATCCTGTGTTGCTATGGCTGTGGTGTAGGCTGGCATCTGCAGCTCTGATTCCACCCATTGTCTGGGAACTTCCATATGCCATGGGTGCGGCCCTAAAAGTCGAAAAAAAAATATTTTGTTCTAGTTCTGTGAAAAATGTCCTTGGTACTTTGATAGGGATTGCACTGAATCCACAGATTGCCTTGGGTAGTGTAATCATTTTGATAATATTGATTCTTCCAATCCAAGAACATGATATGTCTTTCCATCTGTTTGTGTCATCCTTGATTTCTTTCATCAGCATCTTACAGTTTTCAGAGTACAGGTCGTCTCTTTAGGTAGACTTATTTATAAGTATTTTATTCTTTTTGATGCAATGATAAATGGGATTGTTTCCCTAAATTTCCTATCTCGCTAATCTTTCATTGTTAGTATATAGAAATGCTGTTGATTTTTGTGTATTAATTTTGTGTCCTGCGACTGTGCCAAATTCATTGATAAGATGTAACAGTTTTCTGGTAGCATCTTTAGGGTTTTCTAGGTACAGTATGATGTCATCTGCAAATAGTGATAGTTTTACTTCTTTCTTACCAATTTGGATTCCCATTATTTCTTTTTCTTCTCTGATTGCCATGGCTAGGACTTCCAAAACTATGCTGAATAGTAGCGGTGAGAAGAGACATCCTTGTCTTGTTCTGGATCTCAGTGGGAATTCTTTCAGTGTTTTGCCATTGAGAATGATATTAGCTCTGGGTTTGTCATATATAGCCATTAAATTATGTTGAGGTAACTTCCTTCTATGCCTACCTTCTGAAAGTTCTTTTTTTTCTTTTTTTTTAATCAGAAATGGGTGTTGGATTTTGTCAGAATATCCAACAAACAATCTTAATGTTCGTTTGCAAGCACAAAAGACCCAGAATAGCCAAAGCCATCATGAGAAAGAAAACTGGAGTGGGAGGAATCAGGCTTTCTAACTCAGGCTATACTACAAAGCCACAGTCATCAAAACCGTATGGTACTGGTATAAAGACAGAAATATAAATCAGTGGAACACGACAGAAAGCCCAAAATTAAACCCATGCACCTACAGTCAACTAATCTATGACAAAGGAGGCAAGAATATACAATGGAGAAAAGACAGTCCCTTCAACAGGTGGTGCTGGGAAAATTGGACAGCCATATATATAAAAGGATGAAATTAGAACACTTCCTAACACTATACACAAAAATAAACTCAAAATGGATTAAAGACCTAAATATAAGGCTGGACACTATAAAACACTTAGAGGAAAACATATGCCAAACACTCTCTGACATAAACCACAGCAATATCTTCTCAGATCCACCTGTTAGAGTAATGACAATAAAAACAAAAATAAACAAATGGGACTTAATTAAACTTAAAAGTTTCTGCACAGCAAAGGAAACCCTAAACAAAGCAAAAAGACAACCCACAGAATGGGAGAAAATATCTGCAAATGAAGCAACTGACAAGGGATTGATCTCCAAAATTTATAAACACCTTCTGCAGCTCAATACCAAAAAAAAAAAAACCCTATTAAAAAAGGGGCAGAAGATCTAAACAGACAATTCTCTAAAGAAGACTTACAGATGGCCAAAAAACATTTGAAAAGATTTTCAAAATCACTCATTATTAGAGAAATACAAATCAAAACCACTATGAGGTACCACCCTACAGCGGCCAGAATGACCATCATCAAAAGTCTACAAACAATAAATACTGGAGAGGGTGTGGAGAAAAGGGAACCCTATTACACTGTTGGTAGGAATGTAAATTGGTGCAACCACTGTGGAAAACAGTATGGAGATTCCTCAGAAAAATAAAAATAGAATTACCATTTGATCCAACAATCCTACTCCTGGGCATCTATCCAGAGAAAACCATTACTTGACAAGATACATGTACGTACGCCAGTGTTCATTGCAGCACTCTATACAATTGCCAAGACATGGAAAAAACCTAAATGTCCATTGACAGAGGAGTGGATAAAGAAGAAGTGGTACATATACACAATGGAATATTACTTAGCCATTAAAAGGAAAGAACAGCATTTGAAGCAACATGGTTGGACCTAGAAATTATCATGCTACGTGAAGTTAGTCAGACAGTAAGACACCAATATCATGTGATCAATTACATGTGGAATCTAATAAAAGGACACAATGAACTTCTTTGCAGAACAGATAATGACTTTCAAAAACTTATGGTTTCCAAATGAGACAGGTTGGGGCAAAGAGGGATGGGCTGGGAGTTTGGGATGGAAATGCTATAAAATCAGGTCATGATGATCATTTTACAACTATAAATGTAGTGAAATTTATTGAGTAATTAAAAAAAAGAAATTATGTTGAATTTTATCAAATATTTTTCTATCTGCAAAGGCAACTGTATGACTTTTTAAAATCTGTTAATGTATGAATATACTAATAAACTTTCTGATGTTGACCATCCAAAAAAAATTAAAAAAAAATAAATGCAAACATAGTATTGAAAATTGCATCACCCCACAATACGGTTAAAATTATTCACTGCTTAACTATTTGTCTTGAGTAGAGGTCAGAACAGAACCAGAACCACTGAGCAAAAGATAAGAAAGGCATATTTTAACTTAATAGAATAAAGAAATTTCTATTATTTCTATTAATTAGATCTTTAAACAAATGCATAAATGATACAAAAAGAGAAGAATGTTAATTCTTCAAAGTGTCTGGGATTTGGGGAAGTTTGAGGGGTGAGAGCGAGAGTAGGCAGGAGCCTCTCTCTGCCTGGATGCTGGAGGAATCTTTGTGTCAATAACAGGGATGGGGTGGAGCAGTAGATGGTTTCCAAGGGCACTTCCAAGTCTTACAATTTATAATTCTGTGATTTGAGAGGGGTCCTGGGATGCAGCTTCATTCTGCAGGTGACTTAATGATGTACACTAACATTCTAGTTCAATATTCATATTTATAGCATCTGTGTGTCTACTCTGCCATACACATCTTGCTTTTGGCTCTAGCTGTGATTGTTATTAACACATAATAGTATTTCATTTCTGCAAGTCTAGAAAAATAAATAGATGTTTACAGTATTTGCATCCATGGTACAAGTGTTTCCTTTAACTCCTGGCTCATGGGATCAGGGATTAATAACCCTTTTTATTTTTTTCCTTACACTTCACAGCAGAATCTGGGTATATCATAGATCTTCTCTCCGATAAGGGCTTTTAACAGCCTTGTGCTTGAAGTTTCTTTCAACGCGTGTTGGGACAAACTTAATAACATGTAGGATAAAGTGAGTTTGTTAATCTAATTAAGCAACACAAAAATTTTTTTAGATACCGTCTTTTCTAAAAGTATCTACTATTGTGACTAAGATTATAGTGTTGCTTTATATTAGTGGAGATAAATTGGTTTGAAAGACACCTGCAAATCATTTTTGCTCATAGGTTCAGTTTGTGTTAAATATGTTTTAGAGTTCCTACTTTTAGAAAATATGATGGCTATGAGTTTTATGTTTCTCTGATCTTTTGATATATCCTAAGAAGGGAATGCCTTTGTTCTCATGGCAGGATGAATTCTGGCTATAAAATTAGTTGAGAAGTGATCCCTCCTGTTGTATTTTTTGGAAGAATTTTAAAAGATATAGCATTAATTCTTTAGATTTTTCTCTGTAATTCACCATGGAAGCCATCTGGACCTGAGATTTTCTTTGTGGTTTGTTTTTTGATTAATGATTTAGTCTCTTCTCTTGGATATGTTCATTCAGACTGCCTATTTCTTCTTGAGTAAAATTTAGTACTTTGTGTCTTTATAAGAGTTTGTCTATTTCATCTAAGTTATACAATTTGTTGGTATACAGCTGTTCACAGTATTCATTTATAATCTTTTTTTTTTTTTTCGGTAAGGTCAGTAGTAATGTAATTTCTTAGTCTAGTAATCTGATTCTGTTCTCTCTTTCTCTCTTCCTCCCTCCTGCTTGCTTCCTGTCCTTATATTCTCTCCCCTTCCCCTGCTCTGTCAATCTATCTAAAAAGACAATTTTGTTGATCTTTTAAAAAAAAAACAGCTTTGGGCTTCCTGATTTTTTCAAATATTTTCTCTGTTTAATTTTCACTTTAATATTTATTATGTCTTTCCTTCACTTGCTTTTAGGTTTAGCTCACTCTTCTTTTTCCCATGTTAGTTTAAGTTATTGATTTGAAATCTTTCTTCATTCTTAATATAGACGTCCACAGACACAGCCATAAATTCCCTCTAAGCACTGTTTTAGCTGCATCTCATAATTTTGGTGTGTTGTATATTTATTTTCATTCCTCTCAAAGTATTTTCTGATTTACTTTGTGATCTTTTGACCCACTGATTACTTATGTGTTTTTTAACTCCTACATATTTGTTAGTTTTCTAAATTTTTCTGTTTTGGGGTTTTAATTCCATTCTATTGTATCAGAATATACTTTGTATTTTTTCTCTGTTTTCAAAATCATTAAGATTTGCTTTCTGATTTAGCGTATCTTAAGAGAATGTGTCACATGCTCTTGAGAAAAGTGCACGGTGTATTGGGTGGAGTGTTTTATAGATGTTTGTTAAAGTTAACTGATTTACCATGTTGTTCAAGACTTCTTTTTCCTTGTTGATCTTTTGTCTAGTTGTTTTATTATTAGTGGAGACCATACATTATTATAATTATTATTTTTGTCTTTTTTTTTTTTTTGCCTTATCTACGGCTGCACCTGTGGCATATGGAGGTTCCCAGGCTAGGGGTCTAACAGGAGCTGTAGCTGCCGGCCTTCGCCACAGCCACAGCCACGCGGGATCCGAGCCTCGTTTGCAACCTATACCACAGCTCATGGCAACGCCGGATCCTTAACCCACTGAGCAAGGCCAGGGATCATACCCGCAACCTCACAGTTCCTAGTCAGATTCGTTAACCACTGAGCCACCATGGGAACTCCGAGACCATACATTATTGATTTAAATTTTTTTCTTAAAATATTCTCACCTCCATTATTTTAGTAGTGATTATAAATTTGGTTGGGATTTCTCAGGGGAAAGAACAACACTAAATTAATTCAAAAGTAACTTCTGAACCTTGGTATTCCCAGCTTCAAAGTGGATTGAATACTAATCTTTGCACCATTTGTTTTAAATGGATGATGTTTGGATTATACTTGATAATACCTATCTAACCATTTTATAATTACATAGACTGCTACACCAGTGGTTATTCACTAGGGGCAATTTTGCCCCATTGGTGATATTTGCCAATGTCTGAAGATATTTTTATTTTTTTTTGTTTTTTTATTTTTTTGTCTTTTCGCCTTTTCTAGGGCCGCACTCGCGGCATATGGAGGTTCCCAGGCTAGGGGTCTAACAGGAGCTGTGGCCACTGGCCTATGCCACAGCCACAGCAATGCAGGATTCAAGCTGCGTCTGCAACCTACACCACAGCTCACGGCAATGCGGGATCCTTAACCCACTTAGCGATGCCAGGGATCGAACCTGCAACCTCATAGTTCCTAGTCAGATTTGTTAACCACTGAGCCACAACGGGAATTCCTGAAGATATTTTTAATCTTTACAATTTGGGAGGCGCTACTAGCACCAGTGTTGATATTAAATATCTTAGAAGGTGTGGGACAGCCCTTTTGAGCATAGCATTATTTGGTCCAAAATGTCAATACTGCCACTGTTAAGAAACCCTGTGCTATATGTGGGTGATCCAGGGCTTACAAAATAAAGGCTTAGAGAAAATTTAAGTGGTATTTATAAAATCAAGAAGGCTATGATAAAGGGATATTAAACTTAGTCTCAAACCATGAATGTCTTGAAGAAGGGCCTATCCATCAGACCTCGAAAAATAATTTGAAAAAAATGTGTATACTAAGAAAAAAAATATATATGGTTTTACACTATACCTATAATCGTAAGTAATTGATGTATGTGTGTATAATAAAATTTCAAGGTCCCCCATTTTCCCCACAATAATTAGTGAAACAATAATAAAAACACTAGGGAAAAAAGAAGGCACAGATTTAGATGCTTGTACCAAAAGTGTGCATTAAATTATGAGTAAAAATAAAAAAAATTAACAAGTACATTAAAACAAAATAGAAGACCTATTTGTCTGGAGGGATGAAGGAATTCTCTGCTCAGATTAGCGGATTCAAGTAACAAAAAGGAAAATGGATATACTAGGAACCTGAGGAGTAGAGCTTGACTAGTTAATTGGGCATGTAAAGCAAACACAATGTGGAAGATGTTTGAAAAAGATAACTTCTGCTATGCTACCCTACCAACAATACTTCCAAAAATAACCATGATTAACATGTGGTGTTTTTCTAGGGAAAAAATGAATCTAGTTTAAAAAACTCATAAATTCACTGAACTTAAAGTTATTACATAGATGGGTTTATGTGACTTCAGGGAAAGATAGTTTCATAGTTTACAAAATGAAGCCTGGGATATTTTGGAGGAGGAGACTTTTGGCTTTTAATTATGACATGCTGAAAGGCAACTTTGATCTACCCAATATATTTATCAGTTACATTTCCAGAAGAAGAATGGAGTTCTAAGCAGGTGCAGCACTTGGATGTCATTATTACTCTGATTATTCCAGTATCTCTGAGTTTAAAATATGTACCCTCAGATCTAATTCACTCTTTACCTACTCTGAGAGGACATAAACACAACCAAGGAAAATGGCAATTGTAATTACTAAACCATATCTCTGGTATATTCATTTCAGTTAAATTTCAAACTTAGCTAAGTCTTTCAGGAGCTTTTATGTTTTCAAAAGCTCCTTAGAAAATCTTTCAGGCAAAGCAGACTTAGAGTCACACATTCCCAAGCTGAGCAGTCAATGAGAATGTAGATAATAAGAATTTAGCAAACCATTAGCATGCAGCTGTTTCATTTATTAGAGAATAATTTTTTTGTACAAGTGGACCTCATTCTTTCTGGCCTGCATTTTACTGCAGAACACCTCAGGAACAGGCATCATTGGTAAGTTTCAGTACAATGCACCACCCTTGCAACTTTTCAAATAGCTCACCCTCAGTCTTGCATGTGATAAAGAACCATGAATTTCATGGGATTCTTCTTTATGATAGGCCACTAATCACTCTTGATCCTCTGATAAATTTAAATACTAACTAATCCACTTTGAATAGGGATTAAGCTTCAATGTAGCAGGAAAGCATTCATTAGAATTCATTACATCAGTTTGTAATTTGAATGATGCATCTTCTAAATAAGATACTGCAGTTTCTAGTGACTGTTAACCAGGAGCCTAAACATTGTCATTATTAATTAATTGAGTGATAAAATCTGTAATTGAGGGAATACTGTGTGTCTCTCTCCTCTCTTAGCTTCTTGAAATATCTAGCAGTTATTAGTTTAAAGACAAACAGTATCAAGATAGAATAATCACCATGGTAGAAGGGAAACTATAACAAACTCAAATTTCTTATGTCACGGATAATTTGATGTGCGTGAAAATTGCAATATATTTTGAAGACTTCCTTATTTTGATATATGCTTTATTTTTGGTGAACTCATTGTTGTCAAATTATTTTACAAATCTGGGATGGAAATCAGATCAGATAATGATCTATAACTGTCTCATATTTTCCGTATTTGGAATGAAAACATCTAACACTACTGAGCTAAAGCTGAATAAAAACTTTCAATCTTGAGTAATATTTCATTCCAAATAATTGTCAGTATAATACCATAATTTACATTTTGACCTTAGAATAGTAAAGGCATGAAATCAAAATGAGTAAGGTATTTCTCTTTCTCACTGTACATAGTACTGTAAGTAGTCAGTCATTTGAGAAGTGAATAAAAAACATGAAATTTCTGGGGCCTTAGTGCCTATGAAAGTATTTCACTCAACTTGAAAAATTAAATCATGATCTTCAATGCAATGAACTGTCTAAAATTTTAATTTCAGGAGTTCCCTTCATGGCTCAGTGGTTAACGAACCCAACTAAGATCCATGAGAATGCAGGTTCCATCCCCGGCCTCACTCAGTGGGTTAAGCATCCAGTGTTGCTGAGCTGCGGTGTAGGTTGCAGATGCTGCTCAGATCCTGCGTTCCTGTGGTGTAGGCCAGTGGCAGTAGCTCTGATTTGACCCCTAGCCTGGGAACCTCCATATGCCGCAGGGGCAGCCCTAAAAAGCAAAAAAAATAAAAAAAAATTAATTAAATTTTAATTTCATGCTACATGGGGTCATCAAAGTTGATGTTCAGTATTTTTATTCTACTGAAAGTTGTAACTTATTAAAAGTGATTTTTGTCATCAAGATTGATAGTGAAATTATTAGGAATATTTGCACGGCAATTTAAGTATGCCAGATACTATGCTAGTGCTCTATGCAATTAATTAATTTAGTCCTTACAGCAGCCTTGCCATGCAGTAGTATTAGAAATCTCATAGGTGAGGAACCCAAGGTTCAGAGAGTAAAACAACTTATCCATGGTCACACAGAGTTTGAAGCAGATTCGGGATTCAAACTTAGAAAATGTGGCACTGGAGAACACGCCTGCATTTACTCCACTGTACTGCCTTGCTGATGCTCTAGTTCTCAGTGACTGTGTTCTCTGAAGGATCCATTTCCTATCCCTATGGACGTGATTTTTGACTTCTATAATGGAGTTCCTCCTAGGTCCTCTTCTTCAGCTCATGATCAAATTTTTTTTTAATTATGTGCCTTGAAAGGAACCCAACCCATTCTCATAAGCCTGAAGCTGGTATCAATGGAAAATGCCATCATTATAGTCAATTCCCAGAAAATTCCTTTAAATCTTCTATTTATTGTCTTACTCCTCACTTTCTTTTTCTTTCACGAGTTAGGTCCTGACTGCCTAACATGATGTGAACATCATTCATTCTTACATATGATCTTGGTGACAGATTTTGACTTCTATGATTTTGTCCCAGTTCCTCCATAAATCTCTTCATTTTCTGCTCCTGGTCTTGTTTTTTTTTTTTTTTAATTATTTCCCATATTTTTCTTGGTTTATTTTACTCATATATTAATCAAGACTGAAATTTCAGTGCCTTAACACAATAAAGGCCCTCCTCTCTCTTTCAGCCCTGTTATCAGAAGTGGGTGGTCTCCAAAATCTCCATGATGGGGAAGAGAGGAATGATGGAACAAGCTGATTTTAACTGTCTTAGCCCCAAAGTGGCACGAGTTCTGGTTCATAACTAGTCTATAGTCACAACTTAATTGAAAAGAAAACTGAGAAACAGGGGAGCACATGGAATATCCAGTGAGCTTTTATAATCTTTCCTAGATTATAATAAGATCTCAAAATTTTTTCATGTAGAAATTACAAAACTGCCTATTAATTTTATCCTGAGAATGAGTTTATGACCTGTTATACTTTCTTTTTTATTATATATGTATAGTTAAGAGGATCTTATATTATTAAAAGCCTAGAAAACTGAAAATATTCTTTAATGCTAATATAATAATGATATTTTGCTAGACTAGTAATGAACATTAGAGGACTCCAAGTCAGGTAATTAAAGTGTCGTTGGTTTTAAGTCCACAAGGAAATGAAGACAAAATTTTAAGCCAAAAATTGCTAGTGTGTTGTAAACCCTCTCTCAATTTCTCTTGCGCTATACTCCATAAATTTTACAAAGTGGAATATGTGTATCAATCAAGATAATTCCCTTAAGAGTATTTTACAGATTAAAACAAGATAACTATGTCATTGTCTTGGTGTTGTGGGGGACCTCTTATTTAGAGAATTCTAAGGTGGACAAGCTGTATCCGGTTGTCCAGGCTTACGTAATTGTTTTCCAAAGAAGAATGGAATAAACACTTCAGTTTGGAAGAATTTTGTAAAAAGGTAAAATTATTAATATGCATATATATTTGCATCCTCATAAGATAATGAGAGTGGACATTTATACAAAGAAAAGTGAGGTTATTTCTCTGGAAAGAATAAATAATATCCTTGTGAAAACTGACCATGGAGAGGAAAAAAACTACTTTTTTTACTCTAGTAAGAAATATTTGTGATACATAATAGATCTCCAGCTTGAAACTTCCTTTACCTCTTCCCTGAATGTCTAAAATCTTCTCATAGTGACTTTCATCTGAAGTTCTCAAATTTATATTGACCACGACACCAACATCCTATATTCTTGGGCTTTCAGATTAAGTGATGTTCCCAGGAGGGAGTATAATTTCTATTCCTGTCACATCAAGTGTAACAGTAATAATGGATATTGGATAGGAAAAAAAATAATGTAATTATGGATTATTGGTACTTGATAGAAGGAAAAAATAACTCAAATTGGTCAATTACTTATCTATATTTCTTCAAATCATCTGCTTGTATGACAATTTTAATGAATTAATATTTTCAGAACTCTTAGAAGAATGACTACTTCATAGTAAGAAAACTCTAATAATAAAAATGTTTCAGATTTAAAAATTTTCCTTCTTTTTTATTTTCTTCTTTTATTTTAAATTTATTTTAAGATGACTTTCTTGAAAGTGACATTATCCACGGTGGTCTTTAATTTTGGTTTTAGCTACTATTGATAGAATTTATAACTTGCTTACGGAAAGTAGGTTTTACATATAACCAGTTCACTGTGATACTTACATATGTTGTTTTATTTTATTGTGAAATTAGAAGTAATATAATCTGTCACCTTTTTTTCTACCATTTGTAGACTAAGCCTAAATTATTAATGATTTTTAAAAGTTTGTATCAAAATATTAGTGTCAAAATTAAAGAGTGTCAAGATTACATTTTTGCCACTAATTATGCAAATAGGCTCAGCAGGAGACAGCTTACCCAAAGTCAAGCATTCCATGGATTCACACTGACCTTCCTGCAGGAACTTCAAGGACTGTACAAATATCTTCACTGCCCTGAAATTTCTCTCAGTCAAATCCTCTCTTTCAAATCCTGCACAACAGAAGTCCTGGGTCCCCACCAAGTCCTTGTTTACATATTTAAGCAGATTTTCTTTCCTTTCTTTCCCTTTTTTTTTTAAAAAAAACAGGCCCTGCCTTTTGGCATCTATGTTACCATCCCTGTGCAGAGGTTGGTGATTTTATTGGCTCAAAGTTAGGATTCTGATTTGTATAGGAAATGCCAGACAACACTAAATTATTAGGTATAAAACAGCTATGGATCTTCTCCAATACCTACAATACAAGGGTAACAACAGAAAGGAAAATCATGTTGACTATGATATAGCAGTTTCTGGATTCTTAGGTTGAGTAATATCTGAAAGACAGACTATGGAACATGACCAGTATCAAAATCATAGTTTCAAACTGATGGCCCATAGACAGGCTTTTATTTGGTTAGAAGTTGTGCTTTGACCACACCCACAGGATTGGTTTTGCCTTGTTTTAAAATATTAGTTGCTTATATTAAAAACAAAAACAAACAAAAAATAGGATATAAAGGTCCAGATGTAAGTGTCTCTTCAAAAATTAGAAGCTCTAGCAACCCTGGACCTACATTTCTTGCATTTAACTCTAAGGGTTTACAGTCTTTAGAGGAGACACGTGTTCTTTAGCTCAGGGTTCCCCGGCCGCCCATCCACAACTCTCAACTGTCTTGTCAAACCTGCTTCTCTCACTGGCATGACCAGCCTGCTTCTGTGACACAGAGATTTGTGACCCCATGAACCAAATTATTCTTTTCTAAGTGTGGTCTTAGTAGCACTTACATCAGAGTCACCTGGGTTATTCACTAAGTTTGTAGCTTTCTGGCCTCAAATTTCTAGGCCTAAAGTTCCTGTCGTGGCTCAGTGGAAATAAATCTAACTAGCATCCATGAGGATGCAGGTTTGATCCCTGGCCTTACTCAATGGGTTAAGGATCCAGCATTGCTGTGAGTTGTGGTGTAGGTCGCAGATGCAGCTCTGATCCTGCACTGCTGTGGCTGTGGTGTAGGCCAGCAGCTACAGCTACCATTTGACCCCTAGCCTGAAAACTTCTATATGCTGCAGGTGAGGCCCTAAAAAAGACAGAAAATACTTCTAGGTCTTTACTGGATTTGAATATTCATTATCAGGGTGGAAAATCTACATGTAAACAAGCTCCCTGGAGGCATCCAGGTATACCAAAATTTGTCAACCACTAACGGAGTTCATGGGTATTTACTAGAGGTGCATATGTAAAATCATTCAATGATTGCCTTTACCAACTATACAGTCCAGGTCCCTGACCCAATACTTCTTTTACTCCCACTTTCCTTTTACATTGTGTCACACACACACACACACACACACACACACGCACGCTGCATGACTCAGGAAAAGGAACTGTCCCTATAAATACAATATTTAGACAAAAAGAATTTTTAAGATGTTTTTCCCTGAAGTGTTCTAGTGTTCTCTCATGATAGTGAAGATACATACATTTGCTGGGCATTCCCAGTGCATTCCTGAAACTCTTTTCATCTCCTTCCCCCCCACACCCGCCCCAGTATTTGCTAGTATTTGCATTGTATCTTTCCCTGCTGGGAAATTAGGGTGTTTGCTTGTCTTATAATTTTAGAGCAAGTCTACATTAGCTTATGCTGTTTCTTACAAGACACAGGAGTCTTTTCTTCTTTGGCCCTTTTGTTCTTTTTCCTTCGTCTCACAAGATTAAATGCTAGGAAAAGCTTTGCTCCCCATGTGGAACAGGACTTTTAAAAAGCTAGATATTGGAGGCTATATAATTTATTGTGTTTCACTTTTCACTTGGGTGACCAAGAATTTCAAAACCAAATTTATAACTCAAAATTTAATAACGGTATAGATCTTTGTGGCTAGAGTATCTGCATTTTAGTTTCAACATTTGGAATCATTTATTCTAATCTTTTTAAACCTGATTGTGAGAATTATTTTTAATGTATTATGTATTCTAATGGGTCACTGCAAAGACGCTGAATGAAGTTAGGTATCCAAATGCAAATAATCTACATTGAGAAGCCTAACTGATTTTCTTCAAGCAAGTATATGGTTTTAAGTTAACATACACCTTTATGATTCATTTAAACTCATGGTCTTTTTTTAATATGAACCAATCATCATTTTAAACAAATACATTTTTAAAACTGAAGTTCAATTTACATATTGGAAAATGCACTGAACTGAACTGGATAGTTGACAAATGCACATATTATACATTTAACTCTTGCCAATATCAAGAAACAAAATACTTTCATCAACCCAGAACGCTCCCTCATGACCTTTCCCAGTTAATCTCTAGCCCCTAAAAATTACCACTTTTAAAATTCTGTTAAAAACAAAATTCAACTGAGTAAATTCTAAAGATCTTATTAGCTTCTTCAGCAATTCATGAATCAGGCAGCAGCCAGTCTAGCAAATAGAAAAGGAGCTCTGAGGAGTTGTACAGAAAAAAAGACTTTTTTAGGCATAATGGTGCAAGAACAAGCAAGTTATACTAAACAAAAAAGTAGGTTGGTTATTGTAAGGCCACGGTCCTTCAAGGAATGGCAAGGATCAATCAGGCAGACTAACCTAAGTGCTAGTCAGGTTACTCCTGAAGGACTGGTTTAAGATTTCATTTCTGAGAGAGATCAAACTATAATTAAGTTGGGTCTTAGTTTGGTACTGTGGGGCTCAGCATAAGTAACTCCATTTTGGGTCTCTTGGCTTCGTTTAAACAATTCTCCGTTTTGATCAAACTCTCAGCCTGAGAGATATGATCAAAATTTAACACATTAATGCTATTCCAGCTTACCTCTCTGGAGTTCTCACAATGTTTTACTTTCTGAATCTTTTTATGATATTCACAGTTTCACATTCTCTAAGTCAGTCTTCCTTTTTGATCCTTTTCTGACATTTTAGTTTTAGGGAGATTATTTGCTTGGTGGTTGGTGGTTGCGAACACGTATTTAAAGGTTTTGAGAGAACACAGCACACCAGGGAGATTACCATGATTATTATAATAAACACAGTAATTCCTAATGTCTGGACTTCACTTCAGAGCCCGTGGTCCCCAAGTCCAAAACCAAAAAGAAAAAAATAAGTCAAAGAAAAACCCCATTGAAGGACTCACTCTCTTAAGTCAAATGGCTTGTTCAATGATCTTATGTAATTAAGCTTCCCCAGAAATGTCACCTTGTTGCTCTGCTAAAAGCTAAACCTATTATCAAAAACAACTTTAGCCAGAGAGCCTAGAGTTGTTTTTTTTTCTTTTTTTGGTAGTTCTTAAGAGCAGATTCTGCCACATCTTCAAGAGTTGCACAATTTCTTATCCTAGCTTCCTCTGCATTTACTTCTCACCAAGCGGGTGGGGATCTGCCAGGGGAAGCAAATTTTGAACGAGAAATGTCTCCTGGCAATACCCGTTTGAGTCTATGCCTCGAAACTGGGAAGGTGACAGCCACAGAGGCCAGTAAAATTTAAGGGTTTGTAGACCACATAGGAGTTGTATTCTGGTTCTCTTGCCTTGTAATGTATTTCTTTGTAAAGCCTGGATGCAAATTTTTCTGTATCTGGAGTTTGGAATTAGAGGTGGGAAAACGGACCCATGGTGTTAGGAGCTTGACACAAAAGAGAAATGCCTGAGTTTGTTCCAGAGAAACTGAAGCACTGGAAATCAGGAAGAAATTTGAGATGACAAGAACTGCAGTATTACCAACATAGTGGAAATCCAACAGTTATTTGGAGGTTGGGTATATGTGAATAAGGACATTATCTTTCCAGGACAAAGCAAAGCAAAAGATGAATAAAGGAATGATAAAGACCTTCTTACTGTAAGACTAAGGAAAAGGATGGTCACAGAGAGAAGGGGGAATGGAAAGAAATGCTCTTGATCCAATATCTTTGGAGTGAAGTAAGCAGTCTACTATAATGTTGGCTACTTCACTTCCTAGTTAACCTAATTTTGAAGTCCTGAGCTTTTGCCCAGAAGCAGATGTCAGGCGGAACCTTCTTCAGTTGTGAAATTTGACACCTTGTAATTTGGCAGCATTGTCAGTGGTCTAGAGTACCTGTAGAGTCCTTTCCATGAATCTCATCTTTGCGAAATCATAAAATTAAAACAATAACTTCCCATAAATGACAAAAATCTTAAAATTCCTATCGTTAAAGATCTGATGAGAGTTCATTATAATTAGATTAACAAGGAAATTTGGTTATTTCTGTGATACATAAAATTTTAAGATAATAACTGGAATTATGATTGATAAAATTATACCAGGATATATCTGAGTTCTAGGAATTTCACAACACTTATGTTAACAACATGCCTCCATATAAATATAATCTAAGAAGGTTTAGCACCATATTTTTTTTTTTTTTTTTAGCTTTTTGGGGCAGCACCCACAGCATGTGGAATTTCCCAGGCTAGGGGTCAAATTGGAGCCATACCTGCTGGTCTACACCACAGCCACAGCAACACCAGATCTGAGGTGCATCTGCGATCTATACTACAGCTCACGGCAATACTGGATCCTTAACCACTGGGCAAGGTCAGGGATTGAACCCATATCTTCATGGATACTAGTCGGATTTAATACTGGTGAGCCACAATGGGAACTCCCAGAATCACTTATTTGATTTTTTTCATGTAAGTTAACATATCAAATAAACCAGTTTAACATTTTACCATAGCAGAGACAAGTCTTGATATTTTCCAGGGACCTCTGGGAAATCTAAAAGTTATTCTGAGGTCAAAAAGATCTCGTTTAGAATTTGATTTGGGGAAGCTGTCAAAACATCTAAAGGTTTGAACATATGACTAAAGAGGATCACATATCGTTATGAAATAATACTTAATTGTCATTTAACCAAAGTGACAATAGATATTAAAGGCTAATACAGAAGGTTACATAGTTGTGAGCAAAACTTAGTTCTTTTAATATTGAGAAGACTGGGCTTTCTTAAGTAATTCAAGATTTGATAGACTATGTGCAGAATAGTAAATTATTTTACCAAGGCAACATGAAGTACAGTAATTTTGCTAAGATGTCAAATCTTTGCTGTCCAGGAAGATTACTTAAGAGGTAAAAGACACTTTCACAATTGCTTATCAAAAACAGATCAATCCAAGAAAATTTCGTCCTTAGCAGTGAGAGAACGAAATTCCAATTTTATACCTGTGTGTTTCTTATATCAAAATTCCTTAAAAGTAAATAAGTAAATCTACTCCAGTCTTAGCCAGCTTGACCACACATAAAATTTCCTTTCAAGATTACTTTTCCACAAAGCTTATACAACTTTTTTTTATACCCATTCATATTTTGTCCTATTTTTGCTGTTGATGTTATTGTTGCTATTATTTTTCATTCTGGAATAACCAGTCATTTTACTTTCTTTGTCTATTTTCCCTACACAGTTGTTTCCTTTCAGACAGACACAAACAGAGATCTTACAGTGCTACTTTTAAAAAATTTAGCTGTCAGGTACAGTAATACAAAACCCACTAGTTTATAAATAATATTTAAATCAAATTATGTCTCTGATGGTTGAAATAAGTTAAGGTTACCTGCTCAGATGGCTAAAGCTTTTTATGAATAGTTATGAAAAAGGTACATAAGATTTTTCACATGCCCTTCCTTTTTATTTTCCTTCTGATAAAATTAGCTCTCTGCATTTCAAAGAGCTGGCTTAGGGAAGGGTTCCTGGAGAAGACCAGGTAGAATATCTACATCTCAAAGGCACAGGAACATAATGTAAGATGCTCCAAGAAGAACTTTTGTTTCCTAAGGTCAGAATTTTACAATACCTACAAGTATTTTGAGATGACTAGGGAAGGTTTTGCTATTGTAAAGCAGCATTTCTGTTCTTGTAAAGATTCAATTTGTAAGATTAGGATGGTGTTTTTAATTCCTCAAAGAACTGGATTATAATCTAAACAACATTATGATCTGACCGACCCAGCCAACTACATTATCTTCAACTTGTTTCTTCTCAGGGAGAAGGTCTTCAACTAAGATAGAAATCAAGAGATTCCTATGTTCTAAGAACAACCGAATTTGTTTTTGTTATGTGCACAATAACAAAAAACAACAATAACCAAGAAAACAGAACTGTAGATATGAGCAATAACTAAAGAGACAGTACAGTGAACTGGCCAAGAGGAAGTCTTAAGTGCACACTGCTAGCAGTTCCCAAAATGAACAGACGGAACCATCAGATCCCCCCCCCCCAAATGGGGACTGCAGATTCAACCAAGGGCTATGATTCAGGTACCAGGTAGAACTGTCTATTAGCTCAACCTGACTCACTAAGTCCCGAGCCGGAACTGTGAACTAACCAAGGGCCAAGTACTGGGGCTCAGTTATAGCCTCCAGTCAATCTAAACTGACCCAATAATCCTGGACTGGAAAGCCAAATATATTGTGAGCTCAACATAAGGAGACCAGAGCTCAGATCTGAGTGAACTTACCCTTGGAAATGATGAGAAAGAGATCTCGGTTTGCAGGTACCAATGTCTTATATTTCTCATTGTCCCTGATGCCATCAGATGTCTCCTTTGGGTCCCTTCACTGCCACCAAACTGCTAAAAGACAAAATTCAAGTGAGTACATTTTAAAGATATTATTGGCTTCAATAACTCATGAATTGGCAGCATCCAATCTAGCAGAAACAAAGGATCTCAGGGGAACTTTACAAAATGAGTGACTTTTATATGCAAAAAGGGAGCAGAAGAAGGAAGTTATACAGGACAAAAAAGCAGGCTGTTTATTGCAAGGTCACTTTCCTTTAGGGGATGGCAGGAGTCTCTCTGGTGGATTACCTAACTACTGCTGATCAGGAAATTCTTGATTGATGGTTATAAGATTCTATTTCTTGGGGAATCAAAAGTCTAAGTAAATTAGGTCTTGGTTTGGTACTGTGGGGATTAATATAAACAACTCCATTTGGGCCCTGCTGTTTTATTTTTAACAATACCTATTATCATAGTTTAGTTTTGCCTGTTCTAGCTCTTCATATAGGTGGGACTATAAAGTATGCAATGTTTTGTATGAAGCTTTTTTCACTCAGCAAAATGTTTTGTATGACTTATCCATGTTGTTACATATATTAGTAATGTGTTTTTATTGCTTAGTAATTTTTCATTGTATGAACACACACTTATTGTTTGCCAGTTCTACTGATGGAAACCAGATTAGTTCCAATTGTTGGTTATTACAGCGAAAGCAGGAGTTGCTGAGAACATTCTTATACAAGGCTTTTTGTGAGTATATGTTTTCCTTTGTCTAGATAAATATCTAAACCAGATTGGTTCCAATTTTTGGTTATTACAGTGAAAGCAGACGTTGCTGAGAACATTCTTATACAAGGCTTTTTGTGAGTATACGTTTTCCTTTGTCTAGAAGTTACCGGTTCACCAGGTAGATGGTTAACTTTCTAGGAAAGTGCTGGATTTCCAAAGCAAGTTTACTATTTTACCCTCTCATCAAAAATATGCAAGTTCGGTTGCTCTACATCTTTACCAACATTTAGTGCTGAGTTTTTCTTTTTAGCTTTCTAGTGGTATTAGACTGTCAACTCATTAATTCAAATTTTCATGATGACAAATGATGCTGACCACGTTTTCATATGTATATTGTCCATTCACATACCTTATTTTATAAAGTGTCTGTTCAAGTCATTTTCCCATTTTGAGTGTGTATGTGTCTGTGTGTGTGTGTGGGTAGGGGAGGGGTTGTTCTTTGGCATATTCTAAACTCAAGTCAGATATATGAGGTATAAATGCTTTTTCTCACTGTACAGTGTGCATATTTTCTCAATATTTTCTTTCTTGGCTGAACCCGTGGCAAGCACAAGTTCCTGGCCAGGGATTGAACCCATGCCACAACTGCAACCTGAACCACAGCAAACACAATGCCAGATACTTGACCTGCTGAACCACCACGGAATTCCAGTGTTTTATTTCTTTTGATAAGCAGAAATTTGTAACTTTGATTAATACAACTTTATCATTTTTTCTTTATGATTAGTATTTTTTGTTTCTTCTCTAATAAGTCTTTGCCTACCTCAATGTCAATATCACATAAACTATATACTTTTTTCCTAGAAGTTCTATAGATTTAGTGTTACATTTATATCCAAGATATATCTTGATACTTTTACATGTTGTGTGAGGTCAAAATATATAGACATGGTTTTCCAAAATTGTTTGTTGAAATACTTTCACTTCCCCATTGGGTTGCTTTGACTCTCTTGGTGAATATCATTTGACGATACCTGTGTGATTATTTTTGGACTTATCTGTTGGTGTATTTCTTTATTCTTCTGCCAACATCACATTCCCCTGGGTAAATCATAATTTATCCTAGCTTTAGCATAAATCTTGAAGTCAAATAGCCCTCCAATATCAATCCTTCTTTTCCAAGGTAGATTTGCCTCTTCTAGGTCTTTTGTATTTACAAATAAACTTTGGGATAGTGTATTAATTTCTACAAAAAAAAGTACAAACAAATAACCATGCTGCAATTTTGCTTTAGAGTGCACTGAATCTGTAGATTGATTTATTGACAAGTGACATCCTGACAATATAAAGTATTCCAAGGACACAAATATGGTATACCTTTACATTTCCAAGCTTTTTAAATATCTCTGAGAAATAATTTATTTTTCAAATACCTTTTATATTTTTGTTAACTTTATCCATGAATATTTTACATTTTGGTGTAATGGTAAATACTATTGTAATTTTAATTTCATTTTCCAAATATTCATTGTAGCCATACAGAAATGACTTAGTTTTTCTACTTCCTATACTTTGTATCCTGTGATTTTACAAAATTTATTAATCATAAGAGTTTTTTACAGTCTTTGTGATTTTCTACATAGATAACAATGCTATATTTAAATTTAAAAACTTACTTTTTCGTTTTCAGTTTTAACACTATGCTTTTACTTTCTTATCATACCAACATGGACCTCCAGTACAATGTTCAGAAATTGTGAGAAAAGGCACTCCTGTCTTATTCCAGATCATAGGAAGAAAGTTTTCAACATTTAACCATTAATATGACAATGGTTATCAGTTCTGTATAGTTGACTTTCATCAGTTTTAAGTTTTTGTCTATCTCTAAGTTTGCTGAAACTATCTTTAGTTTGCTGAAAAAAATTTTTAAATTATAAATGCTGAATTTTATCAAATGCTTTTTCACGTCTGTATTATATTTTCTTCTTCTTCTTCTTTTTTGTCTTTTTTTAGGGCCACATCCTCAGCACATGGAGATTCCCAGGCCAGGAGTTGAAGTGGAGCTACAGCTGCCAGAAGACACAACAGCCACAGCAATTTGGGATCCGAGCTGCAATCTGTGACCTACAGCCATGGCTCACGGCAATGCTGGATCCTTAACCCACCGAGCAAGGCCAGGGATCAAACCCATGTCCTCATGTATGCCAGTCGGGTTCATTTGCCACGGAGCCATGATGGAACTCCTATAGTTTCTTTTTTAATTTGTGAATTATTTTATTGATTTTCAAATGTGAAAACAATCTTGCATTTAACTTTGCCATTTTGTATGATCCATTTTAATATATTTCTGGATTTGATGTCCTAACATTTAATTAAGGATTTGGGAGCCTATGTTAATGACAGGTATTAGTTTGCAATTTTCTTTTCTTACTACATCTTTGTCTTTTGTAGTAGAGATTATGCTTCCCTTATAAAATAAGTTGGTGTTTTCTCCTCTTCTGCTGTCTAAAAGAATTTTTGTAGGACTGGCATTATTTCTTCTCTAAATATTTAATAGAATTCACCAGTAAAGTCATCTGAGCTTGTGTGAAGATTTAAATTACAAATTTAGTTTATTTTTGATAATCTAATTCTTATTGGGTAAGTTTTAGTAAGCTGCATTCTTCAAGATTTTTATTTCATTTAAATTACTGGATTTATCAGCATAAAAGTTAACATTATCCTTTTACAATCTTTTTGAGGTCTGTAGTATCTATAGTTACAACTTTTGTTGTAACTGGATTTATCAGCATAAAAGTTAACATTATCCTTTTACAATCTTTTTGAGGTTTGTAGTATCTATAGTTACAACTCAGTACAATGTTGGTACTGGAATTCTGTGCTTTTTCTCTTTCCTTGATGAACCTTGTGATGATTTTTACCAGTTTTACGAGTCTCTCAAAGGAACCATTTTAAGTTGATTTTCTATATTGTTAGTCTGTTTATTATTTCACTAATTTGTTTTTATTTATCTTTAGTTTTGTTCTTTTTGCTTTGAATTTAATGTTTTTTTTAAATTCTTAAGATAAAAACATGGATCACTATATATATTTCTTTTTTTCTTCTACAGGCAAGTAAAGAGAAATTTTGCTTAAGGATTCTTTAGCTACTTTAACTGCTTCAGTTGCATCAGGTATATCATTTTCATAGCTTTTGTTTTTAATGTAGCTGTATCACTGGCTTTCTTGATAAAATATTTCACTCCATGGTTTGAATTATTTATATTGATATTAATATTGATATTTAAAATACATAAAATAATGATGCTTTCAGAGCATTGATAAATACCTTTTTCAAAAAAATCTGAAACACTAACACATTTTTCTGCTAAAGAAGGTTTCACTGTAAGAAAACCATTATGCTTTTTCAGCTTAATTAAAAAACATTTGAAAATAAGTCACTAAGTTACATGTGAACTTCATAAGTTATAACTTTTCCTAGTGAGCTGGCTGCTCTCCATTATCAAAGGATCTGACATTCAAAGGGATGGAATAAAAAAGTTGAATTAATTTTAGAATCTGTCATCCTTTTAATATTACTCATATATTTAAAAAATTATTGAAATATAGTTCATTTACAATATTGTTTTTGTTTCAGGTGTACAGAAAAGTGATTTGATTATATATGTATACAAAAATATTGATTTGATTTGATTCTTTTTCTGTTATAGGTTATTATAAGACACTGAATATAGATCCTTGTGCTATACAGTAAATCCTTGTTCCTTACTTATTTTATATATGGTAGTTGTATTTGTCAATTCCATACTACTAATTTATCCCTCCCCATCTTTGATTAGATTCTGCTATGATTAGTTTTTTTAAAAACATCAATACATATTTATTTCATATGGTTCAAACTGAAAAGTAAGGTAGTGTTTGTTTTCCAAATTTTTCTTCAATTATTTCACAGTTATTATTTAACACCCTGATAATCACTGCTCAACTGCAGAACAAACATGAACATTTTTAATGCAGCCACAGTAATTTCTTAAACTGCTATTTGAGAAATCCTCATCCAAGATACTAAGCCTCACCCAAGGCTTAGAGCTTCTCTATTTGATTATTTAAATGCAAATCTGTCAAGAAAGACAACCAGTCCCTATTCAATAAGTACCAGCTGAGTTTAGGCTAGTGGTAAAAAATGTGTCCTTCTATTTCAATGGAAGTGTTCAAAGTTCTCAATTTTTCTCCTCTTCCTACTCCTTTTCCTCCTCCTCCCTCCCTTCCACCTCACCCTTCCCCCTCCTCTACCTCCTCCACCACTTCCTTCTATCTTCAAATAGATTCCTATTTCCTTAAAGGAAAAGCATACTCTTTCCTGGAGAGACTATAAGAGAAGTCTGGAGAAGAAACATGTCAGTTCTTATTTCTGCATAACTTAGTTGGGACATGGATGGAATACATCACTAATGTTGATGGTACCACTTTAGCTAACAAATAGCGCTCATAACCTATCATGAGGACCAGCAAAAATGGATAATATGTGGAAGTTACCACTGGGGAATGCCAGAGGTTGAACCAAGTGCATTGAAAGAGTAAGAAATGGACTGTTCAAACTGAAGTATAGGAATACCTGGGAGATGTCACTAGAGCCACGTTTTAAAAAAGGACAATTAGAAAAAATAGCAAATGATTTGAGGAAGAAATTCACAGAGGAGGGAATTAGTAGAGCTAAAAAACATAAGAAAACAGGCTCACCTACAAAAGATATAAGCGCAATACATATTTAAGTGGTATATCATTTCATACCCATCAGATATGCAAAAAGTAACATAATTAAAATAAAGCATTGATAAGCAGTGAAAACAGAAAAAGGTAGAGTCAATGTGCCAATAGGAATAAAACTCAAAAAACATATTTATTGTTTAAGGTTACATATGTATATGCAATAAGAATAAAAATATACATGAGATTAATAAACCCCCTATTCAGGAAATTAGTCATCTCCAGGAATATAAGGGTGGAATTGTTTAGGGATCCATAAAGGTCTTCAGTTCAGTTGAAATTGCAACGTAAATTTTTTATGGTATAAATTTTCATTATATTATTACCTTAATTTTTTTTATTAGCAGAGAAAGTCGATATTAAAAAGCATTTTTAAAGAGCAGGATAGGTATAACCAGTCTACAAAAAAAAAGGAGCACGACTGCTGTTCAGAAGGTATTTCAAATTTTCCTTGAGTTGTGCTATTCTTACTTTTGTCTCCACAGAAAATGTTACTACAGCCCTCAAAAATCCTGTTTAACTATCTAAGGATAAGGCCATCTGGTGATATCCTATATACCCTTTTGCAACATTTGTGCAGTTTTGGTTAGAGTGGAAATTCTTTGTCTTTCAGCTATTTGTTCTGGACACTGGGAAGAACAAGTATGGATTTAAGTGAGAGTCCTGTTGCCAACTTCTTGCTTGAATCCAGCTGGGGTCATTTTCAGTCTAGCATAAGACAGGATATCAAGAGACACTGAAGACACTGATAAGAGCACTCCATAAGGACAAACATCTCCACTCCTTTCATCTTTCAGGATAGAGCCCTTGTGTTCGTTTTAGGATTATTATGGACATGGTTGGGAAATTTGAAAAAATTTTGTGGAGTTCCTGTTGAGGCTCAGCAGGTTAAAAAAACGAGGGAGTCTGCGTGAGAATGGAGGTTTGCTCAGTGGGTTAAGGAATCTGTGTTGCTGCAAGCTGCCACATGGGTTGCAGATGCAGTTTGGATCTGGTGTTGCTGTGACAGTGGCGTTGACCTCAGGTGCAGCCTGATTCAGCCTCTAGCCTGGGAATTTCGATATGCTGCAGGTGTGGCTGTAAAAAGAAAAAAAAAGATGCTGGAAAAGGATATAGTGTCCTCATGGTGGTAACAATTTGCATATTATATCACAAAGTAAAATGTTTATTCTTATTGGTAGCATTAGAATACATATATACATGGCCTGAGTCTGAGCCCTTATTTTGTTAATTACTAGCTGTAAGACCTTAATCAAGTTATTGAACTTCTCTGTGACTCATTTGTCCGATGGGAAAAATAACAGCACCAACATAGAGTCGCTATGAGGGTTATCTAATTACTTAAAAGACAATCAAGACATGCTACTACCATGAAACCCAGAAATTGCACTTCTAGGCACTTAACCCAGAGAAATAGAGAAGAGATTCTATACCCAAATGTTCATAGAAATTTTTATACATTAAAAACTACAGGAGTTACCGTCGTGGCT
>PVHT020000021.1:5794432-5946511 GCA_004024745.2 Catagonus wagneri
TTCCTGGGCTAGAGGTCGAATCAGAGCTGCACCTGAGGCCTACACCACAATCAGGCAACAGAGATCCAAGCCGCATGTGTGACCTATGCTGCAGATCTTAACCCAGTACACGCCATATCCTTAACCCTCTGAGCAAGGCCTGGGATGCAACCTACATCCTCACGGATACTAAGTAGGGTTCTTAACCCCCTGAGCTACAACAAAACTCCAACACAACTTCGTTTTACAATGTCGATTTTGTTATTATTCAGGTATGGTGAGACTAACAGATATTAGAATATAACTGTCAATGAAAAGATAGTTTGTTACTTACACTTCTCAGGAAGAGGCACACCAAGCCAGGCAGATATGCGTTTGCTGCCAGTAGTATCAGATTGTATTGTAGAAGTCCTCCTCCACCCAGGAGAATATGCAAGTGGTTAGGTCAGTCCATGGTCCCCAGAGGCATGAGGGTCCCCAGATGCCCAAAGCTGATGAATACTGAGTTCTGATATTTATATTCTGATAAAGCGTACTGATACTGAGCAGGCACGTGCTGTGTAGTTCAGGGCAGCCAGGGATCTGGAAGAGTTCGAAAGTGCTGAGAGGCAGGATCACTGGCGCGGGCTTCTGAGGATCCGAAGACGCTGACTACTTCCAAGGACAGAAATAATCAACGGAGCCTATTCCACCTGAAGGCAGATTTGGAGGGAACCTGAAAATCTTGCCCCCACCGGTTAATGCCGGCTGCCTGCTGCGGTATTTGCCAAGAAAAAACACCTGAGGGGCCTGGTTGCTGGAGAGACCAACGCTCTATGAGCCTCGGGCGGGAGAGCGAACTGCGCATGCGAGTTCGTGCAGCTCCCGCGAAAGAAGAGAAATGTGGGCCCACCAGGACCCTGTACCCGGCCACGACCCTGCTCTGGAGATGCCCGGTCGCTGTTGCCAGCTCCAGGGGGAAATCAAACCTCTGCCGATGTCCAAGACCATAGCTGCTTCAAGGCTCCTAGTCACCTTGACACCAGATACCACGGGAACTTTTGAAGCCCTGCTTAGTAGAACTGGGTGCCTTGGAATGAGAGACTCCTGGGAGCCCTGGTTCATGTAGAGGCTCACGTTCTATAAGCATCACGGCTGGATGACGACAGACTATTGCCGCCTTTGCAGCAGCGGTTTTTGATTTTTTTTTTTTTTCCCCAGTGGACAGGGCCCCCTGGCCTTCGACATTCCACCCAACAAAGATATCCAGGTGGTTTGCCCAGGCCGTGAACCCACAGGCCTGCAGGGTGCAGCTGGCCAAGGCCTAGCTGAATAGGTGCGTATTTCCTAAGTGTGTGCCTTAAAGTTCCTGAGTAGGTCAGTGGTGGTGAGAGGAAGTTTTGGAGGTTTAGGTTCCTGGAGTTTGTCAGGAGGCAGGGAGAGATGGGAGGAAAATAAAAATAAGACTCTTTACTGTGGTTTCTGTAGAAAGGACCTGGAGTTGCAAGGCAAACAGAAAACAAATTTAAGATTTCCTAATTTGAATAATTTTATCAGGCTCTTGGATGGCTATCCTGAATCATTTGGGATCCCGACCCTGGGGTGATAGCGGCAGGGAAATACTGGCTTGGACTATAAAAGCTTGATAGAGGAATTATGCATGTGAGGGTATGGACAGGTGCATGTTTACTATCACTTGGAATTGGTTAGCTCTGGGGATTGGGGAGCAGTTTCCCCAGGATCAGTAAGGCCCCAAATGTCAAAACATTGTAATAAAAGGCATGCTTAAACTCAGATGATTAAACAAACTGTGATAAAACTATGGGATATTCAGCAATAGGAAGGAATGAATTATTTGATACATGATGGATGAATCTTACTTGACACAAGGGATGAGGTAGTAGTAACGGTGTGTGTGTGTGTGTGCGTTTATAAGAAGGTAACACCAGGGACCCTTGTGGTGATGGAAAGGTACTATACCTTGACCAGATCAAAGTTAATATCCTGTAATATTAATATAGTTAATATCCTGTAGCTATAGTGTAATGTTGCATTATAGTTTTGCAAGATGTTAACTTTGTGTGAAACCAGATAATGAATAATAGGATCTCTCTGTTTTTTCTTAAAACTGCATGTGAATCCACGATGATCTCAAAATAGGTAGCTAAAAACAAAAAGCCAGGCAGTTAGTTAGAACTCTTCAAATATTATTTATTATTAATATTGTTTGCTCTATGATACTAGTATATTTGTTGCAGAATATGTTAGACTTCATGGATTTATAATTCAAACATTAGCGATATTTACTAGTTCTTACACATGTACAATTCTATAGAATAGAGTTTTAAAGACATGACTCCTGTTCTCACATAACTCTGATACAGAGAAGACACATACACACTCCTATATATAAAGTAGATAATATGGACCTACTGTATAGCACAGGAAGGTCTACTAGATGTTTTGCAATAACCTATATGGGAAAAAAGAATGGATATATGTATATGTATAACTGATTCACTTTGCTGTAAACTTGAAACTAATACAACTTTGTAAATCAACTGTATTCCCATAAAATATTTAAAAAAAGAAAATAGGAAGGACTAATTACTATAATAGGAAGCATAGTGTAGTATTTTAAAGCAAGATTTAGAGCCAGGAAGTTTTCTGTTGAATTTCTGCAACACCTATCTGTATTTTCTCAAATAAGTTACTTAACTGTATTTCTGTTGCTTTGTTTCTAAAATAAATGATGGAAATAATTTTTCATCTTAGTATTGTTTTGAGGTTTAAATGAGATATTACTTTAATCTTTTAATAAGTTTAAATTTTGCACGTGTAACTGGGCTTTGTACAAGATATGAGAGATCCAACAGTGCTTAAGAAAATTATTTCATTCTTCATGAAGTTTATTGTCTCATGGGGTCTTTGAGCTCTCAGAGAGAATTGCTAAGAAATAGAATACTCTCTTTGCAAAATTGTGGGCTTTTCCCCTAGGCTTAACAAACAGTGATACATCTCTATTTTGAGATAAATGCAAGCACCTAACTTATTTTGCTGCCATATATGCTGTATGTTTTCTTTGTTTATTATGAAGAATGTGTATGCAAACTGAATACTTTCATTATAGTTTTATTAATGTTTTGTATTTTTGTATATTTGATCTTTGATGGGCAGCAGGTACTATGTAATCACTTACTTAGCAAATAAATAATAACATGCAAAAAAAGAGACGTATAGAATATCAGGGATAGAAATGATTTCTTTTAGAAAAAGCTTTTTGAAGGAAATGGCATTTGAGCTAGACCTTAAGATAATAAATATTCTAAGCACACTTTATATCATATCTAATTGAAGAAATTTAGCACACATCATGTCCTCAAAATAAAGGGCTGTATGCATTAAAAAAGAAAAGTATTTTGCTTTTCTTGAAGATAACCTATTTGAAATGAATGGGGAAAATTAAGTAGCATTCTTCATGCTTTCACTTGTTTTACCTGTATATTGAACCTTATTGTACGTATTGTTTTACCTGTATATTGCATGCAATGTTGGTTTCTGAGTCTAGGAGATGATTTAGCTGGATTGAGTTCTTTAAGTCATTGATATGGTTATACTGAAGGAATACCGTAATCTATGAACACATTGTATGAAGTATCTTGCTCCTTAGTCATAGTGAAGTGGTCTTTAAGGTTAAGGTCACCATCACTTATGCCAGGCACTCTATTTTATTTAGTAGTATTTTCCAGAAAACAGCAGTTCAAATAATCAGTGTTTAGCTTTATCCTTTAGAATATTTGAGGCTAATTGTATCTTTACCCTGGAGAAATCCTTATAACCCTTAACTCCATAAAGTAAAGCTTCAAAACTTCTGTAAAGAATTATGCCAAATAATTGCAAGGAATTTGAATTGTTAGACCTGGAAGGTACTACATATTTCTTCTAGAGGATTAATGCTTTTCACATTAGTTTAGAGTTAACACCACCTGGTGTCTGAGTTCTTCCTTTTTCAAACCACAAGAATGCTTTGTACTGTGTTTAAAAATTCTGTGTCTCCAAATGCTTTTGTTTCCTTTTATGTGTCATTGATATTTATAGAATATTTATTGAATGTCCACTTGTGTCTATCCAAGAGTATAATGCATTTTATAGCAAGTTGAAAACCAAGGCTACTTTTCAGATTCTCACCACCTCTGATAATAAAAAGGAATATTGTCAGAGAGGAAATTTAGGAACCTTGAGGGGAGGGAGGGATTTGAGGATTTGTAGAAGATGCGTTTCCTTCAACTGACCACCACCCAGTTTTAACAGCTCAATTACTTGTTCTGCATGTGACTGGGCCTTCTGAGTTTCTGATAGAGATGATGAGAAATGATTATCTTCAGCTTAATTGTAATACAAAAGTCTACTAAATATCAGATACAAAACACAAAGTCCTTTGAATCAACCTTGTTTTTTTTTTTTCTCACTTGGCATATGATTTGCTGGAGTCTGTTTTAAATTAAACTTCTACTCTGAAAAAAAAATAACTTTCTTCTTGGAAAACATTTTTGGAAACATTTCTTGTCTCTGGTAAGTTTTTGTATTCAATCAGCTACTTAAAAATAGGTGAATATGTTTTTTTTTTCTTGACAGATATCTGTTTAGAGCCACTTTGTTAGAAAAAATATGTCAAGATTGTATATACAATTATGGTGATGTATGTAATTACTATATATTGTTACAATGATTTGTTTCTCTTATTTCACTGACATTTATGTAGAGGTATTTTAAAAACAGACACATCATTTAGAAAATGTTCTAATTATTAGAACATATGTTCCAACAGACTAAATTTATATTAACTATTTCGAATTATGCTGAAATAAATTTTAGGGATTGTTTTATTCAATCCTTTATTCATTTAAATGTCTCTAGTCCAAAGAAAGAACTAGAAAACTAATCCCTCTGAGGTTGAATTAAACATCTGGGGCTTTTAGAATTCTGAGGACAGGGTTAAGTTTCAAAAAATGAAATTTATATATCTGTCATTCATGTTTGTTGCTGTTCTATTACTTTAAATATTTCTGTAATGACTGCATTCTGCTTACTTTGCATTGGCAGAGAGGGTGCTGCACCTAGATGTAAGTGAACACCTATGTGTGACAAAGTATGAAAAGGGAAGGCACAGAGCTTTCTTCAAATTACATTACATATGAAGTCTCGAATACCACAAGGTTCTGTCTTGCCCTTAAATTATAGTGTGAAAATATGATAAGAAGAAGAAAGGCGAGGGGGAGAAGAAGAAGTATGTATTCACTTTACGTCCTGGAAAATGGATACTTTAAATATTTTTTAAAATTTATATATATATGTATATATTTATATATAAATTTAAATATGTAAATTTATATATAAAAAGCTCTGAGGTAGACATTTTTATGTATATTTTAGAAATGAGAAAACTAAGACAGAAAGTTTAAGTAATTTGCACAAAATCACAGCATGCTGAGTAGTAAAGGTTTGTATCCAATGCCCATGCCATGCCTACCAATTCTGTTGCCTCTTCTGTTGGAGTCTGGAAAAATTGTAGAACCCTTTTCATTTTTCAAATTAGAACCTGTATACGTCTTACAGCTTCATTGTCATGGTGCTGATGAGATGGCTCTCAAACACAAAAGAATGGCAGAGCTGCTGCCCAGCCAGGTGGGATGTGATTGCCTCCTGTTTAGTTCAGACAGTGGATGGAAAGTTGGGATGGTTGGGCTCAGAAACCTGGGCCCTCTTCCTTAACTGCAAGTCCTTTGTTTCAGGTCATTTACATTCATGGAGCACTTCAGGACTCATCTCAGCAAACTGCCAGGGCTCTGCTGTGGGAATCTCCTTGGTATGCACACACAGAAGAAGCCCCTTGAAGATGGCTGCTGCCCCAGGTAGGAAGATGACCCAGGTGAGTTCCTTGACACTTGAGAGACGAGCTCAGTTATAAGAGGAAAGAGTGTTCTGAGACTTGAAACAGAGGAAGGAGAAAGTGAGTAAAATTGGATTTAAATGGAAATCTGATGTTCATTTGAATTTGTTCCAGTTATGCTTGGAATGCCTGATGCATTTGAATTTTTAAGTTTAGAACGGTATTATGTGAAAATGCCTCAATAATTCCAGAAAAGAGTATGTCTAAGGGGAATGAGAAAGTAAGGTGTCTTTTATTACTTTCAGCTTTTCCTTAAATCCATTTAATTATAACAGTGGCTTACATCTTTAATAGCTTTTCAGGGAACTTTGTGATATGTGACTTTATTTTCACAATAGATCTTCATTGTAGGCAACATTACTAGTATTTTCTTCATTTTGTCGATAAAAAAACCTGAGAGGCAGAAAGATTATGTAAATATATTATTGCTATTATTGTTGGTCATTATCAGTTAAAAAATAAAGTTGATTATTTTTAAAAAGTTTATCTATATATGACTATAACTGTGCGTTTAACATTTTAACTTGAAGTATGTGAGTGTATAACTTGACATGGGCTAAGGCCTTTTATTCGTATATATTATCGATGATTGAAGTTCTTTATGATTTATTTTCTTATATAAATCACACCCATATTGAATCATCTATAATAATTTGCATCGTTTTTTTGAGGGGGAGTTAAATATTTAAAAACAATTTTTTAAAACAATGAGTGCAGCCTTTTTCTATATTTTTATAGTTATTTTATAAGTATTTTATTGTTATCAAATCAGGCATCTTTTTTTTGTAGTGATTTGTCTTTACTGAGTCTTACTAAAACTTTCAATGGCATTTTCAGAGTGACACATCTGTTTTCAGATCCATTGTCTATTGGTATTGCTATATTTATTGAAGTTGTGTAATTATAACAAGTGCAACAGACATACATGGGTTTGGGAATAAACAACTGATTCTTATTAAACATACAACACAACAAGTGTGGGCAAAAGTATGTAGCTGCACTTGTAAGTAGTTCACTGTGCCAAGGAATACAGATTTTTTTAGCAATGAGAAGATGAGTCTCAATTTATTTTGATTATAAGTAGTTGAGAGGTGCAATTGAGAAGGAATAATCTCGAATGTAGGCAAAGATTTAGCTAAAGTCTGTTCATCATAGTATCTACTTATTAAATAAGTATTTTTTAAAATACCAATATATATCAGATACATAATTCTAAGAGGTGAAGACATTCTATTCCTATGAAATAGAGTCCATAGTTGGGGGAGAAGAACATAAAACAAATTAAAAATGTAAGATGGTGAAAAGTCTGTGGAAAAGATACTTTAGGGTTTGGGACAGAGACTGTGAGTTTAAGGACTCACTGAGAAGCTGCTGTTTCAGTAAAGATGTGAAAAAGGGCAGAGAGTGAATATTCTTTTATGGTCCTAACAGAAGCAAAGTGCAGTGGAGCTCAAAGGAGACAGTTTTTATTTAGCTAAGTTTGTGAATGAGGGGACTAGCTGGGGAACAGCAAGTGCAGAGGTACTGAAGTATAAGAGGTGGTATATTGGAGGGGTAGCAAGGAGGCCAGTGTGTCTGAAGCAGAGTGGTAAGGGGGGAAATGATAAACTGGACCAGAAGAGAATGAAGGATAAGGGAAGGAGTACTGTTGGCAAACAGAGTCACCTAGTCTTGTGTTAGGACTTGGTTATTACTCCTAGTAAAACAGAAAGACATTGGATGATTTGAATGGATGAGGGACATGATCTGACAGGTGACAGGATCCTTGTGTGCTCAGTTGAGAATATCCTGAAGACCAAGAGTGAAAATACTCAGACAAGTTGGTAGACTGTGGCAGAATTCCATGTGAGACACCATGGTAATGTTGACGATTAAGTAGCAGTGAAGGTAAAGAACTGTTTATATAATTGTTAAAAATAAGACAGTAGGCCCAGAGTAGAATTGCTTATGCTAAAGCACATGCCATCAAATGGAGACAACTTGATTAAATTATAGTTTCTGCTCTCCCAGAAATGGAATGTTAAACCAGTCGATCAGAGTCACTTGATCAGCACTGGCTAGGAAGTCCACCTGATAGACCTCTGCCATTCCCTGAAAGAAAGTGATCTTGCAGTTACCAACCCACTTTTTTGTTCATTAGAACTTCCTTGTTCCTATTGCCTTCTGCCTAAGAAAGTCTTTCATTTTGTACAGATACTTAGAGCTCCTTCTTTTTTTCTTTGTTAGTTTGGATGCTGCTTGATCCATGAATTGTTAAATAAAGCCAAGAATCTTTAGAATTTACTCAGGTGAATTTTGTTTTTTAACATTATTAAAAAGTTTGAAGATAGAAGGTAAGACGACAGAAAAATGAAATACAATAAAAATATTTAACAGAAGATATTCTAGATTATGTTGTGGGCATATAATGAATATTATATAAAAATATATGTAGCATATAGAAAAAATTATGACACATTCAGTCATGATATGTGGTAGTGTTAAATAAATGTGGTAGGTTATATGATAGACAAATTATATTTTCACAAATATTAAATATGAATATGTTATTTATACAAAATGGGAAAAAAGACAGAAAACATATATAATATATACATGGATTATGGATGTTTTTAAATGTTCTTACTTTTGCTTCTCAGCACTGCAAAATTTTTTAAATAAAAGCATGTTTGAAACATTAGTTCCTTCATTTCTTCAATTTTCTTTTAAAGAAGGGACTATCTTTAAAATTCTGCTGTTGGCTTTGAAAAACATTCAAAAATGAGTGAGACATAATTCTTGCCATTAGTCTTCATAATTTTGTAGGTGGAGAGAAAAAAACAGTGCACAACCAATATATCAAGAAATTCTGCCAATGCAACTAGAGAAGCAAACGATACCATGAGGGTTTATGAGATGACAAGTATTTAGCTGTCAGTAGCATTTGACTTGGTTTGTGAAATATTGGGGAGGTGTTTTTGCAGTTTGTGGAATGGCATTCTCAGCAAAGGGAATAGAATTAACAGAATTATAGAGGCAGGGGTTCATGTACCATGTTAGAGAAAATAAGTTAGGTAGTATGGCTTTTGTATAAAGGAAGTATATGTGCAAACACATGCAAGTATAATGTTGTATAAGGAAGTATGTAAGTATAGTGAAATAGAGTCAGATGTGAAAAAGGCAGACTTAATGTGACAGAAAATTGTTGGCCATTGAAGATCTGTATATATGTGCTATGTTCATAGATGAAAAACATTTGCATGAATTTATATTCATGTATTAGCTAATATCTATATTCAGTTGCTTAGAATATTAGTAGTAGACTTATGCCACAAAATTGACATTTCATGAAAATAAAAATTTATCCTTTTAACTTTCTTCCCTTCCAGAAATATTTACTGATTTATTTTGAGCTCTGCTAATAAAATATGCCATAAATATTTATTTATGGATCGAAAATTTTACTTTAGGCCCTCATGTACTAAATTTCTTGTTAAGTAGCAGCCAATAGAATCTAGTTCATTATATGTAAAGTTTATTTGGAAGAATGAAAAGAATTTTTGCCTTCCAGAAGAACTGAGTAGTGATGTCTATGGAGAGATGCTGGGCATCTCCTTTAAATTTGTCATGACTTAAAGCAATGGAATGGAGCCAAAGCCAGCATCATGGCTGCCCTTTGTCACATTACTACAGTTTGTAAGTTTGCATTAGTCAACAGCACTTTGGAGGGTCTGATTACTTACTTGTGAACATTTGCTCTTGGCTGTAAACTGGTAAATAAACAGAGGCTTTGCATGAGAGAGCAATGACATTTTGGTAATTCTAGGGGTAAAAAAGTCAGTCTGAGCACTTGATTAAAAAGAGAGGAAACCAAAATGTTACATTTTGCAGTTATTTGTCCCCCCAGTTTGTAACTGACAGATTGAATTTAACACATGGAAACTGGAAAACTACTTGTCTTTAAAAAATGGTCTAATTACATTTGGAACTTAAGGGAAATAGAAGATTCCAGGATATTTTTGTTTTGAATTTGAAATTGGGGACAGCGCATGCACAGTTGTTTGTTTTCACACTTTATGGGAATGAATCACACCATGTCGACCGTGAGATTTAATTATGTATTTAGCAGAGAAACTGGAGATGTGCCAGTGCAATAGCTAAGCTGCTGGAATAGCCTGTGCACAGCCCCTTCCAGTTTCCAGACACTCCAAACCTTTCCTAATAGCATGTTTAACATAGGAGATGGAATGGTGTTGATGAGATGCATCAAATCTCAGTGGAATGTGTCTTCTAGGAAACAAAATGCTGATTTCAAAAGAAGGACATTTTAATAATGGGGAACAAAGCTGCTGAACCTCTGGGCCTAGGGCCTAACATTAATTGAGGCAACCTGAGCAAAACATGTCATCTCTGCCTCTTTCCGTTGTTCTTTTCATCTGTAGTTCAGTGCATGAGCTCTCTCCATCCTAAAGTTTTGTGCACGCATATGAGTGCGTGCACACACACACACACACACACACACACATGGAGAACTTGTAATATTTTGACCTTGGGGACCAAGGGGGTGAAATGAAACTTGAATTAATTTATTTAAAAATTTACCATTATTTTAATGAATATTCTTTAATACTTGATTCAAAGTTTGATTGGCAGAGAAAATTCTTTATATGTTCTTAATATATGTTCAAAGATTTTATTTTTCTGATAACAGCTAACTAAATAGGTTAACTTATTTATTAAGTATTCATGAAGTATACTTAAACTAAAAGGGAATAGTCAAGTCTGTTATGATTTTGCCATAATATGTATTTCCTTAGATGTGTCTAATCCAATGTTTTCCTTCATTTCAAGGTTCTTGAAAGTATCTAGGAACATTTAAGATTCTTAGTATGTCAAAAGCGTAATAGATGTCATACATTTCATTAGCATGAGAGAACTGTAAAGCTAATTAAATAATTTTTTCTTGTTTGCTATAATTGTATCACCCTGGCTAATTAACTGTAGATATTATTTTAGATTTTCATTGTGGAGGAAAGTAATAAAAGACAAACCTCTCATGGTTAAAAAAAAAAAAAGCTGGTATCCAAAGATATAACCTTTAACATTTATGTTCTTGTGATTATTTCAGTTTACATATTGCCTTGTTCTCAAATGGGGATGAGATTTCTACATGAAAGTAACATAATGACTTTGGACATCGACTAGGAAATAAAGAATGCTAATTACTTCTGATTTATAGTAAATTCTATTTGGAACAATATTTAATCTTTTGATCATTGGTCCCTCTGTTTATAATTGTTGAATTCATTCTCCTACAGTCTAGTTTATTGTTTGCAGGGGTTACTAGCATTTAGTCCCAGTGAATCTTCAGATAGGCAGTGTTGCAATGTATTTTTATTAACAAGACGACAAATAAAACATAAGTTTTTGATAACTTCCAGTGAGTAGAGTGAAACTGCTTGTGATTGGGAATGATACTTTCTATGTTTTGGTAATGTTAAATGGCACCCTTCAAAAGCTGCGATTGGCCAGTTTGCTGAAGCAGGGCTGTTACTTGATGAATTAAAATATATCTGGTACCTCTGCTGACATTTAACTATAAAAAGATAATTCAAAGATGAGTCCTTGAAAATACGTATAATTAGTTTCAAAAAAAATGAATGAAGCAATTCATTCATGATTAGTTAGAGTTATACATCCATAGTTGAGAGACAGGGCAGCAGTATTCAGCTGTGAACCCCGTTCAGAGAACCCCCTGCCTCATTTGAAGAACATTGACTTGTCCAAGGTCCTTCCCCTTTCCATTGCTGAATGTGGGTGGGGTGTTGGAATTGGACCTTTTTAATGGCTTGGTTTCTTGTCCCAACTTGAGACAGCTCCAAAATTAATTCTCTCTGGAGAACCTCCTTCACATTGACTGAGATTTTTATTGAGACCACAGCACAGTTCAGCTTCTCCTTCTGCTCAGCCCTGCCTCAGTCCCTTCCCTTCCACAGTTGTTGATCAGAAAGCACCCCCCAGCAGCCTCCTGCACACTAATTCCTTATGAGTCTGTTTCCTAGGAAACCTAACCTGCAACAGCCTCAGTGTGTATAAAAGAAAGATCTGGGCTCTTTTATGTGTTGGACTACTTTTATGTCCCACGTGTACAGTCCGGAGTCTGTAGTATATCCTGACCCAGGAGGTGTGGTGGCCAGCCTACCTCCTTATACTCAGACTGGGTTGTCCTTCTGACTATATCTAGCCATATATCCTAAATCAATCTCTTCAGTGTAAGAAACCCTAAAATGTTCATGCATTCCATTCTAACTACCTTGAAGAACATCCCCTCCTCTCCTTACTTACCAAAAGGAACTGTGTGTTCAAATCCAAATCATGTGAGATAATTTCAGCTGAATATAAGGCATGATCAATAGATAACAGCCTCATCCTGGTCTTTCAGACTATACTTTGAGTATCTGCATTCACGCATAAATTATATCGTACACCTTTTTCTGTTTTCTAGAAGATGTTTCTTTGGATCCCAGATGTTGAAAGCATCATCATGTTGGGAGCCAGGAAATGTTTTGTCATTTCTGTTATGTGTGAAGAATAATATTTAAAGTATTTCTCTGAATTTGTTATTTTCCATCTTGCTCTGCAATTTCTATCATTTGTAAGCTCATGTTGGTTTTTCTGTGTATGTTTTTGGTGTGCCTGATTAAACCTGTTATTGTGATTTTATTTTGACACTCTTGGTGTCAATTTTCAGGAAACACCTGTCTAAAGAACAACGTCAAGCTCATCCTACAGCAGTGAGCCAGTTGTCTTTGCCAGGCATAGTATAGTTCTAGCATCTGTGTGTTCAGACCAAATGGTGCCTGAACCAGTTTAATTTAATTTACTTACCATTTCACTTTGGAAAGAATTCACAATATAAAGATATATTCACAAAGAGTCTATTTCTGCCAAACCAAAAAACAACTTCAAAGTATTCATAGTATGTATAAATATTGATTATTGAGCCAGAGCTTTCTCTCAGTTTAGCAATTTTCCTATTATACATTTAGATTACTAATGCAAAACTTGGTTAACCATGACTAGCTAATGAGTGATGTCTGCATAATGTGGAAAAGTTAATCTATGTCTTCAAATATCTTTTTAGTTGACTGTGATTTGTAAACACTGGAGAAAATGAGTTTTTATCTCTGGAAGTGATCCATCTTCCTAAGTACTCTTCCTCTATTTTCTTAGCATTTATATACATATGCTCATACACCTTCATGTTAAAAAATCATTTACAGAAAGGTTAACTCTGAATCTATACACTCAAGTGTCCGCACAGTGTTCCATGTCTTCATTTTTTCGTTGATTGAGCTCAACACCAAATTCTAAGGACCTTTTCTGCTGTGATGATGGTAAGATTGGTTTCTGTTTTCTTTTCTTAGTGTTTCACTCTCATCCCTGAATTGGGATATGAATCTGGGGCCCTTTGCAGAGATAAAGTATTAGAATGGAGGCTCCCTACCTGTCATCCCGGGACATCTGTGTCATGGACTGAATGTTTGTATCCTCCACCCCCAAATTCATATGCTGGGGCCTAACCGCTAGTGGGGATGATATTTGAAATAGGGCTTTTGGGACATAACTGGGTTAGATGAGATCATGAGGGTGGTCCAGATAATAGGAACCGTGCCCTGATAAAAAGTGGAAGGGGGTGAGAGTTGTCTCTCTGCCATGTAAAGACAGACACAATGAGAAAGGGGTGTCCACAAGCCAGGAAGAGAGTCTCTAACTAGTACCTGACTGTTAGCACTTTAATCTTGGACTTCTCAGTCTTCAGCACTATGAGAAAGAACTACCTATTGTTGAGTCCACTCAATCTATGGTATTTTGTTATAGCAGCTTTAGCTGACTAATGTAATTTATCTACAGTGATGATTATGAGATGATCCTTGCTCCTGCCCATATGACGTCATCAGTTCTGACACTTTTCTTGTCTTTGTATGCCATGCTTGTGACTTGGAGATCTCTGCGAGGCTGTCTGTAGTCTCACTTACTTAAAGAACCATTCAGCACCTTTCTCAAATCTTGTCACCTCTTTATAAGTAGCAGACAGGTTCTCTTTCTCTAGAGAAACACATAGTAACTCTATGTATATCTGTCTCCCTGTCTCTATTCCTAGTACTTCAAAGTTCCTTAGTGGTATGTGCATTTGAGGGGAAAAATATAGACCGATGGAGGTAGCCAGTTTCTATAGTCACCATTCCTTGAGATAGAGAAATTCTGTAATATCTCAGGAGCAGATTACTTGTTGAAAATGATGATGATGATAAAAATAAAGTCGGGGGAAGGAGGACCACATAAGACTTTAGCATCTCAAAATGTTTTTCAAACATCTCAAAATGTTTTTCAAAGCAGATCTTATCAGTCATCTATTGACAAACATTTTCATTTTAGACAAATAAAGAGAGGAGGATGCAGTGTGCTCTGTGCAGAATTTGTCACCAGCCAGCAGAGGGAGCACCTGGAGTTTCAGTGTAGGTATAGCAGATATGCATGCGTACCAATGATCAAAAATGGTTTGTCTTAGCAGTAACAAGATACGCAGAAGCCTAGTGGTGGAAGAATCACAGTTTTTTTTCTTAACGCCTAGGTTTAAGTCCTTACTAGCTGAAATCTGGGCATGCTACTTAACCTCTCTGTCCTTTAGTTTCCCAATCTGTAAAATGGGCAGATGATTTTTAAAGTACTTAAAAGTTTCTGACACATACTATTGTTACTTAAGTGATTGTTCATAGCAAGGATTGTTGAAGAAAATGCCAGGACTGTTGGAAATGTAGGTGACCCTCTCATCCTCTCCCCATGGCAGAAAGGAAAGAATAATGGGGAGGAAAAATATTGAATTGACAGAAAATTTATCTAGATGGAATGGAATTAAAACAAGAAGAAACTAAATTTACTTTGAATTGATAAGATTAAATTTCCTGACATCAGAGAAAATAGGTGTCTATGAATCCATTTTTCACAAATGGGTCAAAGTATTATGATTTATAATGCATCAGACACAAATGAAGAATTCATTGGCAATAACTAATTGATTCTAATTAGTTTGGTACCTAATTTGATTTTATGTTTCTTTCTACATTTTACCTCCAAATTGAAGACCCTGCCTTAACAGCTCATGCAGCATAATCTGTTAAACATTTCTAGAAAAAGAAATATATCTTTCCCTTTGAAAGTTATTCATTCCAATCATAAAATGCCACAGGCTTTTCTCTCCCCACACCTCACCCTGCCCCCATTCAGAATTCTATAGGGAAAGCAAAAGTAGGGAGATGAAAGTCCTTTAAGACTTCGCCCTTTAAGAAATGAGACTCTCTTTTCCCTAATTTAATTAAAATAAACATGACTTGAGAAAGAACAAGAAATACCTGCAGGTTTAATTCTAGTTTCTCTCCATCTGTTAGACCCATATTTTCTGAAATGACCTAGCAGCTGTGCTGCAAAGGCACCCCACACTAATGTTCTTTTTTATACATGTCGAAGACTAAAGCATTAGTAAATATTTCAGTATTTTATTTGTATCAAATATAGTCACCTTTTAAAAATGCCATTGAAAGCTCTATGTTTTCCTTTGAAGGTGGCACGTTGGAAATTGAAGCGGGTCCTTTAGCTACATTATTGACCTCTGAGAAGACGTGGTAGAGTCTTCTGGTTGAGAAGCAAATATCAGATTGTACCAGGAAGGTCACTTTTCAGTGACTTAGAGTGGGCCATAGTCTGCTACTCTGAGCAGAGGCGAACATGTATTTCATAGGTCCTCAACAAAAGGGATCACAGGATTATAAAACTAAGCAAAATTAACTTGATGGTGATACTTGGATACAAAGTAGTGCTTTATTTATTCATTTAACCATTTAGCACTTATAATGCTGTGCACTATTGGAGGAGGAAGGGGAGCATTTATTTAGATGCAGCTCTTGCTTTCAAGTACCTTAGTGCTTAAAGAAGCCCTTAATAGGGAGGATGTAATGTGTGTCACTAGAGAGGAAGGAGTCAGAGGGTTACTTTTACAAGAGGATGAGTGAGAGGAGAAGATGTGTGGTTCCCTAGACATCCATGAAAAAGTCAACTTTTAAATCAGAACCTTTAAAGTTAGATGGAATTTTAAAATGTGTTTATATAAAATGCATCTATTTTAAGGGGAATGAACAGCCTAGGTACATTCAAAGGAGTCAAGAAGGTAGAGGGTGCATGCAGGAAGAGTGAGCAGTGCAGATGAAGTAAAAGACAGTTAAATAATAGTTATTGCTACAGTTGATACCAACTTACTAGGGAATTTTCACATTCTAGAAAGATTCTTAAAATTTTCCTGAGAGTACACTAATAGCCAAGAGGAACTTGGTAGTATAGCCAGAGATAGCCACTTACAGGATTTAGATTTCTTTTTTTTTTTTTTTTTGTCTTTTTGCCTTATCTGGGGCCGCACCTGCGGCACATGGAGGTTCCCAGGCTAGGGGTCTAACAGGAGCTGTAGTTGCCGGTCTTCACCACAGCCATAGCAACGCGGGATCCGAGCCGCGTCTGCAACCTACACCACAGCTCACGGCAATGCCGGATCCTTAACCCACTGAGCAAGGCCAGGGATCAAACCTGCAACCTCAGGGTTCTTAGTCGGATTCATTAACCACTGAGCCACGAAGGGAAATCCCAGGATTTAAATTTCTTTAAAGTCATTTTTTCCCCTAATAATTTATACAAAACTTATATTTTATTCCATAATACAAGTACATTTCTTTTAATATTAAAAGCTGTCTTGAGTTCCCTGGTGGCTCAGTGGGTTAAGGATCTGGCGTTGCCACTGCTGGAACTCAAGTCACTGCTGTGTGGGTTTGATCCCTGGCCGGGAAGCGTCCGCATGCCATGGGCACAGCCAAAAAGTGTTTCGTGTTGCTTTTAGGAAGATGTCACTGCCCTGTGGCTGCACTTACCCTGTGGCATTGTGAATGGTTCATAGTCCTGGATGCATGAATTTGAGAAACATGGGCACATACTTACTCAGACATGAGCAGCAGAAAATAAAGAGGAGAAAGGAAGATTAACACCACGTTGCAGTTGGCCTTGAGTGAGCAGTTCTGGGCTGAAGTACTTGGAAGGAATTCTTTAGGTAATGGGGGAATGATAGAAGTTTTAAATCAGGGCAGTTGTGAGACTCCAGTTTACTTTGGACAAGCAGAGTTAACTTGGTAGCATTTTAAGATAGATTAGGGAAGAATAAAAAGGAAAAGGAAAGAAGGAGGTCAGTTAGTAGCTATGTGCAATTTAGGGTCATAGCAGAGATACAATAACAGAAGGAAAGAAAGTCAGCAAAGACACTGAACAAATGGAACTTGAAAATTGATTGGATGCTGGTGGACAATGGTGAGAGAAACATGCAATATTCTTTACTCTGGGTAATTGTGAGATAACCAAAAGGTCCATTAAAAGACATATTAACAAGTCAACAGATACCAAATGCTGGAGAGGGTGTGGCAAAAAGGGAACCTATCTACACCATTGGTGGGAATGTAAATTGGTATAACCACTATGAAAAACAGTATGGAGGTACCTCAGAAAACTAAATATAGGACTACCATATGACTCAACAATCCCACTCTTGAGCATATATCCAGACAAAACTTTCCTTGAAAAAGATACATATGCCCAGACATTCATTGCAGCACATTCACGATAGCCAAGACATATAAACAACCTAGATGTCCACTGACAGATGAATGGATTAAGAAGATGTGGTATACATACACAATGGAATACTACTCAGCCATAAAAAAGAACAAAATAATGCCATTTGCAGTAACATGGATGGAACTAGAGACTCTCATATTAAGTGAAGTGAGTCAGAAAGAGAAAGACAAATATCATATGATATCACGTATATCTGAATCTAATACATGGCACAAATAAACCTTTTCACAGAGAAGAAACTCATGGACTTGGAGAACAGACTTGTGGTTGCCAAGAGGGAGGGGGGAGGGAGTGGGATGGACTGGGAGTCTGTGGTTAGTAGATGCAAACTATTGCATTTGGAGTGGATAAGCAATGAGATTCTGCTGTATAGCACAGGGAAATATATAGTCATTTGATGAAACATGATGGAAGATAATGTGAGAAAAAGAATATATATATGTGTGTGACTGTGTCACTTTGCTGTATAGTGGATATTGACAGAGCACTGTAAACCAAATATAATAGAAAAAATAAAAATCATAAAATAAAAAAATAAAATAAAATACATAGAATGTGTTAGGATTAGAGGAGAAAGTTTGAAAGTAAAGAATAAGTTCTAGGGAGTTCCCACTGCAGCACAGCAGAAAAGAATCTGACTAGGAACCATAAAGTTGTGGGTTTGATCCCTGGCCTTGCTCAGTGGGTTAAGGATCTGGCGTTGCTGTGAGCTGTTGTGTAGGTTGCAGGTGCGGCTCAGATCCTGTGTTGCTGTGGCTGTGACATAGGCCGGCAGCTGTAGCTCAGATTGGACCCCTAGCCTGGGAACCTCCATATGCTGCGGGTGTGGCCCTAAAAAGATAAAAAAGACAATGAAAAAAAAGAATAAGTTCTACTTGAAACCAGAGTTTGAGATAGCCAATAAACCTGCCCTCCAGAAGCATGGACAATGTTTTTCAGTTTCCATTTATCTCATTAGGGTGCATACATTTCCAATAAAATTCTAGATGTATTTAATAACGATATATCAACATTTTAAACATATTTGTATATTTATGTAGTTTTCATCAATTGTTTGTCACTAATAAAACGATAATTTAATCTAGTTTTTTTTTTTTTGTCTTTTGTCCTTTTAGGGCCGCACCTGAAGCATGTGGAGGTTCCCAGGCTAGGGGTCTAATCGGAGCTGTAGCTGCTGGCCTATGCCACAGCCACAGCAACGCGGGATCCAAGCCGCGTCTGTGACCTACACCACAGCTCATGGCAAGGTTGGATCCTTAACCCACTGAGCGAGTCCAGGGTTGGAACCTGCAACCTCATGGTTCCTAGTCGGATTCGTTTCTGCTGAGCCACAATGGGAACTCCAATCTAGTTTTTTTTAATATCAGATTAGGGCCTTAGGGAATATGATCAACTTTAAATTCCCGTTGATAAACACAACACATTTTTGGTGTAGAGAAGCGTGATAAGAGATCAATACAACGCTTTCAAGAATAACATGTGCTTTATTAGAATAAAAGTACATGAGGAAAGTAAAATGAAAATAAATGTTCAAGGAGAAAAGAAAAGATAAAATCCCAAGTGTTTGTTCATTTGGTTTGTTCATGTAGGCATAAATTAGTTTATAGGACATATTAAATTGTTATGTATGTAGTTTCTATTGGATACATCGAAAGTGAGATTTTTATTTTGAAGTATCACTATTTACTATATACTGGAAATTGCATCTTTTCAGTTATTTAAACTTATAATGAAAATTTTTAGTTATCAACTTAGAAAATATAGAAAGAGTAGATGGTTATTCGAATTATTTTAGGGAATACATGAGCAAAAAAGTCTTTGAAGAGCACTGCTCTGGCATATTTTGGAAAATGGTAGACTTGTCTCACAGCTATTCTGAATGCTGCTCTTCTGAGTATGTTTCCCTTTGCTGCTCTTCTCCCTGCTTAGATAATATCTCACTCTGTGGCTGGTGTCAGCTGGGAGCTTGTGGATGGCAGTTACCCTGGCAACAGTACTGCTAACCCTGAAATCTTGATCACCTACCAGGATTCTTCCTGCGTTAGAATCCTGACTCTGATTCATTCTTGCTTTGTGACCTTGGGCAAGTCACCCACCTTCTCTGAAACTCATCTGTAAATAACTGATGGAATTGCTATAGATTTAAGTGAAGTCTTGTCTGTGTATTACTTTGCCCTGTTTAGGACACAGAAAGAACTCAAGAAATAGTATTGTTCTCAGGGCAACCAGTTCTAACAGGAGCAGATGAGTTTATAGAGCTATATCAGTTTCTGCTCAACTTTTTTCTTTTAAGGAAAACAAATTTCTCATTAAGTAAATAACTAAAACAGTTAAATGACAGTAAAATGTTAAAATAGATACTTGTCATGCTTTCTGCTGCTTAACTTTTCAGTTATTAGAGTATTCCTGTGCTTGTGAGTCAGAGAATATACCCTTGACCTACAACATGTGCTTGTGAGTCAGAGAATATACCCTTTACCTAGGACATGAGTATAGAAGAATCCAGAAAGTACTCTTGCAGGTGGGACATGAGTATGTCCCAAATCAGAAGCATTTACCCAAGACTTGAGTTGGGAGGTGAGTAATGTGACTCCGTTTTGGAGAAGATTTTGTAGCTACCTGAAGCATTTGTGGCGAGCTTCAAATCTGTGGTGTAGAAGTGGTGACCGTGACCACGGGGATGTGATTGGAGTCAAGACCCTGGCAGCCATATAAATTTCAGCATCTGGTTCATCATGGGAGTAGAAGTAGGTGATTATAAGACCGGTACCAGATAGTTTACACATTGTTTCTAGAAGCTTCGCTTCTAATCTGGAACTCCAGTATTCTCATATATCCTGTGAAACTCTAATATCCTTTCAGTAAAATTCTTTGTCTGCTTACTCAACCTATACTTGTCACACCGAAGTAAACAGCCAACAGGTAGTTTTACAGGACAGGCTTCTAAAGGAACAAGTACCTATGTTCTGACATCAATAACAGCTTAATTGAATCATAATCTTCCTCAGAGTGTTTGAGAATCTCCTTTTGTAACCTTGCATCCTCCATGTGTAGTTCCATCTTGTTTGTGTCTCCAAAGCTCTAGGCTCTGTGCTGAACAAGGAGTTATATTCTTCAGGTCTTTTAAAGCAGTTCTCATCTTTTTATTTGCTGCCAACACACTAGACCAGTGTTAAATCATACCCATGATAGCAGCAGTGTTGATGGGGTGGGAGTGGGGTTGGATTTGGGTGGGGCACTGAAAACTGAAGAAACTGGGGTAAATGAGAACATCCAGTGGATGAAAGTGATTTGAAAAGGCCTCGAGCAAAATCTGATTTACTGTTGTTTACCCCTCACACTGTCCGTCCCAGCTCCAGCAACACTAATGTAGAATTGAGATCTGTTTTGTTAAACCTAATCAAAACAACAGGTCATAGGTAATGAATAATTTTTGCATCCCCCCCTTTCATAGGTAGGTATAGATAAGGAATGGTAACATCTAAGGAATGTGAGCCCCTGAGACTATATTTGTCCTATAATCCATCCATCCTTGGAAGACACATGATGTAAAACATGGAGACAAAAAAAGCCTGAATGTTTTGGTTAGCAGGTATAAAATTATAGTGTATAAAACATTTTATTTGTGTATGTTTATTTTTAATGGCTGCGGTATTTAATTGTAGGCAATCTTTTTCATTCCTCATTACTCCTTTATTGATCAGGTCATTGCTAATACCAAATGATGCATATACCTTTTAAAAAGACTGCTTCAATTATAGTGGTAATGTAATATAATTTTCTTTGAATTTGCTCTAATATACTAATTAATGAATAAACACATTGCAGTCTCTTTGAGAAATACGAGGGCAGATGAATTTGCCGTGCTGTTTCAGAGAGCTTCAGATTTTATCTCTAATACTCAAGATTTTGAATTTGGATATTACATTAACCTTAGATATGCTAGTAATCAAATGTGGCCAGACAGCTGTCTCCTGATTACATATATGAGAAGATAAATGTGGTATTTATGCCAATCAAAGTCAGCTTCAATTCACTTGTTGACTAGTCCCAAGTTTAATAGAGGGTTCTGCAAACAGAAGAAGCTTAAAAGATGTCAGATGGAAATGAAAAAAATATTTACCCCCCAGCCATCTTCAGGCTAGAGAAGCACAGTCCCTCAGTATATTTGTTAAATGTGAAAAGGATTCAAAACTTGACAGGTTTACTGATATGCCATAACTTATGTAAGAATTGCCTGGTCGATGAAAAAAAGTCTCTCTCTCTCTTTAATTGTGAAAACAATGTCACAACATTACAGGCAGTTTGGCAGATAGAGGGGAAGATATCAATCATAATCCCAACACTCAGACATTAAACCGAGTACAGTATTTGTGGGTTCTTTTCCTTTTGTTTTTCGTTTAAATGGTAAGTTTTACATTATTGCAATCATAATGTTCTTATAATAACTTTGTTCCTTATTAAAGTAGCTTAAGAGGGATTTTTGTGTTTTGCTCTGTTGACTCCTAATTACCCATTTTTAAAAGTTGCGTAGTTTTCAATCAGTTAGATATATTATAATTTATTTAACTGGTCTCTTACCTGTAGGCATCCCCTTTACTTTTACCATTTTGAATTATGCATTGTGTCTCAATGAATATCTTGCTATCATTATGTTTTCCATATCTTGGGTAATTTCTTAAAGATAAATTCTTAGATTACATAATGTCATGCCCCCCGTTTAACTGGTGACATTGGTTAAGACCAATTACATGGGATAATGGAGAATAAAAGCTAGTCTTCTTCACGGGGTTGAGGAGTGAATAGGAGTGAAGAACTGGAAATTTTTTCTGCTGATTGTAAAAAATATTTTCAGGGAAAAAATTAAAGTTATAGGTACAGAAAGGAGTGACTGAAAGAAGATCTGGGATCCATGGAAAAGTTAGCAATGGGAGGAAGAATATGCTGTCCCTTTTATGTGAGGGAAAGCACCATTATAGTTGTGGATACAAACAAGCCTTTTGGTTTGGTGGCAAGACTGAGGGAATCCTTAAGTGATTACAAAGATTATCTTCTGAGAACAGAATATGTCTAAAATAGAAACTATTAAGAATGAAATAAAATTGACAGGTGATAATAGCTAGCAAATTCTTTTGTGTACCCATTGTGTGCTTGCTGATATACTAAATGCTTCATATGCACTGTCACATAACAATTGTATAACTTTCCACTACTCTTCAGTAGCACAAGTGTAGGCAGTCATTTATTCAAGTCTGGGTGTTTGCCATTTGGGAACAGTGGAAGAGCATTGCTAAAAGGAAACTGATGTTGTGGTATGAGAGAGGTTGAGGGGAGAGATCATACATCTTAGCTATACAGGAGGAGTTGTAAAAGAGTATACACTGTTGAATATACTGTGTGGTGCTAAGGACAAATTTGCACCATTGCACTAGTTGAATAGACCATAAATAAAAGTGCAGTTTATGGGACCAAATCTTCATCGTCTTTTGTATTAGCCGGAGAGACCTGACTCTGTCATTGATGTTTTATTTCCCCACTTGGTGGGAAGCCCACTCATTATAAACTTCTAAGGATATGTGGGTGGAAAAGCAAGTGGACAAAATACATTGAGTTTGTATGTCTGCCTGGTCATCATAAGAAGGGTCATGTAATTGTCATTAGTATCATCATGGAGGGACATATTGCATATTGGTTAATGCAAATGATTCAGGGCTAGTCTGCTTGAGATAGAGCTTTTATCTACCACTTGCCAGATGATAATCTTCAGCCCGTGTCTCTAGGCCTCTGTTTACTTATCTATGAAATGGGGATGATAATGGTATATGCCTCATAGAATTGCTATGAGGATTATGAAGTCAAAACATATAAGGTACTTAGAGAAAGTAAATTTGGACTAGCTGTCATCACATTTACTATTGTAATAACTATCCCTATCTGAGACTCCTGGGTGCTAGCTATATGCTAAGAGCTTTATTATTTTATTTCATTTGATTCTCAGAGTTTTTTTCTACGTTTTATAGATGAAGGAACTGAGACTTAAAGAAATTAAGTCTCTTGCCAAATGTCATCCCAGTTGCACACCGGATTCAAAGAGGTGTGATTCAAATCCAAGATTGTTTGAATCCAAAGTATTAGACAACTTTCTTGAGAATATGAATGCTATAATGTTTTGTTTTATTTTATTCTCTCTAAAGCAATTAAAAATAGTTTGTTTGGGGGGTTATAGTAGGTAGTAGTTAGTGGTGCATCCATATTCCCTCAAATTTCTTCACTATTTCTTGCCTATCAGCTCCTGGTATATCTTTTCTCCCTATAGCCAACATCAGTATCTCTTTGTCAGAGGGCTTCCTTCAGGCTACTGAAACCACTAGGACATCTATAGGCTTATGTAAGTCCTAAAAAAAACAAAATCACCAAGAGGACTTGTTAAAAATAGATCACTGGTCCTGTCTCCAGAGTCTGTGATTTGATAGGTCTAGGGCGAGTTCCTAGATTTCCATTTCTAATGAATTCCCAGATCTGGAAATCACACATTGACAAACACTGTCTTAAAGTCTCCATTTTATTCAATCATAGTGTTTAACATTACTGTGGAAACAAACAATGTTGTATCATTTAAACAAATAAAAATCTCATTTAAAACTGTATTTTGAGTGCATAAGTCCAGTTCATTCTCTTAGTGTTTTTTTGTTTCCTCTCTTCCTACATTTTTGATATTTTGGAGTGTTGTTTCCTTTTCCTTTTTCTCAACTGCTGTTGGTTTGATCAATAAGGTCTTTGTTCACATTTTCCTCTTTTAATTTGGAGATTTTGTTGTCTGTATGTTTTCACTGCAGCAAAGGTCACCACCCTCTCCTGATCTCTTAACGAGATGAGATAATTCTACTATAAGTTCTATATGATATACAGACTTCTTTCCAGTCCAAGACACTTTATTTTCCCAGTACCATGATCTAATAGCCTACTCCTCCAGAATCTTTCCTCCTTTCTCTCTTCTCTCAGCCTTGTGATATCTTTGAAATGCTTTCACCTTTCCCGTCTCTTCATCTATCTTCAAGTCCTAGGGGTTGCTAATTTATTACTCATAATAATTTCGGAAATGGCATTGTGTACTTGCACATATAATATGTTATATATATGATTTCCAGTGACATGTTTCTTCCCTGTGTTGTGCCCTGATCTTTAGCCACCTCTACTCCTTGGTGTTGCAGTTGGTCCTTGATCCCCTAGGCTTCCCTGAGACCTCAGAATCCTCAACAAAGCACAGGATCCTATCTGGTTGCACCTGAAGGAGCATGTGGTTACCTTGATGTTTTCTATACAAAGCATGCTGTCACTAGTAAAGTAAAGGGAACTTTCAAGGGGTGACTTGATTCAGCTGTTATCCGTTTGTTTCTGGACCCTGTGGCCAGGATACATCATTCCTTTTAACAAGTGAAGTGTGCCCTCTAGTCACTGAGAGATACCACTGTATTTACTGTGCAATTTTAATGTCTCCTAATTTTCTTTTAAAGTTTCAATTTGAAGGGTTTGCTGACTCTGCCACCTTTTTTCTCCTCCTAGACACCCTTGAGGTATGTCCCTGACACAGTGAATTGGGCTTTGTTGAGTGTAGGGTTTATGAATATGAAAAGAAGGAAATTTGCATGATTATAGTGCATTCTTCATTGAAATTATCTTTTGTTTGAGCACAAAGCCTATATCAGTGTATGAAACACTTAATTAATGAACCTCATTTGTTGGGAAAAAAGATGAAAAAAAGTTAAGTGTGATTGTAATTTTTCTAAGTGTTTTATAGTTTAGCAACCACTTTATCTCTGAAACAGATTGTCAACATCAACAAAGTTTCAAGACTCCTGGTTGTTATCTCTTTTAGAATTTTGGACCAATATGTATTTTTAAAAATTAAAGTATAGCTGATTTACAATATTGTGTTAGTTTCAAGTGTGCAGCAGTGATTCATTTGTATAGGTATATTTTTCTCAGATTATATTCCATTATAGATTATTGTAAGATACTGAGTATATAGTACCCTGTGCTATAAAGTAAATCCCTTGTTGCGCGTCTATTTTGTATATAGTAGTGTGTATCTTTTAATCCTGAACTCCTAATTTATTCCTCCCCTCCTCCTTTTCCCTTTGATAACTATAAGTTTGTTTTCTATGTCTGTGACTCTTGTTTCTGTTTTGTATACAGATTCATTTGTATTTTGTTTTTTTAGATTCCACATATAAGTGATATCATATAATGTTTCTCTAGGGTAGTACTTCCTTGGTTTGAGTATTTAAAAATCGTTCTTAAAATGTACATTTGATTATAATTTTCCTTTTTAAAAATATGAAATGTCTCCAAAGGTATGAGATCCTCACCACAAGTTTTAAACTCACCCTGAGGAGATATAAAAATTTGAGAAGAAACAAATAATAGCATTGCTTTAAAGTGAAAAGAGATAATTATCAGAGTTCCCTGGTGGCTGAGTGGGTTGAGGATCTGGTATTGTCACTGCTGTGGCTCAAGTCGCGCTGTGGCATGGATTTGATCCCTGGCCCAGGAACTTCCACATGCTCCAAGTGCAGCCAAAACAAACAAACAAAAAGAGATAATTATCTTTCTGAATATTGATATCTACATGAGAATCAGTTTAATGATTTTCTTGAAAAAGTTAAATACCAAAAGAAGGAGAGAGAGAATGACATAGAGAAACAGAGAAAAATGAAGATAGATTCTTTCTACCCCATTTGTCCACTTACCTCTGCGTGTTACCAAACACAAGTTCAAGTACCTAGTGCACAGTGAGGCCAAACAAACCCTGGTGTTTGGAGCAGAGAAAGATTAGTTGTAGGGCCAAGTGAGGATACTGGGTGGCTTGTGCTCAAAAGCTCTAAGCTCCCTGATAGTTTTGGAGGAAAAGTTTTTATCGACAAAATTTGGGATAAAGGCTGCAGGGTGTGTGACTTTCTGCTGATTGGTTGGTGATAACAGGGCAGTGTTCCAGGAATCTTGTACTCAGGGTGCAGTGACCCACCTGGGTGGGGGCCTTAGTTCCCAATGAAGAGCTAAAATATATTCCTTGGGGAGAAACCAGGACCCTGTCCCCTCAAGACTGCACTCTTGTTTCTTGACTCTTCATCTCTGATTAGCAACTGTTTGAATCTGCCCTTTGAAATTCAAGAAAGGTCAAAGAGGCTGAATGAAATGTCTTTCCTATGAATAAGAAATTAAAAGGGGGCACAGAAAGGGTTTTGTGCCCAGGAGGGCTCCACAGGGCCCTGCTTGGTTTCATGGGGAAAATAAACCCAACTTAGAAAGCTTCTGAGTTTTTCTGGTACCTCTTTTCTGGTCCTTGTTCTCTTTTAGTGTACTTTTCTAAACTGTTTCCCATTAAAATACCAACCTCATAGTAAAACAGAAAGTGCATTGGACCTGAAGCCAGATCTTTAAGTTGAAGAGTAACCAGAAGTTCTAGTCCCTGCCTTGAAAACTACTTAGTTGGCGGACCTTGGGAAAGTCAATTAGCCATTCTGAATCCCACTGTCCTCTTTTTTCATGAGGTTGTTGTGAGGATCAAAGATGATGGACATACAACATCTTTTTTTCTGCTTTGTTTTTTAACTCTTTCCAAAACTATCAATTACTGTATAAATCCAAGGCATTCTAACATTTCTCAAAATATCTCTCCAGTGTCAGAGAGTTTTCCACTTTTAAAGCATGCATGTACTTCTATTTAAACACAATGATTTTATAATTGACTAGTTGTCTGATACAGTGATAATCAAAATCATAACTGAATTTGAATCTTTCAGAAATACAGAAAACATCTAACATCCTCACAGAGCTAAACCCACAGATCTTGACAAGGAGGAATTATGGCTGCATGCCCTCCATAAATGCTCTTGACTAATTGCCATATGTGTAGGTACCCCTGTAGCTTTCCCTAAATCCCACCTCACATTCCAAGTGACATCCTCTGCTTGAACTCCACCTACAGCCTACACATATTCTAGCTTTAGAAACAACAGCCACCTGTTCTATTTTTCCCAACTGAAGGTCTATTTCCTTATCATACCTCAACAGAGCAACAAAATTTAGCCAACTCTAAATTTGTGGTGGGACTCAAAAGAAACAATATGCCGAGGCAGGTCTAGAATTTGGATTTTTATCTTCTTTATTCACACAGCAGTTGTGAGTAATAGAACAAATTCTTGGTCTTAATTCCACAGTTCAAGTGGAGAAGGTTATCAAACTGAGAAGAGATTGGGAATACCTAGTACTTCTTTTTTATTAAAGTAGTGAGTAGCTAGAGTTTGGAGATATTTTAATCTTGTTCTATCTCTGAGAGCTCATGACCTTTGAGAAGAAACATGTGACTCAGTCTAGAACAAAATGGAAAAAGCAAAGCAATGAGAAACTCTTAAGGGGGTAGAGATTATGGTTAGTCTAAAGCATTTTGGTTTCCTTTGTACATTCTAGTACTCAAAACTAGTTTTTGCTGAAAAACAAAATGAAATAAAAAACACTGAAACCTCTCTATGACTTGCCAGATCAACTTTCCTATTTTTATTTTATTTATTTATTTATTTATTTATTTATTTATTTATTTATTTATTTATTTTTGCTTTTTATGGTCATACCCCAAATCCTTTAGGAAATCTTGAGCTTAAAGGATTTGTGGGAAGTTGAGGAATAATCAAAAGATATTAGAGAAAGACCATAGCTATGAATTTTGATAAAATAATTGAGTAATATAGGCTTAATTTTGGCTGTTAGTAAAATTAAAGTGCCTGGAAGTACTGTAAGATTAACAAGGGGAAAAGGGAGGAAGAGGAGAGAAAAAGGGAGAAGAGGAACAGAAAACTGATGAAGCTGACAAAACTAATGGAAGGTAAAAGGGACACTAATGATAAAATATTATAAACAATAAGTAAATATGTTAAAGAGCAAATAAGATGGAGTAAATAATAAATACCTTGTATGTTCTATCAGCAAATCTGTATATATTTTTATATCAAATAAATAGAATGGTGTAAAAAAGAATATTCAATATTTTATTTTTTAGAAAGACACTAAAAGTGGCAGAGAAGTGTTGAAAATAATAAAAATTTGATAAAGGTATAGCACACAAAAGGTAAAAGTAAGAAAGGAAAGAAGGAGAGAATTCAAGGTTAAAATCATTAAAGAGGGCTGCTGAAATAGATGTAAGGTATGCCTTTGGTTTGGATTGGCTGAGTAATGATATACCTGGGAAACTCATCTTCACTCTGCTTACCTCTCCCCAAACACTGAGAATATGCTAAGGCTGTTTTGCACTAGTTTCTTGTATCTGGTGAGCAGGCAGGAAAGGAGCCAGGTTTTCTAAACCCTGTGGCCAGGGCAAAGAAAAACTTTTCTCTTAAAAACAGAGGAATGATCACTCCATGCAGGTAGTATTCATAGAAACTCTACAACCCTGTAGGGACACGAGGACCTTTTAGATTGGGAGGATGTGTGGTTGCTCCTGCTTCATGTGACTACCTCCATAAGTTTCCTTATTCTTCATTAAAAGGTACTTTACACCCTCTCATTTTGTCTGATGGTCCTTCAGTCTCCACCATCACATCTCATTTGCATTGAAAAGAGATGTAAGAAAATAAAATGAGATATTAACTAACAATAAATATTTCTATTCTATCAAATAATATAAAGGAAATAAACTCAACTTCCAAAATAACATTTTTAAAAATTTCTCATTTAGGAGTCACATGGTGGCTCAGCAGGTAAATGATCTGGCATTGTCATGGCTGCGGCTTACGTCACTGATGTGGCAGGAGTTCAGTCCCTGGCATGGGAACTTTTGCATATTGTGGGTGCAGCCAAAAAGAAAAACAAATCTCATTGAAATCTCAAATAAAACCCAGCAAAATGAAATGAAAACACACAGGTCATATGAGGCTTTAGCTTACTTTTCTCAGCTCATGAGTAGTCAAGTAAAGACAGAAAATGGAAAGCTATCTAATTTGGCTCCAAGGCAGATCAATGATTTGTCTTTTAATAGGAAAAGTAAAAAACTATTCTAGAAATTAGAGAGTAGAATTAAAAACTCCTTTTTAAATAACTCTTATGCCACAAAAGAATAAAGTTATAAAATATTTCAAAAAATAAATGACAAAGCACCATGTATCAGAACCTGTGGAAGAATCCCTGAAATAGGGGCTCGATTATACCCAGAGCCTTTATATAGCTATATCATTAATACCTAAATAATAAAAATAAATTAATTATAACCATATCAGAATGTTAAAAGCCTTTAGGAAGCCAAAGTCATTTGACTGAAGAACAGGGAAAACAAGAACTATTATATGAATCCAGAACCAATTCTTTTTTAAAAACTAGAAATAAATAGATTTCACTTTAGGTGACCAAAGATGAAGAAAGATATGTAGTGAAAAGTTTTACTCATGGAGTAAAATAACACTTCGGCTAATTCTATGCGGATTCATTTTTTTTTAATCTGAAAGAAATTGATGGTGATGGTGATTTACTAAAGCCTTGAGATGTAAAAAAATCCAAGTAAATCACTTACCATAGAAAAATATTGATAAAGTTAAATAGAAAGTTTTAAAATGGCTACTTCTTTCAAAAAAGCAGTAGGCCACAGAATTTAATAAGTTAATTCTACCAAATCATTAACTAATAAAAAACACTAATGTTATTTAAGCTGTTCCAGATCACAGAGAGTGAATATAAGATTCAAAGTCTGCTTTTTTTTTTCAGTGTTTTTATGCACTCAGTATAACCTTGAAACTGAAACTGGATAGTAAAAGCTGCACTCCAATCTCACTTTGAGTGTTAATGCAAACATCTAAATAAAATATTAGCAAATTGACATGCGAAGTCCATGTCAGTAATTTCAAAACGAGTAAATATTACGAAATCTATTAGTATAATTAACCAGAGCAATGAATCTAAGAAGTAGAATCCCATGATTAAGATTATTTTCATAAAAGTTGAAAAGATATGAAATTATATTTACTATTTATCCTTCATAAAAAAGTTTTTATAAAATATAAGCAGGCATTTAATAAATGTGTGTGCCTGTTTCTGTCCAGCAACAAGCTCACTATCAAAGCACTAGAATTTTTACTGTTTCAAGTCAGAGGTAAGACTTTTCAAGTCATGGTCAGTTTGATTATTTGGATAAAATATACAGCTGGAAAAAAACGAAAGTGAATAGAAAATATTAAAAATGCTTAAAAACATTAAAAATGTTCCAAGAGAGATGAATTTCTAGGAAAAATTCTGGGGAATATCTTAAATCAGAGAGGTAAGTGAATCTATTTCCCACGCTAATAAGTGTCCGAGCAGAGATTTTAATCCAGCAGTCTGACTTCAGAGATTCTGTCCTTTGCCATTATGCAATGCTCTTTAAATATGCTAAGAATTCAAATAGCAAAGTGTGGCATACAGGGAAAAGTAGCTTCCTTCCAGTTCTTCTCAGAGGCAGCTATTGTTTGCAGATGCTAGTGTGTCCTTCCAAAAAATTGTTTGCCTAATGAACATAAATGTATATTCATCCATCTGTCTTTATCAGTCTATCTGTCTATCTTTTTACCTAAGGCAGGAAACAGAATGCATAGAGAAAATATATTCGAATACATATTTTTGTCTTGATTAAAGATACCATTCTGTAAAGTCAGAGTGAATTGGAAACAGTGAAATGCATATGATAGACAATGTAAATATCCATATTATACGAATAACTGGTAAAAATTAATAATTGGAGGGGGAAAGCAATAAAATGATGGACAAATATATGACAAAACAATTCAGAAAAAAAGAAAACCCAAAAGAAATGTATGTATACAGAAGATTTTTTGTAGTGGCTAGAAACCGGAAGCGACTTGAATAATTGGCGAATTGCAGGCTATTAAATATATAACTACTTAAAAAATAAAACAGTGAGCTAAAGCTAGCTGTTTTGGATTGGAAGAATGTACATTTTATACTATTAACTGACAAGCAATTTGAATAATAATGTACATTGGGTGGTTTCAGTTTTGTTTATAAAATCCTAAATGTAAAAATTGAAAATTTATATTCTTTCAACTTAAAATTTATTTTTATATACATACATAAACGTTTATATGAGTGCAGAGGTTACAGGCTAGGCTGCTGTCAGGAATTTCTTGTCACTGTGGTGGGAGAAGGGGGAGGTCAGTGACTGGCAGGAGAGCGCAACGTGAAAATATTTTTTTGCGTACATATTAGTTTTGTTTCACTTTTTTTTTTGTCTTTTTGCCTTATCTAGGGACACACCTGCGGCATATGGAGGTTCCCAGGCTAGGGGTCGAACAGGAGCTGTAGCCGCCAGCCTTCACCACAGCCACAGCCACGCGGGATCCGATCCGTGTATGTGACCTACACCACAGCTCATGGCAACGCCAGATCCTTAACCCATTGAGCAAGGCCAGGGATCGATTGAACAACCTCATGGTTTTTGGTCAGATTCGTTAACCACTGAGCCACGACAGGAACTCCTTGTTTCACTTATTATAATGATCTTTTGTTTCTACACATACATTTTAAAGAAAAATGAAATAAATGCCTTTTTTTAGAGGGATTTGATCAGTGAACTTCAAATTAACTGAATTCACAAGTAAGATAAATTGGAGGACTTTTTTGAGGAAAACATGGCAGCTATAAAAAATGAATTATCTACACAGATGAACTAGTGAAAGCAGAGTGGAAAACCAGCAACATGCTATGTGAATATACAACAAAAGATTAAACAAATTTAGAATCTTTTGCTCATTCAAAATTAATAATTAATGTATGGCAACAGTTTATACATTCATGTCAGTAGGCTTGATTAATTTTTTTGTTGATCAGTATTTCTATAAACCTGTGAAATTACTGAGATCCCGGTGACCTTTTGCAGTTTCGATGTTGAAAAATACACTTACTTTCCAGACTTATGATTTTAGTAGACCATTTAATTAAACCATGTATGAAACAAGAGTGGTCCTGGAATAATTTTGACAACCTGAGCAAACTGAAAGCACTGCAACAGTGCTTCCTTCTCTTACAAAGTTAGGTTATTAAGTCTCCTAATATCAGTAAGGAATTAAAGTCAAGTATAAACACACAAACAAAAACAAGAAACAAGCACCCAAATTGACGATGGATTTCCTACTTAACATAAATGAACAACTAAAGTCCCAAGTTCACTAAAATAATCATATCAACAAAAACAAATGCAAAAATAAGTAAATATACTTATTACTCTGCACTTGTATCACTTCTTTCTCTAAGATTACCTTCTCTCAAAGTAGCAAATTAAGACTCTGACTTTTGAAAACACCAATTTTTGGAGGTTCTAGTCAGGGCAGTTAGGGAAGAAAAATAAATAAAAGGAATATAGATTGAAAAAGAAGAAATAATTCTATCTCCTATTTGCAGATGATGTGATCTTGTATATAGAAAATCTTAAGAAATACACTAAAAACTATTAGAACTAATAAATGAATTCAGCTAGGTTTTAGGATACAAGATAATTATACAAAAATTAATTGTATTTGTGTACACTATCAACAAACATTCCAAAAATTAAATTGAGGAAACAATTCCATTTACAGTAGCATTAAAATAATAAAATATCTAGGTACAGAGTTAACAAAATTATGTATGACTTATTCACTGAAAACTATAAAACATTGTTGAAATGAATTAAAGAATATCTAAATAAATGGAAACATTCCACATTCATGAATTGAAAGATTTATTATTGCTAAAATGGCAATATCTCAAAATTGATCTATAGATTTAATGCCGATCCTAGTTAAATTCTGGCTGGTTTTCATACAGAAATTGATCCTAAAATTCATATGGAAATTTAAGAGACCCAGAATAGCTCAAACAATTTTGAAAAAGAAAAAAACAATGTTGGAGGACTCATAATTCTTAATTTTAAAACTTGCTAAAATTCAACAATAATCAAAATACACTAGGCATGAAAAGAGACATATAGATCAATAGAATAGAAAGGAAATAAAACCATGAATTTATGATCGATTGATTTTTACAAGGGTGCCAAGATAACTCAGTGAAGTAAAATAGTCTTTTCAACAAACAGAGCAGGGAGAACTAGATCTCCACCTGCAAAATAATGAATTTGGTACCTATCTCAATTCATACACAAAAATTAACTCAAAATATACTGTGATCCTAAGTGTAAAGGCTAGAATTATGAAAATCTTAGAAAAGACCCTAAGAGTAAATCTTCTTGACTTTGAGTAAGGCGGTGGTTTCCTAGATTCAATTCCAAAAACAAAAGCAACTAAAGAAAAAAATATAGACAGCATCAAAATAATTTTGGACTGCAAAAATAATTTGCAGTAATTTTTGTGTTGCAAGTGATATCAAGGAAAAATTAACATCTGCAACCCACAGAATAGAACATATTTGCAAAAAATATATCTGATAAGAGAATTTCTCAAAAAATATAAAGAATTTTTGCAGTGAAATTTAAAAAAAAATACATATAATCCGATTAACAAGTAGCCATAGCATATGAATAGATGTGTCTCCAAAAAAGGCATACACATTGCCAATAAGCATGTGAAAAGACACTCAACATTACTAGGAAAAGCAAATCAAGATAACAATGATATGCTATTTTAGACATGCTAAAGAGGCTATAATGAAAGAAAAAAACAGACAATAATAAATATTGTGGAGTGTGTGGAAACATTATAACCCTCATTCATTGCTAGTGGAATGTAAAATGGTATAGCTGATTGAAAAAGTCTGGAAGTTCCTTAAAAGCTGAATAAATTTAAGAGACACAGAATAGCGACCCAACAGTTCTGCTCCAAGTTACATACTTGAGAGTAATAAAAACATATATCCACACAAAGTTGTACAATGAAACTTATAGCAGCATTATTTGTAATAATCAAAAAATTGAAATAACCCAATATCCATCAACCAATGAATGGATAAGTAAAAGTGGAGTGGAAAATTACAATAGAATATTATTCAGCCATAGAAAAGAATATGAAGTACTGATACATACTGTAACTTGAAACCTTGAAAGCATTGTGCTAAGTAATAGAAGCCAGTCCCTGAATAGCACATGTTGTGTGCTTCCATCCATATGAAATGTTCAGAATAGGCAAATCCACAGAGACAGAAAATTGATTAGTGATTGCCTGGAGCCAGTAGCGAGGGTTTGTCAGAAGGGAATGGGGAGTGATTGCAAATATTCTCTCTTTCTCTCTCTCTCTTTTTCTTTTCCGTGTCAACAATGTTCTAAAATTAGGTCATTATGATGGTTGCACCACCCTGTAAATACATAAAAATTTACACATTTTAAATGGGTGAATTATGTGATATAAGAATTATGTATCAATATAGCTGTTAAACAGACCCAAACAAAACAAAACAAAACAAAGCTATTGAAGGCTTTAAGTCAAGAATTAACTGTACTATTTTGTGGAGAACTGCCCCTGGAAGGAATGACACTTTTACATACTTCTAGGGCCCATTAGAAAAAGTAGATGATAGTTCTTCGCCTTCATATAGTGTTCTACATTTTTAAAACCTGCTTGCAGTCATCTTTGTTGATTCTTCTATTAACTTTGTAATGTGAACATCAGTCATTATAGTATGCATTGACAGATGATTAAACACAGGTCTGGGAGACTGAGTGGTTTTCCTAAAGTCACATCTTTAGAGAATGGAAAATCTAAATTCATTGTTCTTCCACCATTTCTGGCTGACTTGCCTTTTTCCCAAAATGATTGCCAACCAAAATTCCTTGCCAAATCCACCAAGCTCAGAGCATTGTTGAGATCTTTTCCTGGTTTAAAATTATTTTTCCTTTCTATTATGAGGGATGTCTCTCTTTCTTACACTCAGATTTGTTCATTGGGTATTTGTTGTTTGCTTTAATTTGATTTAATACTATAAAAGAAATCACAAACAGACTTAAATTACAAAAGAAGATACTTGCACTCATCTCATTCTTAAAAAATTTAGAATATATAAAGATTCTTATTAATCAATGAGTAATAAGCAATTAATAATAATGAACAACAATATGAACGGGCAATTTACAAAACAGTAATATATGAGTAGAGAAAACTGTATGAAAAGATTCATAGTAGTAATTATGGGTATGCAGATTTTGGTAGTATTAAAGCATGCCTCCAATTTTTTTGTACACTCTTTCAATCCAGATTTTGGTTCTGTGTTCCCTTATCTTGAATCTGGGTGGGCCTGTGATAACTTCAATCAATAAAAAATATGACGGTTGACATTCTGTTGTTATCTGAGCCCAGGTCATAAGCCATGCATGTGTACCATTGATCTCTTGAATTCTTGCTCTTGGAGCTGAGTTCTAGGTCTGACTTCTGCTGTGTTGTTAGAAGCTTGCATAGGTCACGTGTAAGTGCTCTGGTCTTCAACCTTCATTTGCTCATCATCCCCAGCTATTCAAGTCTTTCTGTTTGAGGTCACAGATGGAAACACAACCTGTCCCTCTTGGCCCTGTCTGAATTCCTGATCTGTGGCAACAGTGAACATACTAATGGTTGTTCACTTATAACTGTTAAGTTCTGAAGTAGTTGGTTACAAATAAAAAAACAAAACCAAAAAACGGGTAACATAGCTTTTATTGTGTATATTTAGTATATGTGGCAGTTATATGTGGCAACAGCATCATAAATTTGATTCCTTCAATTAAATTGTAATAAGTAGAATTAGGTGAGTGTAGATTCTAAGGACTATGGGAAATAAAATCTAAGAGGGACATGGAAAAGGGAAGGAAAAAGGAGTCAGTAGAAACACAGGCACCCCATATAAGCAAAAGAAGAAATTTTCATGTGAATTCATATGAAATCCTAGCACGTGATCCCATATCCTATGAGGCTGGAAACCTGTCTCCATGCTCAATAACATGGCATATTTTGGCACTCATGGGTGTGACCATCTGACTGAATTGGAATGTGATAGGGCAGAAGGGTTAGCAGTTCCAAACATTTGTTTCTCTCAGGGGCTCTGATTTTTCAGGCTATGAAAATCTGGCAAAGTGCCCATTTCCTGATTTTTTTTTCCTTTTTTTAAAAAAACTCCCCTTCTCTCTTGCCAGTTTGCATTGCGTGGCAACTGGGAACATGCCTGATCACATAAGGAAAGTTCTGATTGAGGCCAAACAGTGTATGAAGCCACAGTTCAACTTTGAGCTTTGCCTCTGACCTAGATACACACAACCTAGGGACTTAAAAACCACGCCTGGCAGTTATATATGGCAACAGGGTAGCGCTGACATTCTGCCTCTGTGTAGGAAGAGATGATAGTGCCAACAAACAAGAGTACACTTCTTGGGTTTGAGACTATTCAGCCAGCTGAAATCCATTAAAATTGGAGCACAGGATAACATAATGGGTACATATCAGCATTTCAGAGATCCCTTACATATATGACTTGGTGTACCACAGGCAGCTTTTGAATTGTAGGAAAATCTAAATCCATCGAATAGTAAGGCTTATTATAAGAACCCTCTGTTGCTTTTCTTAGAAAATGTTTAGGTTTTGCTATTTTCCCTTGATATGAACAATTCTCTTTGCATTCAAAATCTATTCTAAAATTACCAGGTTGTCATATGTGTGTAACTTTAGCTCATTTCATTTGACTGGAGGTAAAGAATTAAAAACAAACTATTATTCTGAAATTATCAGGTTGTCATATGTGTGTTACCCTAACTCATGTTATTTGACTGGAGGTATAGAATTAAAAACAAACCATGGAGGTATTATTTCATTTGAATTCTGACTGCTGAATGCTGTTCTCACAGAAAAAGCACAGGTAGCAAAACTTCATCTCCCCCAAACGCACTTCAATACGTTTTAAGTGTAAAAACCTAATTTAAAATAATGTCAGCATCTTTGGGCTGCAGAATATGAGGCTCAGCATCTTTAAATTATTTAAGAGGTCCACAGAGAGCCAGTTATGCTTATAACGTCAGATTTACTCAAAGAAAGGGGAGTGCAAAGCAAAGTGTTGAATAAGGGTTTCCTATGCAGTTTCATTGAGTTATTTCTGCATTTGGTAATTGCAACAATAGTCCTCCAAACTTTAAAACGGAATGAGATATGCACATACATAACGTTATGAGAGTTATTTAGGCTGTTAGTTTTGTGGTTTTAAAACAAATATTTGTGTTCTGGTGCTGCTACTATTCTTCTTGGCTTTTATTTACTAACAATAAGATCTATCAAAAATACTAAAAGAAAAATTATTGCCTCTACCACCTCTAAAACTTGTCATTATTTCCTGTACATAAGAGACAGGCAATCTCTAAATATATAAGGTTGATTTCCTCTTTTACAATTGCCTGAGATGGGAAAAAAAGAACCTCTTTTTTTCCTTAAGGCAAAGCTTACTATATAAATAATTTTAGCAGCATATTAATCTATAAAGTTTCATTTGTCATACAAAAGAAAAATCAATAAAATGTGTACTGTAATGCTCAGAGGACTATGGCTATCTGGTGTGATAAGAAAAAACACTGAGAATTTTTGAAACTAGAATCTCTAACCAAAATGAACATGGTAATATGGTGATAGTTTATTGTCAATGTATTAATTACTAGAGTTTCCACTAAAGCTTTTGTAGCATTTTAGAGTTTGTTAGTAGTAGTTTAGTAGATGTCAGCACTACATATCTGTCATCCTCTAATGTGACTCAGTCTCTTTTGAGAAATGCAGTTTACTAGCATTAATTAGTGGCTACATATCCATGTTAGGGCCATAGGTTTTGCAGACAGATAAGACGGATGGTCAGAGGGATCTGCTAAATTCACAGAACTCTCAGGCTAACCCAAAAGAAATACGCATATCAGTACCTTTCGTAGTATGTCTGCTAAGGATCTAAATTTATAGTTATTCCAGGATTTAAGAAAGAGCAGACACATTTCTGATAACGTAGAAATACATTCGCTTTATTTTCCTATACATTTTGAGTTTTCTTTTTATTGTAGTTTTTATGTATTGTTTTTCAAAATTTTATTGGAGTATAGTTGACTTTTAAAGTATTAGTTTCAGGTGTACAGCAAAGTGAATCAGTTATAAATATACATATATACATTATTTTATCCCAGATAGGTTTTTACAAACTATTGAGTAGATTTCCTTATGCTATACAGTAGTTCTTGTTAACTATTTTATACAGTAGTGTGTATATGTTTTCCCCTTCCTGGTATTTCATCCCTCCTCCCCCACCTCCAGTTTCCCCTATGGTAATTGTAAATTTGATTTTGAAATCTGTGTTTGTTTTTCTTTTGTAAGTAAGTTCTTTTGTATAATTTTAAACATTAGATTCCACATATAAAAAAACAGACTTTCACAAAGGTATTTTGTACCAAACTCCATGGCTTGGTATAGTTCAGTGAAGAGGTAACATGCATTTGAGTGGTCTGTATTCTAAGGATGTAGGCAATATGGGGACAGGTTCCCATTTATACTATATAGGCTTTGTTATCCTCCAGGGAGCACGGTGTAGAACATGACAGGCTTCGGAGAAAAACCACACAGGCTTTGCAAAAATTACTTTCCTCTCTGGGAAAATTTCAGACTTCAATTTTGAATTTGCAATCCTCTTTCATTCGCTACTTTCATTTATTGTTCATCAGGAGTTATGGAGTTGCCTGGGTTGCTATATCAAAACTTGGCTGGTAACTCCCACCTCTTACCTCCTGTGCTCGCCTTCCCCTATTCCTCATTTCTGTTGCAAAAAGAGGTCTAGTTTGCGTCCCTGCCTCATTCCTTAAGTGGCCCTTAATCTGCTGTTGCCCTTATCCAGACTCTATTTTTTCCCATCATTTCACTTATTTCGCTGAGATATTTCTGGACAACAATTTTTCCTAGTTTTTATTAATAATTTATATTTCAAATTAAATATTTCAAATTAATTTAAAATTCTCTTTAAAATACTATAATACCAGTTAGTTAAATGTAAGTTAAAAGATTAAAAATGTTGTAAAAGATGTAACGGGAAACAAATACAAAGTGAGAGGAAAAGGAATTACAAGACATTTCTATAATTAAGCCTGAAATTTAATCTGTCTCCTGGAAGCCAGAGTAAAGAGGGGAAGATGACAGATTACCTAGTTGTAAATGTCTGGCAAATGAAAAAAGACTGACCCTTCAGTAGAGAGAAACATTTTTGGTGTTACATTCTTGGGGGAAAAATCTAACATGTGGACTTTTATATTAAAGGGCACTTAATAAAGTTATGGCAGTATATTTAACAGTTTTATAGCAGATGTGGAAATATCTATATGGTCTTTATTAGAGCAAATATTGATATAAAATTAAATCATCACAGTAAAGATACTTCTACAGCAACTGAGATAATACAGTTCAATCATATTTCTTTCTGGTGCCTAATTTGATAGCATAATGTAGATAACAGAGAGAATTCTGGGTGGGTAGGGAAGATGAGGCATATATCAGTATTATCTTGTAATCATTTTCAGACTACACACACTTCCCTGTCTTTTTTCCCAAAAGATTTTCTGATATGGCCATTCCCAGAGAGAATCCCTAAATTTTTCTAATTGGTCTTACATAAAGAAATGTATTTTTATTTACATAAGTAGATTTTTACACATGGACCAAACATATGCAGTATTTACCACCACAGTCTTCAGAACATAACCAGAAATTGAAACAATTATTTAGTACATACCAATGACCTGAAAATATGAAAGTATATTGATAGCATACATATAGTTTTCTAAAATTTTAATACTCATCACCTTTTTAAAACCCCATTACAACTTTGGAAGATAGAGCATGTATTTGACCTATTTAAAATTTCTCTTGATTATTAATATTACATGTTATTATGTCAGAAAAAAATTCACACTAGAATTGAGGGAGATTATATTTGGTAGTGGGAAGAATGTTAGAGAAAATGTACAAAATAATGACAGTAAACAGTAATGCTTGACTTGTAATGAAGACTTACTTGAAAGAGACAAAATTTTAAATTAGAAGTGACTGAAATAGCAGGAAACAATAAAGTTCAGTTTTTCTGCTACTCTTCAAGAGTGGGGGTTCAGAAATAAATTCATTTTTGATAACAGACTTAAAATTCAGTTTTCTTCACATTTGTTTGAATTGTGTCTGAGTCACAATATTTATATACACATACTCAAACTCATAGATATACAGACCTGACTCGGATCCTAATGTATATATAGATTTTTATCCTGCTTTTTCACTTAATATTATACTTTCACATGAAATAATTTTCTTATGCCAGTAATTTTGTCTTTTTAACTCTATGTTTAAAAGCCCTTGTAATAGTGAATGTACCATTTAGGTCCTTTCTCTTTCTTTCTTTTCACTTTTAATTCCATGAACTTTCATTTTAATCCCTTCTGTGGATACATCCTGAGTGTTTGCTCTATCATGGTTTGTGGTACTTATTTGGTAGAACATCGAACCGTATTTAATATAACTATCTGACTGCTCTATGTCTGCATCCACACAGACAGATTTTGCTAAGGAAAAACACACAGCTATGCTGTTAAGGCTTCAATTCGTGGTCACAAATCTCCTAGCTTGTGCGTTGCCCTGAAATCCTGATGCATTGCTCTGGTTTGTTCATGACTGCAAATGACTATGTTGTCTTCTCTCATTAAGCCTTAAACACCTCCACTCATTTCTCACTCTCAGCTGAAGATACATCTGCTTATTTTTCTGAAAGAATATAGAGCCATTCACAAGAGAATCTCCAACAAACTCTCACCACCATATTTTCCATCTACTTGCATTTGGCACACCAACTACATCTTTCTTCCAATCACTGTTTATGAATCCATTGTTTTCCTCTCTAAGATTAATCCCCTTTGTCCACTAAATATTATCTCCCTTCATCTATGCTAAATATATCACTTTTGAAATTCTTTCTCTTATTATCAAGGTTTTCGTTTTATTGGATCATTTTCATCAGCATCAAATATATGTACTCCATATTAAAATGAAAAAAATATGTATTTTTTTTGCCTCACATCGATCTCTGGCTAGTTCCTCATTCCTTTATTCTGCTTTGTATCAAATACAATAAGAGAAGTCATCAGTACTTTCTGTTTTTAGTTCCTTCCATTAATTCTCTTTAATTTACATGTCACAATATTTGCCTTACATCACCCTGAAAATGCCCAAGTGGTGACCTCCTTTTTTTTTTTTGTCTTTTTGCCTTATCTAGGGTCACACCCGCAGCATTTGGAGGTTTCCAGGCTAGGGTCTAACAGGAGCTGTAGCTGCCGGCCTTTGTCACAGCCACAGCAATGTGGGATCCGAGCCGCATCTGTAACCTACATCACAGCTCACCACAACGCTGGATCCTTAACCCACTGAGCAAGGCCAGGGATCGAACCCACAACCTCATGGTTCCCAGTTGGATTCGTTAACCACTGAACCACAACGGGAACTCCAATGGTGACTTCTTCTTTGCTAAATTTAATAACTATTTGTTTTCATCTAACTCTATATAACTTTCTATTTGAAGCATTTTCTATTACTGTATTATAGGACATTCTCTTGATTTTTATGGTTCTCATTGATCGTATCTTTGGATGTCTTTCACTCTTCTCATTTTATCAAAGGTAAATAAAAGATTTAGTTCTCAGACTTCTGTTCTTTAAATTCATTCATTTCCTTGGGGATGCTATTGAGTCTCATCACTTCCAAATTTATATCTCCTGTTGTGGCATTTGAATTCTAGGCCTGAATATATATTCTCCTGTGAAACAACCTCACTTGGTTGTTTGGGAGTTATCTCTAATATAACATGTACCTGTGGTATTATGATGTAATCTGAAATATGTATTTTTATCTTTGTCCATGGCTCCTGGCCAGAGCTCCTAAAGCCTTTGTAATTTCCTGAGGAGTAAAGATACTAAGATAATTTTTTGCTCTAATATTTGGTTTTTGACCCTGATCCTTGATACATAGCTCTTAAACTCCTTGACATTTCTTGAGTGACAGGAGAGCATTTTTTTGCTCTAATATGTAACTCTCAGTGGGCTCCTAGATGGGGCCACTCATTAGAAATATTAAACCATGATTATAAATTTGGAACATATAGCTCTGCCTCCCTCTCCCCCATTCTCCCACGCTCCCCCTCTCCCTCAGCAATGAAATTGAATCAGTAATAAGAAAATTCCTAACAAACAAAAGTTTGGGACCAGATGACCTCACAGATGAATTCTACCAAACATTTAAGGGAGTTAAAACCTATCTTTCTCAATCTATTCCAAAAAATTGAAGAGGAAGGAATGCTTCCAAACTTATTCTATAAGGCCAGCATCACCCTGATACCAAAGACACCACTCACACACACACACACACACACACACAAATTACAATCCAGTGTCACTGATGATGATGCAAAAATCCTTAACACAGTATTAGCAAAATGAATTCAGCAACACATTAAAAGGATCATACACCATGATCAAGGAGGATTTATTTCAAGGATGCAAGGAAGTTTTAATATCCACAAATCAATCAGTGTAGTATACCACATTAACATATTGGAGAGTAAAAATCATTTGATCATCTTAATAGAAACAGAAAAAGCTTTTGTCATAATTCAATATCTATTTATGATAAAATCTCTCAGAAAAGTGAGTATAGAGGGAACATACCTCAATAAAATAAAGGTATTTTATTTAGCCAACATTACACTCAATGGTGAAAAGCTAAAGGCATTTCCTTTAAGAACAGGAACAAGAAAAGGATACCTACTCTTACCACTTTTATTCAACCTAGTATTCAAAGGCCTAGGCACAGCAATCAGGACAAGAAAAAGAAATAAAAGGAATCCAAATTGGAAAGGAAGAAATAAAACTGTCACTCCTTGCCAATGACATGATATTATATAAATAAAATCCTAAAGAAGTTATCCCAAAACTATTAGAATGAATTCAGTAAAGTTTCAGGATATAAAATTAGTATACAGAAATTTGTTGCATTTCTGTACACTAATAATAAACTATCAGAGAAATTAAAACAGTGCTATTTAATATTGTATCAAGAAGGATGAAATACCTGAGAATAAATCTTAGCAGGGAGGTGAAAGAACTGTACTTGGAAATGTCTAAGACATTGATGTAAGAAATTGAAGATGACACAAACAAATAGAAAGACAGACCATGCTCTTGGATTGGAGTCATTAATGTTGTAAAAATGACCGTACTCCCCAAGGCAATCAGATTAAATGCCATCCCTATCAAAATACCAATGGCAATTTTTAAGGAATTAGAATGAATAATTCTAAATTTTGTGAAGAAATACAGAAGGCCCACATAGCAAAAGAAATCTTGAAATAATAAAAAAAAAAAAAACTGGATATATCCCATTGCTTGATTTCCAGCTATACTACAAAGCTACCATAATAAAACCCATATGGTACAGGTACAAAAATTAGACACATAGATCAGTGCAGCAGAATAGAAAACCCAGAAATAAACTGACACTTCTTTGGTCAACAATCTGACATAGGAGACAAGACTACACAATGGAGATGTCTTCTCAGGCAAGGGAAATGAAAGTAATAATAAACAAATGGGGCTACATCAGATTAAAAAGTATTTGCACAGTAAAGGAAACTATCAGCAAAGTGAAAATGCTGCCTACTGAATGGAAGAAGATATTTGCAAATGATCTGACAAGGAGTTAATAACCAAAATGTACAAAGAACTCATATAATTCACCATAAAAAATAAACAATTAAAAAATGAAAAAAGTAAACAAATCAGTTAAAAAATGAGCAGAGTACCTAGATAGACATTTTTCTAGAGAAGATATTACAGATGGCAAACAGGCACATGAAAAGATATTCAGCATCACTAATCATCGAGGAAATGCAAGTCATAACCACAGTGAGAAGTTACCTCACTCCTGCTGGAATGGCTATTATCAAAAATATAACAAATAGTAATTATTGGTGAACATGCAGATAAAGGGGACCCCTTTTGTAGTACTGGTGGGAATGTAAATTGATAAAGCCGCTGTGGAAAACAGTACACATATTCCTCAAAAAGGTAATAATAGAACTATGATACGATCCAGCATATTATTGGGTATTTTTCTGAAGAAAACAAAAATATTAATTGAAAAGATATATGCACCCCTATGTTCATTGAAGCATTTACGAAAGCCAAGATGCAAAGCAACGTAAGTGTCAATCAATAGATGAATGGATAAAGAAGATGTGATATATATATATATCATATGTATGATGGAATATTATTTAGTGATAAAGAACAAAGTCGACATTTGTGACAATGTGGATGGACCTAGAAGATATTATGCTAAATGAAATAATTCAGACAGAGGAATGCTAATACCATATGATTTCACTTTCATGTACAATTTAAAAAACAAAACAGAATCAAGCTCATCAATACAGAACACAAATTACCAGAGGGGAAGAGGTAGAGGGTGAGTGAAATAGGTGAAGGAGATTAAGAGGTACAAACTTCCAGTTGTAAAATAAGTCCATCACAGGAGGTGATGTATAGAATAGGGAATGTAGTCAATAAAATCGTTATAACTTTATTTGGTGACAAATTGTAACTAGACTTGTGATCTTTTTGTAATGCATAAAAATATGAATCATTATTCTGTATTCCTGAAACTAATAGTATTGTTCAATTATATTGCAATACTATATTATGATTACATTACTCAGTTCTATCTACATGGCATCTGTAGGCATCAGAAGGCTTGTGGTCTGGGCACTGTCTCTGGGTCTCAGCTAGTTTTCTGTGTGGGGTAGTTTTCTTTGTCTTTGGGCTACCATTGCTTACACTTGCTGAGATTTGCCTAGGCCTGAATCATCCTTTTGGTAATCAGTTAGCACCTACTGGTGAGGTTATTAGTCTTAGATATGCTTTCTAGTCATGGGATCTTTTTAATTCTGGCTTTTCATTCTGACTCCAGGCCTATTCTGATCCATTAGTTGTTTACCTTAACCTCCCGCTATTTATTCTGTGGCTCCTAAAACCCTCAGCTTTTCCCCTTATGTCATAGTGTAAAACTCTGTAAGGCTGCACTTACGGATCCCCCTATTATATACTGGACAGGGCAGTGCAGTTCCAGCCTGCTTTCTCAGACTCTCATTCAGCCTGTCTGAGTTTTGTTGCATTATCCTCTCGGTCTCAAATTCTTGGGCTTACCTTTGCCGAAAATGGGAAGGGAGGGGTACTGGGTCACTAATCAAATCAAGCAGTATTATCATACCTTTTTCTTATTATCTGTTGCTACCCATAAAAAAGCAGTACATTTCCCTTAGATGTTGTAGAAGATGCTGTGGTGCACTGACCCATTTCCCCCTTGAGGACAGAGGCAAATTTTGCTTCACGTTGCACACCCTGGCTGCTGATAGTTTATAAGAATTGCCCTTTATTGAAGAATGCTGCCTCATCCAAGTATTCCAGCCTGCCTCCAGTGGTCGGTAGAGACAGAGAGATAGAGGAAGCAAGAAAAAGAGAGAAAGAAAGAGAAAAGAAAGGGGTACTGATTTATTATAGGGGGATTGAATTGAGGCCCCTGGACTGAATTCAGGACAACTATTGAAAATCATCTGAGATCTCAGAGCTCCACATAACAATGAACAAGGTCACTGTTGTTGCTCTGTCAGTGTTTGACTTCTCTGTATGTCCAGTTCTGCTTCTCTCATTCCGTTACAAGTATCCCGAGAGCACTGACCAACATATCCTGGGTACACTCACCTTTACTTCAGAGTCCGTATTTCTAAGAACCTGTAAAAGACAGATGTAGCTTTCCTGACATCCTAACCTCTGAAAAGTCTAACTTTTTTTTTTCTGAATCATTTCAAAGTAGGTTGCCAAACTGATGTCCGATTACCCATACAAACCTTATTGTTGACATCCTACAAACAAGGCCATTTTCATATATAACCATAATATACAGTCATAAAAATCAAGAAATTCACACTGATTTTTAAATGCTATGCACATTTCACAGTTAGCAGTGTCCTTTGTAATAAAAGGATCCAGTTCTTTTCACAAGCCATACTTTGTTGTACTGACTCTATATTCTCTCTCTGTCTTTCCATGATTTTTGTGTTAGTTTCGTATTGCTGCTGTAACAAATCATCACATGCTGAGTAACTTGAAACAACACGCATTTACTGTTTTAGGATTCTGGAATTCAGAATCCTGAAATCAGAGGATCAGCAGGGCTGGAGGCTTCCAGGGAGAGTCTGTTTCCTTGACTTTTGTAGCTTCTCGTGGCCATCTGTGTTTCTTTGGCTTATGGCCCCTTCCTCTGTCTTTAATGTACATCACCCCATCTCTGCTTCTGTCATCTTATCACCTTATCCTCTGACTCCCACCTGGCAGGCTTGTTGTGGTTACATTGGGCCCATGGGATAATCCAGGACAACATTCCTATCTCAAGATTCTTATCTTAATCACTGTTGCTTTGTAAAGTGACATCCACAGGGTCTGGGGATAGGATATGGACATGTTTGAGGGATATTATTCAGCTTACTAAACTTTATGTTGAGACTTTTGAAGGTCATAGGCCACTTATTTTATAGAATTACCTCAATTTGGATTTGTCTGATTTTTCATCGCATCTGGTGCATACCTGGCTTTTATTTGTTCTGGTGATCTGTTAAATTTAATCTCTAGTTTACAGTGGTGTCTGTCAGACTTCTTCACTGCATAGTTACACATTTTCCCATTATGATTAATAATATTTTTGCAAGACACTTTGAGCCTATGTAAATATTCTATTATTTACCAAACTTTTTGTGTATTTATTTGTATAGATACATACATCTATCTACCTGTTTGTATTACCATGTGCTCATGGATTCCTGTTTTATGAAATGTGTTATAAACTGTAATTGTAATTATTTAATTTCACGCTTAAGTTGTTTCTAAATTCTGGAAGCAGTTTCCAGCTGGGTTTGCTTTTTCTCATTTTGTTGATGAATTCTTTTTATTATTTGATGAGTTCTTTACTGTCAGGCACAATAGAATATTTCATGCTTATGTTATATTTTCCTGCCTCAGTCTTGGAAGCAGCCACTTCCAAGGAGTCCTAGTTCCCTTTGGTGGAAAATGGTATTTAGAACTTAGGACTGGGCACTAGCTGTGCTCCTATGTTGGAATGTCACTCTTGCCAGAACTTTTCAGTAGACAAAGACACACACATTCACATTTATATTTATTTTGAATTTATCTGTTTTGAAATCTATGGTTCATACAAATGTTTGTTTCAAATCCAGTTCTGTAGAGTTTTATCTGGCTTCAGCTTTTCCATCTTTGTAACTCTTTTATCTGACAGCAAGAAATCTGGCCTCCAGTGTTCTCAGTGTATTTTTTAATTTGTTTAGCTCCTCTGACACATCCGTTGTCTCATCCCTCCTCACCCTGCTTGAGTCTGATATTCTACATTAGAACATCTCCTTCTCCTGAGTAGGAGCTTCATTCTGCCAGGCTCAAATACCCACACCAGGTTGCCTCTTCAGAAACGTTCAGGCTCCAGTACCTATACCAGACTGCCCCCCAGCATGGGGCCTCTGCATCTCTCCAAGCTCCAACATCTCACGCTGGACTGTCTCTGCTGCTGACTACCTACCCCTGTTCCCCCTCCACCATGTGAACGTCTGGTCTAAGATAATACCAAGTGTTGCGAAGCTGCCTCTCCCACATGGACACCGTATTTATCCTGATACCTTCGACAGGATTCTGTGTGTCTCTGTCAATGTGGATACCTACCTTGCCTGAACACATGTAATGATTTTTGGACTAAATTGTTCTAGAAGTGAAAGGAAGAAGAGGAAAATAAAGAGTTAAGGGAAAGAAATCCCTGTTTTCCTTAAAATTGTGGCTTAGGGGAAAAAAAATTACCAGGCTAAGCTTTGGATACAAAGAAAAAAAACTATTTTTTCTTTTAACAAAGAGTGACTGTCAAAACTAGCATCTTTTTTCTTTTTTCCTGTGGTAAAATGTACATGACATAAAATTTACCATTTTAATCATTTTTAAGTGTATAGTTCAGCTGGATTCAGTATATTCACATTGCTGTGTAACCATTACACCATCCATCCACAGAATTTTTTCATCTTGCCAAATCTAAACTCAATAAACACTAACTTTCAACTCTTTCTTCTCCAAGCCTCTGGTACTCACCCATCCACCTTATGTCTCTATGAGTTCCACTGCTCTAGACCTCCTCTAAGTGGAATGATGCAATATTTGTCCTTTTGTGACTGGCTTATTTCATTTAACATAATACCTTCAAGATTCATCCATGTTGTAGCATGTATCAGACTCTCATTCCTTTTTATTAAGGCTGAATAATATTCCATTGCATGCACAGTTGACCCTTGAATGATATAGGTTTGAACTGCAATTACACTTATAAGCAGATTTTTTTTCCAGTAAATATAGTATCTATATTTTCATTTTATAGAGCTTTAAATTAACTAAGAATAGGGAAATTATGTTTGATTAAAGATCACAATATATGAAAACAAAAGAACCAGAGTTTGAGGCCTGATTCGATCCACACTGTTTTAGCTTCTTTTGCTTAGTTGAGTCATTTATTAATTCTTTGTTCTTGAGGCAGAGATGGCAGTACACAGATTTTTGCCTGCACAGGTCAGCATCCCTAAGGCCTATGTTCTTCAAGGGTTAACATATGCTAGGTTTTTTTTAGTGCATTCATCTGTTGCTGGAGATTTGCATTGTTTCTACCTTTTGGCTATTGCGGAAAATGCTGCTGTTAACATTGGTCATTGGTACACAGATATTTGTTTGAATCTCTGCTTTCAGTTCTTTTAGTTATAAACCTAAAGGTAGAATTACTGAATCATACAGTAATCTATCTTTAATTTTTTGAGGAACTTCCATATTGTTTTTCACAGTGGCTGAATCATTTTACCTTCTTACCAGCAAAGCACAAGGGCTATAATTTCTCCCCAACAGTTTTTCTTAATAATATCCCTCCTAATGGATGTACATTGGTATCTCATTGTGGTTTTGACTTGCAAATCCATGTTCTTAGTGATGTAAAACATTTTTTTCATGTGGTGATTGCCCATTTATATACCTTTGAAGAAACATCTGTTCAAATTTTTTTGCCTATTTAAAAAAATTTTGTAAGACCAACATCTTAAGGTAGAATTACTAGGACTCTTTATTCTAGTCTATTTTAATCATCTCCATCACTGGGACAATAATATATCTGGTATGCTACTCATAGCAGAGGGGTTATAAGTAGAGGGAAAAAAAATGCTGAAATAAAAAAAAATTCAAAATGTGTTTTTAAAATATTAAACTCTTTGCATAAGCAAAAGGACAATTCTGTTTGGGAAGAAATGTAATTTTGGTCACTTAAGAGTATATTTATCAATGTCCATGTATTAGGCATTTTTCTGGACACTGAGGGGAATATTTGAGCGTAAACAAAAATATTTATGTGAAAATATGATTAGTTCTTGAGTGGCAGGAGAGAGAAGTACACTTCTAAAATATAGTATTTTTATCTACTATGCAGTTGCATAATGTAGTCTAAATACACATTGGTGTAAATAATATACTCCAAGGCATTGTTCCAATTCAAAACTTCAAATAATATTTATGACCTTGTTTATTTAGAGTGCATGAGTAAAGTACCACTTGGTTTAGGAGAAATAAAAAGTAGATTGGTACTAAAATTTGAAGTATGTATTGTTCTGGCATTACAGAAAGATTTCAGATATTTCTCATGGAAACTGACCTTTGCGTTTTCTAACTACTTCCATGCTGGAGAAGTCAGAATACATGAATATTCATATTCAAGAGAGAGTTAATTTCTTCATTTCTAATGTTTGTAAACATCAAAGAGTTGGGTAAAATAACATACAAAGTAAGTCAGGAAAAAATTCAAATATGGCAGTTATTTTCATGCATTTCTATTTTCCATATTCATTCAAATATTTCTACAATGTTTTCTTCCTTGCTAGCATTCTTTTGTTCTATCTGTAAGTTTATAGATTAAAGTACAGCTGGAGACATACTTTCCTGATAACAGCAGGTTTTCATATGAGAAGAAACACAAAAAAGGTATTTAAAAATGTATGTGACTTTGCATTCTGGGCTCCTTATGGTACAATCAATATGGAGATACAAAAAGTCTCAGTAAGGAAAAGTTAAAAAAAATTATCCACTTTGTTTGATTGTCTACGTGCAATAGATCAATCAGTCACTTCTGATATTAAATATGAAGAAGAGTCCAGAGATTCCAAATACTTTAAGCACGTGAGATAAAGCATGCTTTTCATTCATCTCAGATAACTGTCCTTCTTCCTCTTTGTAATACTCCTTTTCTGGCCTCTCTTTAGAGCACTTTTAGTTTGGTTAAAGAAGACCAAGTGTGGGTTCATCCTCTTCATCAAAAGTTATTTCACTCCTTTCCAACTCTCTCCTTATTTTGACACATTAACTGTTTAACTGTGGGGCTTATAGCAAAAATTAGGAGAATGAGTGCTTCTGTGTTTCATCAAATGCTTAATATATTGATGAAATTTCATAATAAATGAGGATAAAAATCATGTTGATCTATGGTGTTAAATATTCATATTGCAGACAAACAAATGCCAATGGGGAATGTTATTTGGTCAGAATTTAATTAAAAAATTTAAGAAACATCTTACTGAGTAAGAAGAAGGATATATACTGCAGCAGCTGCTACAAAATCAGCTGGTACCAAGCAAAGTGCTTTTTGCAAGGCATTTAAACCTCAGGTTCTCTTAAGACTTGGTAGGATTTAGTTTCTCTCTTCCAAGAATATGCTTTTCACAGAACTTGATTCAGAGGAAAGGATAGATGGTATCTGAGTTGAAAGAAAGGCAGATTTTGGGAATTGAAAAGCTTTTTTTTCTTCAGAGGTCCACTTTAGTAATCAGTACTTTTTAAAGTGAGCAAGCATTTAGCTTCAGTGAATTTCAGAGAACTTCCTTTCCCTCATATGGCACTGCTCTCTTCTACTAGGGAAAACTATTTCTTGCAGCATCTAATGCAAGAACATCAGAACAACTTTTGAACTGATCTGTCACCTTTATTTGCTTTATTATCTATGAAGCTTTGTTAGGTATACTAATCTTTTTCTTAGTATGTATCTGAACAGTAGTCAGTAAACACAGAAAGAGGATCAATGACCTTAAGTAACCACAAGTTCTGTATGTATGTCAGATTTAAATCTGTTGTGAATTAAAAGTTCCAAATTGGCCACCATGCTTTTAGTAAGGAGCAATACAGAAATCATTAGTCTTTTGCAAGTCGAGCTAATGTGAAACATTTAAATAGTACTTTACTTTTCTTCTTAACTCTTTCTAGGTTCTCTTATACTTCCACAGGTCTTTGCCTATATATTGACTCATTCAATTGTTCATTGTTCCTTCAAAAATATATACTCAACATTTACTATGTGATAGACAGTGCCCTAGAAATTAATCAAAGGAGGTGCAGCACCTGACTTCATGGAGCTTAAATTTATATTACTCTAACGATAACGGAAATAATTTCTCAATGCTTTCCTAAAAGCTGGAAGTCATCTACAGTTTATTATACCACTCTAACCCAATTAATCTAAGTTAATGACTTCACCAGACAATAATGACTCTGATTTAGAAGGCAATGGTCCCTGGACACAGTGTTTTAATTATCAAGCCACAAATGTGCAGAAAATATGTTTTTTAAATGAAGACTAATTGATTTCAATTGTAATACAGACTGTTTTATTAGTAATTAGGAAGGGATATTAATTAGGATATATAGTTAATGCTATAATTTTGTTCCTTTTTAATTTAAATATGCTCTTAGCTCTAAGTATCATTTGGAAATACAAAACTTTTTTTTTTCTATTTTTCCCAGTAGAAGGAGCTAATAATGTAAAAACTACCCTGCTGAAGAGAAAAATAAGAACACTTTTTCTATTAACTTTATAACATATGATAGGCAGAATAATGGCCCTCAAAAATGTCCACATATCAATCCATGGAAACTGAGTATGTTACCTTACATGGCAGAAGGGAATTTGCAGATAGGATTAAGTTTAAGGACTTCTAGATTGGATTATCTGAGCAGGCTCAATCTATTCGTATGAATCCCTAAAAGTGGAGAACCATTCCTAAATAAGGTCGGAGAGTATATGAGCCTAGAATAAGGGACAGAGAGATGTTACACTGCTGGCATTGAAGATGATGAAGGGTCACAGGCCAGGGAATGTAGAAAGCTTTAGAAACTGGTAAAGGCAAGGAAACGCATTCTCTCCTGGAGCCTCCAGAAGTGAATACAGCCCTGCCAACATCTTTATTTTAGCCCAGTAAGAGCCATGTTAGTCTTCCACTTTATAGAACTGTATGATAGAATATATTCATATGGCTTTAAGTTACTAAGTTTGTTCTAATTTGGTATATTAACAGTAGAAAACTAATACATACCGCACTGCAAGTTTTTTATTTTTACAGTTGTATTACCAGGCATTGAAATGTATATATTAGGAATATTATAATTTTTTCTTGTAATGATAGAAAATGTCATTCATGTGATTTTTTTTCTAGCAGAATACATGCATGCCCGTGCACATACACACACACGTGTGTGTACATATATGTTGTCTTAATTTTTTTGTAGTTGAAAGTTAAAAAAAGTTTATTTACCAATGTGAATTTTTTTAATGTTTTAAATATGATGATGTCACTCATTTGATTTATATTTTAAAAAGACTTTACATCTTCTAGAGGTACATTATGGCATTGTATGTGATAAATAGTATCTATAATTTGCTTCAATATAATTTCTATGTGGAGGGGTAATAGGTGAGAGTATAGAAAATAAATTATCTGTTAGTTACAAATAGGATGATGGGATTTATTTATTTTTTTAATTTAATTTTTATTTTATATTGGGATATAATTGATTTACAATATTGTACTAGTTTTAAGTACACAGCAAAGTGATTCAGTTATACATACACTTATATCCATTCTTTTTCAGATACTTTCCCTATACCGGTTATCACAGAATGTTCAGCAGAGTTCCCTGTGCTATACAGTATGTCCTTGGTGGTAGTGTGTATATGTTTATCCCAAACTCCTAATTTATCCCTACCCTCCTACCTTCCTTTTTTGGTAGCCATAAATTTGTTTTAGAAATCTGTGAGTCTGTTTTGTTTTGTAAATAACTTCACTTGTATCATTTTTAAAATTAAATTCCACATCTGTGGTATCATATATTTGTCTTTCTGTACCTGACTTACTTAATTTAGTGTGATAATCTCTAGATCTACCCATATTGCTGCACATGGCATTATTTAGTTCTTTTTTATGGCCAACATTCCATTGCATATATGTACCACATGTCTTTACCTATTTCTTCTCATTCTCCCATTCTGTTGGCTCTTTTTGTTTTTCCTCTGTTGAAAGACATTTAGGTTGCTTCCATGTCTTAGCCACTGTAGGTAGTGTTGCAGTGAACACTGAGGTGCATGGTGTTTTTTTCCCATTACTTAATTAATTTTATTACAATTATAGGTGTACAAAAATCATCACAACTCAATTTTTATGGCATTTCCATCCCAAACCTTCAGTGCATCCTCCCACCCCTCAGCTTGTCTTATTTGGAAACCATAGGTTTTCCAAAGTCTGTGACTCAGTATCTGTTCTGCAAAGAAGTTCATTGTGTCCTTTTTTTAGCTTCCACATGTAAGTGGTAGCATTGGATGTTGGTGTCTCATTGTCTGACTGGTTTCATGTCGCATGATAATTTCTAGGTCCATCCACGTTGCTCTAAATGTTGTTATTTCGTTCCTTTTAATGGGTGAGTAATATTCTATTGTGTATATGTACCATATCTTCCCTATCCACTGCTCTGTTGATGGACATTTAGGTTGTTTCCACGACTGGGCTATTGTATAGAGTGCTGCAATGAACACTGGAGTACATGTGTCTTTTCGAGTAATGGTTTCCTCTGGATAGATGCCCATGAATGGGATTGCTGGATCAAAATGGAAATTCCATTTTTAATTTTCTAAGGAATCTCCATACTGTTTTCCACAGTGGTTGCACCAATTTGCATTCCCACCAACAGTGTAATAGGGATCCTTTTTATCCACACCCTCTCCAGCACTTACTGTTTGTAGACTTTTTGATGATGGCCATTCTGGCTGGTGTAAGGTGGTACTTCATAGTGGTTTTGATTTGCATTTCTTTAATAATGAGTGATGTTGAGCATCTTTTCATGTGCTTTTTGGCCATCTGTATGTTGTCTTTGGAGAACTGTCTGTTTAGATCTGTGCATTTTTTGATGGGGTTGTTTGTTTTTTTGGTATTGAGCTGTAGGAGGTGTTTGTAAATTTTGGAGATTAATCCCTTGTCAATTGATTCATTTGCAAATATTTTCTCCCATTCTGTGGGTTGTCTTTTCATTTTGTTTAGGGTTTCCTTTGCTATGCAGAAACTTTGAAGTTTAATTAAGTCCCATTTGTTTATTTTTCTTTTTATCGTCGTTAGTCTGACAGGTATATCTGAGATGTTGCTTTCATTTATGTCAGAGAGCATGTGGCCTATGTTTTCCTCTAAGAGTTTTATAGTATCTGGTCTTATATTTAGATCTTTAATCCATTTGGAGTTTATTTTTGTGCATGGTGTTAGGAAGTGTTCTAGTTTCATTCTTTTACATGTGGCTGTCTAGTTTCCCCAGCACCACTTATTGAAGAGGCTGTCTTTTCTCCAATGTCTATTCTTGCCTCCTTTGTCATAGGTGTGTGGGTTTAATTCTAGGCTTTCTATCCTGTTCTGCTGATCTATATTTCTGACTTTGTGCCAGTACTTGTGTCTTTGATGACTGTAGCTTTGTAGTATAGTCTGAAGTCAGGGAGCCTGATTCCTCCAGCTCCATTTTTCTTTTTCAGGATGTCTTTGTCTATTCTGGGTCTTTTGTACTTCCAAACAAACTAAAATATTTTGTTGTAGTTTTGTGAAAAGGTCCTTAGTAATTTGATAGGGATTGCATTGCTTATGTAGATTGCCTTGGATAATATAGTCATTTTGATAATATTGACTCTTCCGATCCAAGAGCATGGTATGTCTTTCCATCTGTTCATGTCATCCTTGATTTCTTTGATCAGTGTCTTATAATTTTCAGATTACAGGTCTGTTTTATGGTGTTGTTTGGATGTATGCACAGGAATGGGATTCCTAGATCACATGGTAGTTCTATTTTTAGTCTTTTAAGGAACCTCCATACTGTTCTCTATGATGGTTGTACCAAGTTCTATTTCCACCAGTAGTTTAGGAGAATTCGCTTTTCTCCACACCCTCTCCAGCATTTATTGTTTGTAGACTTTTTTGATGATATCAGGCCATTCTGACAGGTATGAAGTGATACCTCATTATAGTTTTGATTTGTATTTCTCTAATAATTAGTGATGTTGAGCATCTTTTCATGTGTTTTTTTGGCCATCTGTCAATATTCTTTGGAGAAATATCCGTTTAAATCTTCTGACAATTTTTAATTGATTTGATTTATTGATACTGAGCTTCATAAGCTGTTTGTATATTTGGGAGATCAATTTCTTGGTTACTTCATTTGTAAAGATTTTCTTCTATTCTGTGTGTTGTCTTTTCATTTTGACCATGGTTTCCTTTGCTGTACAAAAACATTTATGTTTAATTAGGTCCCATTTGTTTATTTTGTTTTTATTTTCATTACTCTAGGAGTTGGACCCAAAAAGATATTGCTGCAATTTATGGCAAAGAATGTTTGCATATGTTTTCCTCTAAGAATTTTATAGTGGGTCTTACATTTAGGTCTTTAACCCATTATGAGTTTATTTTTCTGTTTGGTATTAGAGGATGTTCCAATTTCATTCTTTTACATATAGCTGTCCAGTTTTCCCAGCACCACTTATTGAAGAGACTTTTTTTTTTCTCCATCATATATTCTTGCCTCATTTGTTGTAGACTAATTGCCCACAGGTTCGTGGGTTTATTTCCTGGCTTTCTATCCTGTTCCATTGATCTATATTTCTGTTTTTGTTCCAGTATCATACTGTTTGATGACTGTAGTTTCATAGTGTAGTCTGAAGTCATGGAGCCTGATTCTTCCAGCTCCATGTTTTTTTCTCTGGAAGGCTGTGTCTCTTCCAGGTTTATTGTGTTAACATATGAATTTAACAATTTTTTTTGTTCTAGTTCTGAGAAAAATGCCATTGTTAATTTGACAGGGATTGCACTGAATTTTTAGATTGCCTTGGTCGAGTATAGTCTAGTGTAGTCATTTTGACAGTATTGATTTTTCCAATGCAAGAACATGCTATATCTTTCCAACTGTTTGTGTCATTTTCAGTTTCTTTCATCAGTGTCTTAGTTTTCAGAATACAGATCTTTTGATTTCTTAAGTAGATTTATTCTTAGCTATTTTCATCATTATGATGTGATGGTAAATGAGATTGTTTCCTTAATTTCTGTTTCAAAGCTTTCATTGTTCGCTTATAGAAATGCAAGAGATTTCTGTGTATTAATTTTATATCATGTAACTACCAGATTCGTTGAAGAGCGCTGTTCGTTTTCTGATAGCGTCTTTAGGATTTTCTATGTCTAATACCATGTCATCTGCAAACAGTAATAGTTTGACTCTTCCAATTTGGATTCCACTTATTTATTTATTTATTCATTCATTCATTCATTTTTCTTCTCTGATTGCTGTGGCTAGAATTCATAGAATTATATTGAATAAAAATGCTGAGAGTAGGCATCCTTGTCATTTTCCTGATCTTAGAGGAATTGCATTCAGCTTTTCACTGTTGAGTATAATACTATCTGTGGTTTTGTCATATATTACCTTTATTATGTTGAGGTAGTTTCCCTCTATGCCCACTTTCTGTAGGGTTTTTTATCATAAGTAGGTGTTGGATTTTGTCAAAAGCTTTTTCTGCATCTTTTAAGATACCATATGGTTTTTATTCTTTAGTTTGTTGGTGTGGTGTATAACACATTGATTTATGGATATTGAAGAATCTTTACATTCTTGGGATAAATTCCACTTGATCATGGTGTATAATCTTTTTAATATGTCGTTGCATTCAGTTTGCTAGCATTTTTTTGATGATTTGTGTGTCTAGGTTCATCAGTGATATTGGCCTGTAAGTTTCTTTTGTTTGTGGTATCTTTATCTGGTTTTGATATCAGGGTGATGGTGACCTCATGGAATGAACTTGGAAGTGTTTCTTCCTTTGCAATGTTTTGGAAGAGTTTCTAAAGGATAAGTGTTACCTCTTCTCTAAATTTTTGATAGAATTCACCTGTGAAGCCATTTGGTCCTGGACTTTTGTTTGTTGGGAGTTGTCTAGTTACAGTTTCAGTTTCAGTACTTGTGATTGGTCTGTTCATGTTTTCTATTTCTTCCTGATTCAGTCTTGGAAGGTTGTACCTTTGTAATAATTTGTCCATATCTTCTAAGTTCTCCATTTTATTGGCATATAGTTGCTTATCATACTCTCTTATGATCCGTTGTATTACTGTGGTGTCTGTTGTAATTTCTCCTTTTTCCTTTCAGATTTTTTTTTTTCTTTTTAGGACCACACCTGCAGTATGTGGTGGTTCCCAGACTAGGGGTTGAATTGGAGCTACAGCTTCTGGCCTGTACCACAGCCCCAGCAATGCAGGATCTGAGCTGCCTTTGCAACCCACACCACAGCTCACAGCAATGCCAGATCCTTAACCCACTGAGCGAGGCCAGTGATTGAACCTGCATCGTCATGGGTACTAGTCAGGTTTGTTTCCACTGAGCCACAATGGGAACCCCCTCCTTTCGAATTTTGGCTTGAGCCCTCTCCCTTTTTTTCTTGATGATTCTGGCTAAAGATTTATGAGTTTTGTTTATCTTTTCAAGGATAAGCTTTTTATTTCATTGAGCTTCTCTGTTGTTTTGTCTCCATTTCATTTTTTTCTGTTCCAATCTGTCTAATTTCTTCTTTTCTACCAACTTTGGGTCTTGTTCTCCTTTCTCTAGTTGCCTTAGGAGTAAGGTTCGGTTATTTGGTATTTTTCTTGTTTCTTCAGATGAGAATGTATTGTTATAAACTTCCATCTTAAAACTGATTTTGCTGCATCCCATAGGTTTTGTATCACCACGTTTTCATTTTCATTTTTCTCTAGGTATTTTTTGATACCCTCTTATTTCTTCAGTGATTCATTGGTTGTTTAATTATATATTGTTTAGTCTCCACATGTTCGTGTTTTTTGCTGTTATTGATTTCTAATGTCATAGAATTATGGTCAGAAAAGATGCTTGGTAAGATTCCAGTTTTCTTAAATTTACTGAAACTTGCTTTGTGGCCCAGAATGATATGTCTTGGAGCTTGATCCATGTGCACTTGATTTTATTTATTTATTTATTTTTCATATTAACATTGAATTTTATTTCAGTTATAGGTGTACAAAGATCATAAGTCAATACGATAGATTTTGTGTCCCAAACCCACAGTGCATCCTCCCACCCCCCAGACTGTCTTATTTGAAAAACCAAGGTTTTACAAAATCTGTGAGTCATTGTCTGTTCTTCAAAGAAGTTCATTGTGTCACTTTAGTTTCCACATGTAAGCGGTAGCATTGGGTGTTGCTGTCTAATTGTCTGACTGGTTCCACTTCGTATGATAATTTCTAGGTTTATCCATGTTGCTATAAATGTTATTCCGTTCCTTTTAATGGCTGAGTAATATTCCATTATGTGTATGTACCATATCTTTCCTATCCACTCCTCTGTCGATGGGCATTTAGGTTGTTTCCATGACCTGGCTTCTTCCCTCTCTAGCTGCTTTGGATGTAAAGTTAGGTTGTTTATTTGAGCTTTTTCTTGTTTTCTGAGGTTGGCGTGTATTGCTATATACCTTCCTCTTAGCGCTGCTTTTGCTGAATCCCAGAGGTTTTGGAGTGTCGTATCTTTGTTGTCATTTGCTTCTAGGTATTTTTTAATTTCCCCTTTGATTTCTTCAGTGATCCATTGGTTGTTTTCTTGTTTTTGTATCCATTCGGCTAGTCTATGTCTTTTGGTTGGGGCATTCAGTCCATTAACAGATCCATGTGCACTTGAGAAGAGTGTATATTCTGCTGCTTGTGCATGGTATGTTCTATAAACATCAGTTAAGTCTGTCTTGTCTAATGTGTCATTTAAGACCTGTGTTTCCTTACTGATCTTTTGCTCTAGGTGATCTGTCCATCAATGTAAGTGTGGTGTTCAAATCCCTCACTATTATTTGTGCTACCATTAATTTCTCCTTTATAACTTTTAGCAGTAGCCTTATATGTTGAAGTAATCCTATTTTGGGTGCATATATTTTCATAATTATTATATATTATTCTTGGATTGATCTCTTTGATCATTATGTAGTGTCTCCTTCTTTGTCTTTTATAACAGTCTTTATTTGTCTGACATGAGTATTGCTACTCAAGGTTTCTTCTGATTTCTATTTGCATGGAATATCTTTTTCTGTCCCCTCTCTTTCAGTCTGTATGTGTCCCTAGATCTGAAGTGGGTCTCTTGTAGACAGCATGTATACGGGTTTTATTTTTGTATCCATTCTGCCAGTTTATGCCTTTTGGTTGGAATATTTAATCTGACAATATGTAAGTTCTTATTACCAATTTGTTAATTGTTTTGTATTTATTTTGTAGGTCTTTTTTCTTCCCTTTCTCTTTTGTTCTCTTTTAATTTGATGACTATTTTTAGTGTTGTTTTGGATTGCTTTTTCTTTGCGATTGCATCTGTTGGAAATTTTTGTGATTCCCATGAGTTTTTAATATAGCATCTATAAATAAATACACACACACACACACACATACACGATTTTTTACATTCCTAGTCTCTTAATTTCAAGTTCGTTTTCAATGTCTTGCATTTGTACTCTGCTCATCATTTCTGGTTTTGATATCATATTTTTTTATGGATGATTTCTTCCCTTTACTGTATGTTTGCCTCTACCAGTCAGCTTTCCCATTCATAATTTTCTTGTTTCTATTTGTAATATTTTCTTTTCTGCCTAGAGAAATTCCTTTAGCATTTATTGTAAAGCTGGTTTAGTTGTGGTAAATTCTCTTAGCTCTTGCTTGTCCATAAAGCTTTTGATTTTTCCAGCATGTCTAATGAGAGCCTTGCTGGTTAGAGTATTATTGAATGTGCATTTTCCCCTTTCATTGCTTTAAACATAATGTGCCACTCCTTTCTGGCCTGCAGAATTTCTAATGAAAAATCAGCTCAAACCCTCATGGGTTTCCCATGTATGTTAGTTGTTGCTTTTTCCCTTGTTGCTTTTAATATTTCTCTTTGATTTTAATTTTGTCAGCTTGATTAATATATTTCTTGGTGTGTTCCTCCTTGGATTTATCCTGTATGGGACTCCCTGTGCTTCCTATACTTGATTGTGTGTTTCCTTTCCCATATTAGGGACATTTTGGCTATTATCTCTTCAAATATTTTCTCAGGCCTTTTTCTCTCTCTCTTCTCCTTCTAGGACCCTACCAATGTGAAATTCAATAATAAGAACCCTCAATTAAAATTGGAGTTTGAAAGTCCTAGAGAGGCAACTCTTATGCCCGCCCACTTCCTAATTTAAGAAAATGTTAATTAAAGATCCCAACCAGAACAGATACACCTTAAAACTTATAAACAAGAAAGTGCAACTTCTTTACTATTATAGCAGGAGGAAGGAAGATTTTCTGTCTGCCCAGCTGCAAAACCATTCAGTAGTAAAGCTTTACCTCAGCCAATTAGAAACTGTTTTCTTCTGAACTCTTACTTTTCTTCAGTGAAGTTTTAATTTTCTTTTTCTGAAGACTTCTTTTTCTCATCCTTCTTCCTATAAAAGCCCTCTATTTTGTATAGTCACTTGGAGTATCTCTCTGCTTGCTGTATGAGATACTGCCCAATTCATGAATCATAGAGTAAAGCCAATTAGATCTTCATATTAGCTCAGTTGATTTTTTTTTTTTTTAACGCATATAGACACACACATGAGCATTATTGGTTCTGGCTCTTTGGACAACCCAAATACAAATGAGTGCAAAATCATGAGACCATTCCCTACTTTCAGTTGCTAGTAGTTACTTGAGCTCTTTGTTATGAATGCCCCTACTCCTCATGGGCCCACTTAAAGTCCAGAGCTAGGCAATGCTTATTATGCCAGTGAAAACTATGTTACCTTTCCAATGGATAAATTAATTATTCAATTAAAAAAATTGAATCCATTCATAGTGATGACAGTAAACATTTTATTTCAATGTAGCATTTTCAGAATGAGGAATAACTTGGTGTAATCAAGTGTGAAAAATTTGTTACACTCTTTTCCTGTCTTAATGTCTTATCCAGAAGGACACTTAAAAATGAACTATTTTAATAATGGTAATACATAGATTAATTTTACAGTTGACACATAGTTAATTTAAATCCAAAATAGCTATATTAACAAACATTTTGAAATATCACATATGATTTAATGAATAAACCTGATTTCACGTATCTTATACCACAATATTTTTTCAACCACTTGCAGTAGTAAAACAGGTATCATTGGTAATTATAGCTATGAGAAGAATGAAGTCAACAGGATACAATAGTTGACCAATTGTGTGCAACTGCTAAGGGTCATGGATGGGTTTGGAAACAATAACGTTCTGATTTCTATTTCAGTGAACTTTTTATTATATTACTGTATTGCTCTATGTTATTAAATGATATGAATACTCTACAGTCCAAGAAAGGAGAGTGGAGTTCAACTGTAACCCATTTCCCTTTCCATAACGAATGGGCCTTTTTTATTGGTGCCTCCATTTTAGAAACATACTTCTATCTCAGAGTCTTAAGCTAATGGATTGGCCCCTGAGATAGCTTTCATTACACAACCAGCAAACATAAGGGGTAACTAACCCTCTGTGAAAAGTAACTCATCTTAGAATATGAGATCTGTTGTCCTCACACATCCATGGAAGAAAAAAGAAATTCTTTTATCATCTCAACAGTATTTGGAGACACAGATCAAAGTCTGTGCATCATACAGATCCTGCTTCCAAAGCAGCCCAACGGTGGGGTTTACGGACATTAATATTCCATCTGTTTCCAAATATGGAGCAGCTAACAGTGTGATACAATGGTGTTATGTATGTACATAAGCCTGTGGCAGCAAACCAACTATGCATAGCTGGTCCTGTCTAATTTTAGAGCTCTGGAGTCACATCCGTGGCCCTCTATCAGGATGCAATGTAAGTGGAAACATCAACAACAACAGCAGGTAATGCAGTGTTTTACCTTCTTAAATAATTGGAAATGATAGCTGTGAATGTTTGAATTGAGACTTTTCCTCCCTCTTCTTTCCCTGTTTTAAATTGCTTTGTGTATGGGGAATACATAATTCTGTAGCAGAAACTTTACTGATCCATTCTACAACCAGAGGGACCTTTTTCTTTTCTGTTAAGTCATATCACAAGGTCAAGACAACCTACTTTTGCTTCATTTCTTTAGGTTTTATAACTGGTTTCCCCTAAACTAGGGATCTATGTTATATACTTAGGTTGTCATATATATTTTGAAATTGCAAACAACACTGTTAATATTTCAGATAGCTAGTTTAGTAATACAGGAATTTATGCTGACATTAAAAGCCATCCTGAATTGCTTCTAGGGATATTTTAAGAATCTCTCTATTACTAATGTGACAAATGATGACTTTAATGGCATCATAAACCAGAAATATGAAAGCATTATTAAAAAACTGCTTCATAAAAGAGTTATCAAGTAACTATCAGTTAAGCTGTTTAGACGTGATGAAAGTTCAGTCTAAACACACTGGACCACTTCAGATATACTGAACTAGCAATATTATAAAATGTGGAGGTAATGAATATTATTGCTTCAAAAACTGTCATTGCTAATCTTACTCTGAATAAATTTTGTTGGTTAGGGAAATCCTTATACCTTATGAGACCAATTCACATTTAAAAGCCATTTTATTATTATGAAGCATTTGTTCAATCCATTGCCCAGATGTATAGTTCACACACGGAAACCATATCACTTATCCTGGCATAAATATTGAAATAGTGCTCTTATATTCTCCTGTATTTTAAAGATACGAGACTCTGCACTAAATGGGTATCATTCCATTAATTATTCAAACTTTATGCAGTGGTTAAACATTTATGTCCCATACACATTTTATCTTCTATCCTTTTTTTTTTTTTTGTAATTAATGTGTCCATAAGATACTTGGGATGATATGAGCTGCTTTAAGTTCTAGTAGAATATATTTTACTGCAGTCGCCTCCATTTTTTGTAAAACTATAGCAACAAATCTGTGCAAATGTACAAGTGAAATGTTTTTTAGAAATCCCATGCTGTTTATGCATGGATTTACGTACTGAAAGTATTGTCATTGTTCTCTGGAAATCCACTTGCTTGCACATATATGTCAAAAAAATAGAATGAGACATTCATGTGATTACAAGGATGATGAGATCTTCTGGATATTCAGATTTTTAAATTGTGTTATTACATTATTCACTTTTATAAAAATGCCACTTCAAACCCAATATCTTAAGTGTTTATTCTATAACAGTATCATCAATCTATATTCTTAAGTTGAGAAAACCCACAGAAAAATAGAATATTGTAGGGAATGAATCATATGTAACATAGAATGGACATGCAAAGATTCTGACAGAGGCAGATGAGGTTTACAATGTTCTTAGTGGGATGTGATCATCAGCAGCCATTGAGATTATAGCAATGATAGGTTCCTCTGTAGTAGTGGTTGTCAAATTTAATCATCCATCAAAATCACCTGGCAGACTTATTGAAGCAACCATTTCTGTACCCACCTTCGAATTTCTGATTCAGTAGGTCTGGAATAGAACTTTGGAGTTTGCATTTCAACAAGTTCCTTGGTGATGCTGATGCTGCAAATCTGAGGACCACACTTTGAGAGTCACTGCTCTATAAGATTTGTATGATTATATTATCAGAATTATGTCAATTTTGGTTTCTGCTAACAATGTCTTAGAGGATAGGAAAATTGATATTTAACTGTTAAGACTCAGTTACTGCACTTGGGATTCAGAGGCTTATTTAATATCCATGCACAGCTATAGATCAAATGTGACTAATCAGCCTTTGATTTCTTCTTAGCCCACCCAGAAAGCAGCACTCAACACTTCATTGCATACCCAGGAAAACAGCTCAGCTCTGCCATAATTAAGCAATGTAGATTTTTATAAAATATTATTTGTTATACTTTCTGATTATAAAATTAATGCATGTCCACTGGAGAAAATTTGAACAGAAAAGAATAAATATGAAAATAAATGCGACCGTATTATCAAAATCCAGAGATAATCATTGATAATTTTTTGTAGTAGTAGATGTAGATTCTACTGAACATTTAATAGGGGAGTAGAAAAGATAATTTAACTTATAGTTTTCAGAAAGCTTAATAAAAATTCCTGTTTGGGGAGTTCCCATTGTGGCTCAGCAGAAACGAATCTGACTAGTATCCATAAGGACACAGGTTTGATCCCTGGCCTCACTCGGTGGGTTAAGGATCCAGTGTTGTCTTGAGCTGTGGTATAGGTCACCGGTGCAGCTCGGATCGTGTTGCTATGACCGTGGTGTAGGCTGGCAGCTGTAGCTCCAATTCAACCCCTAGCCTAGGAGCCTCCATATGCCATGGGTACAGCTCTGAAAAAAAAAAAAAAAAGGGAAAAATTCTATTTGGCAATAGCCTTTGATCCCAACCTTTGCTTCCCGTTTTGGTTACCAGCTTCTGATTTTTTTTTTTTTTTAACTCTTCACTCATGTGGTCTCTAACTGTTCCCTGTCCAAGCAAACTCAAGAAGCTTCGCTCTGACTCTGTATTTCCCTTTCTTTTTTTTATGCAAAGCAGTTCTCCTCTGTCCCTGCCAGTCAACTCTCATACCCATGACATCTTGCTGAAAAGAATTCTGCAGTTACAAGGATCTGCACTTCTTAGAAATAGTGAGGGTTATAAATAAATCATTTCATTCCTGCAGCAAATAACATCCCCCATCCCTCCCCAGTCATATAATTATCAGTCTTTGTGTATAGTGAAAATCTAAAGTCTTGAGGTGTTCTAGTGTTGTATTACTTTTCCATTGTTGTGTAATATGTTACCACAAAATTAACAGACCAAACTACATAATTTGATTATCTCACAGTTTCTGTAGGTCAGTTCTGGACACAGTATGGCTGGATCCTCTTCTCATTGTCTCCATTGGTGCTATGGGCAGAACTGTATCCTTTAGAAACATGTCATAATCCTATTACTCAGTACCTGTTAATGTATTTCTTATTTGGAAATAGGGTCTTTGCAGATGTCATCAAGTTAAGATGAGGTCACTAGAATTGCCCTTAAACCAACACGACTGGTGTCTTTATAAGAAAGAGAAAATGCCATATGAAGACAGAAATTCACAGAGAAGATGTCATGTGATGGCAGAAGCAGAGCATGGAGGGAGGCAGCTGCAAGCCAAGAAATGACAAGGTTCAGTAGCTACCCCGAGAAATAGGAAGAACCAAGGCAGGATTTTACACAGACTCTTTAGAAGGAACATGGCCCTGCTGACACCTTGAGTTAAGACTCTTAGCTCTAGAACTATAAGAAAATACATTTCTGTTGCTTTTACCTACCCCATTTGTGGTATTTATTTATAGCAGCCATAGGAAGATAATACAGCAAGCTAAAATCACAGTGTTGGTAGACCTGTGGTTCTTAGCTAGAGCTCAGAGTTCTCTTTCAAGAACTTGCTGAATTCAGTTTTTACAGTTGTAAGGATTGAGATCTCTTTGATCTTGCTGGTTGTCAGCTGGGGACTGTTCTTAGACCCTAGATAGCTCTAGTAGTTCTTTGTCACTTGGTCACCATGGGCAGTTGGCTTTCTTTCCGGCCTGTGTTAGTGCAAATAGACACTTTTTGCTTCTGCTCAAACAAGAAAAAAGTTTGCTCTTAAAGGACTCCTATGTTTAGGCTAGGCTGGCTTACCTTAATAAAACAATCTCCTTATTGTAAGGTCAACTGATTTTGGATCCTAATTATAGCTACAAAATGCCTTCTGAGAAGTACCTAGATTAGCAGTTGAATGAATACCTGGGAGAAAGTGTGTTTACCTTGGTGGCCTAGTCTTGGGGTGGGGGCTGGGGCGGTGGTGGGGGAAGTAGCTTAGAATTATCAGAATTACTCAAATAGCCATTTTATTTTAGTTCTCTATATCTACAGTGGAAATTGTCTCTAGTGTGAATATATGCAACCATTTAGCACAAAGAACCACCCCAGCTATGTTCCAATAAGCGTGAAAAGCGTGGTCTTTATTTTTCGATATGGATTTACTATCTGATATTAAGTGGTAATCAAATTATGATTTAGTTTCCCTATGTAAATGAAGCAGATATTTGTGAGGCCGGGGGCAAGTTGAGCCCTGACTCAATTTTTCTATTATAACTGGTTTATATTACATAAACTTTATGTGCTGGGTATGTATGTAGTTTTATCTTTGAAATTATGAAGATAGCAATAAAGTAAGTTGCTAAAAATGCAGGGGTTTATGCACATACTTTTTATACTGGATTGATCAATACTTTTTCATCCTTGTGTGACATGTTGATTATAGACTATAATTCACTGAATTCTTGCATCCAGTAGGCATTTTCCAATACATCTACATACTTCTAAAGTTTAACTGTATGCTTACCAAGAGCTAGAGGTTTATACACTTACTTTTTCAGTGGTTGAATTTATTATTACATTTATACTATTTAATTAACTATTTCATAAATGGATCAAGTAGAAGTATAGAGAGAAAGGGAGTTGCTTCTTTGAAATTAGGTTACTATTTTGGAAAAGTTTTGATAAAGGTAAGTCACTAAAAATGCAGTTAAGTTAAATATGGATGAAACAACTACAAAATAATTGAAAGAAAACATTAAAATCTGGAAGAATTGTTTCTTCATAGTGCTTTACTATCAAAGACAGTGTTCAAAATATTGAAGCAGCAGGGCATGAATAATAGTCATTTAGAATAGTTGCTGTACTCATTATGAAGGCTGTTCACAGTCTTTCAGTACTCATCTACTTCAAAAAACTTGTTGATCCTGGACCCTGAAAGTCGTAGATGTTTTGTAGTTGGGCCCCTACTATAAAAAAAGAAGAAAAAAGCCTTGGCACTACATTAAAAAGTGTGGCAATCATATGTACATATTTTAAGTTTTAAGGTGAAATGTTTAAGATATTTGGATATATGTGAAATATTTTTGAGTCGTTAGTTTAAACAGCTTTCAGTTAAAATATCGAGACCAGCCTTAATTCTCCTAGTAAGAGTATTCTTTTCTGTGTTGTTCTGGTTTACCCCATTTTTTATGCTAAGAATGAAATATTTTATAAAAAAGTTGTATTTCAAGAGAAAAGTGATGTGATGAAAAATTGGTCAGTATTTTTTTTAGGCCAGTTTCTCTAATAGGCCCTCAGATTTCCTATCAAGTGGTGCAGAAATAAAAGAGAGCTGTTGGACTTCTGTCTCCCTTGAATTTAAGGCTTAGTTAATTGAGCTTGGTAATGAGTGTGGAGCAATAGTGTTGATGCTGACTTCCCTCTCTGCCATATCCTTTGTCTCTCTCATTGTTGCCTAATTCATTTGAAGTTGTTTACTTCCTGCACTGACAGAAGCAGAGACTAATGGCAACAGTTTAAAATTCTCTCTTATCTATTTGAAATTTCTTGTTAGCATTCGTACCTGGTTTCTATCGGTGTATGAAAACAAAAAAGAATCAGATACAAACAGAGCATTAAACAGAGCCTTCTGCCTCCCAGTTTTGTGTAATACTCTCCCATATACCCGAGTTAATAATTCACACTCTGCAGAACCCCAGCACGTCTCTATTAGACTTGATGTCCTCTATTAATGTGACAGCACACATTCAGCGCAGAGCCCTGGTGCCGGGATAGTAGAAAGGGCAGGGGCATGTGCTGAAAGTGTCCCCCTGGACAAGTTAGCCCATTCAGAAGCAAGTCTCAGTAAAGCTAAATTCTATTAAATAGTGTTTGTTTAAAAAGGGCCTAACTATAGAATTCCAAAATAAAAAAAAAAAACTGGAGAATTGTGGAGCCCACCATTTTTTCTTGCATAAACAGTTCTCCTTTTCCCAGAGGTGAATGGAAGCAAATCTTTTTTTTTTTTTTTCTGCTTCTCATCACTGCTTTTCAACTGGCCATTAACAAAGGAGCTGACACTGCATATTGTAAAAGGAATAGGATACCAATGGGATTAATCGGCTTGGGGCCTACAGGTAGGGCAAAAGGCAACTAATGTTTTATTTAAATGTATTTATAAAAGGAGTGTGAGAAGAACCTGGAGAGCATAATGTATTATAGAGTTTGAAGTAGTAAAGTAAGGAAAAAGAAGGTCACATCCAAGAGAAAGCCCAGAACTTTTTAATCTCTCATTTTATCCTTATTTTCTTTTTCTTTTTCTGCTTTTTAGGGCTGCACTTGTGGCATATGGAGGCTCCCAGGCTAGGGGTTCAATTGGAGCTACAGCTGCCAGCCACGGCCACAGCCACAGCCATAGCAATGCAGGATCTGAGCAGCGTTTGTGACCTACATTGCAGCTCATGGTAACGCTGTATCCTTAACCCACCTAGCAAGGCCAGGGATCGAACCTGCAACTTCATGGTTCCTAGTCAGATTCGTTTCTGCTGAGCTACAATGGGAATTCTCTACTTCTGACCTTTTATATATTTTATAATAAATCACCATCAAAGCTAGTCTTGAGAACTGTATGTCTTAGAACTGTATATCTGGAAAAATAGGTAAGCCTCAATATATATGTTTGAGCTGTATTTCTAGATGTAAAAGCTGTTAAACAAACCAAAATTTCATGTGTGTACAGGGAGTCGAGTTAATGACTTGGGTTGTTCACATATAAATTTGTCCTTGCAAAGGGAAAAATTATATAGAATCTATGACAGCAGTTGTCCGAATTATTTATAAGGGGCTTTCAACAAATTATCATCCTTAAAGGCATAACAAGTTTTGCTAAATGGTAGATGAAATTTGCTCATACAACCCTACAATTGTAGACATACATTATAATAATTATAATTTGGAACCAAGATTCACAAGGAACCATGAAGTCTCATTAAGGAAAGTAAAAAGAAAATGATAAGAACACTCTGTATTAGAGCTGTATCCTAGCTGAAAGGACAACATGGGGAAGCCAAACCAAATTGGGTAAGTTTTATCTCTGGAAATTAGGAAATCCTTTATAGGGCTAGGGAATAAGCTTTATTAAAAAAGTCTTTAGGAGTTCCCGTTGTGGTGCAGCAGAAACGAATCTGACTAAGAACCACTAGATTGCTGGTTCTATCCTTGACCTCACTCAGTGGGTTCCTTGCAGTGGCGTTGCTGTCACTGCGGTGTAGGCTGGCAGCCGAAGCTTCAGTTAGAATCCCTGGCGGGGGAACCTCCATATGCTGCAGGTGCGGCCTAAAAGACAAAAAACAAACAAACAAAAAAATATCTTTAGAATTTTATACTTTTAGCTCAAGTTTATGCTGAATAAAGGAAGGGGGAATAAGAGAATTTAGTAAAGATCATTTTTGGTAACAGTGGCTTTCAACCTAATTTCAGCAAGAGGCCGAGTATGGTGGATGGACTAGATTATTTTCCTGGATTACGACGTTCCCCTCTTTCCTCCCAGATTGTGTGTGTAATGCAGACTTTGTATTTCAAATACTGGTATTGTGGCTTGACCCTTAGATTGAAAAGGAAGTACTGATTTTCCTATGTTTCCTATGCTCGGAAAGAGTAGACACTTAAGAGAAAAAATTCAGTATGTGATCAGTAGTAAATTGTACTTGTTAGCTTCCTTAGAGCAGTTAGAAAAGCATGAAGTTAAGTTTTGGTGTTTTATGCCTTGGTGGGAAAATTAGTCGTGGCAGTTGCTCTTATTTGTATTATAAATGATAATGTCTTGTCAAGCCAAGTAATTAACCATTACCCCTACTTTTAACATGAATCATGATTTAGTCAACTAAATGTATTTTATGTTTACCAATCTACTTAACATTGAATCTAGGTAGTATCACTATATAACTGAATAACTGCAATAGGGCTCATCTAACCAGTGCTATATTCTGGTTTTTAAAATATAGGATAGTTGAAATCTTATTGTAAATTTGTAACGTAATGAAATTATCTAAAATAAATGGAAATGTCAAACTGAATAATAAACCATGGATTCATTTGTTTAATCATTCATTTTTTTCAACCAAAAAAAGTGGTTTGCATCTCATACCAGGTTCTGGGAATATAAAGATAAATAAGACATAATTCCTTCTCTTGATAAAGTTCTTGTAGTAATGGAGAAAAGAGGAACAAAATGAATACTTGCCACATAACTTTATGTTTCAGTGTGATACTGGATATATTCATAGGATTATTGAAAATACAAATTTTTTTATTTAATGTGAGAATTGCAATTTTTATTTTATTTTTTATTTTAAGTGATAATTGCAATAATTAATTAATTTGCTTTTTAGTTCTGCACCCACAGCATATGGAGGTTCCCAGGCTAGGGGTTCAATTGGAACTACAGCTGCTGGCCTACTCCACAGTCACAGCCACAGCCACAGCAATACAGGATCCGAGCCACATCTGCAACCTACACTACAGCTCACGGCAACACTGGATCCTTAACTCACTGAGCGAGGCCAGGGCTCAAACCTGCAACCTCATGGTTCCTAGTCAGATTCACTTCCACTGTGCCATGACGGGAACTCCGAAAATATAACTTTTGGATACCTATTCCATTCTGAGAGGACCAGAAAGTTAAAGATGTTAGAAAAGTGTTTCTCAGGATTGGTGGTGCTTGAGCAAGCTTTTAAAGGATGCAGTGTGAAGAGATGGAGTTGTGGGAGTGGTTGACATGGTTTAGATATCTGATTTCAGGAAATGGGGAGCTGGTGGTACTGTCTGTCTTAGGGAATGGTAACATTATTAAAGAAACTGAATTATCAACTTGTGTCCATTAGATGGTACAAAATGAACCCATACTATTTAGTGGAAATCGCCTGAGTTAATAGCAGTGCTAGCTTTCTTCAATAAATAATTGTACAGTATTGAAAAATTTATACAGTGAGTAAACAGTGGGCACTTTTCATATTTTGAATTCCAGGTTAAAATAATTCATTCAGCATAATGAAAAGAGCAAAATCAGTTTGCAGTTCAAGTCATGACTCTCTCACTAATTTTTTGTTAGTGAACTTGGGCAAATTATTTCTTCTAAGAGTATCAGTCTCTTCATCTGTAATATGGAAAAAAAATGATGACTTTCTCTTATGTAACTTTGCAAGGTTTTTTGAGGAAATGATAGATTAAGGATGAGTTATAAGCTTGGCAAATAATTGGTACTCAGAAACTGATAATTATTGTCAAAAATATGTTAAATAAGTGTTTAATCTCTACCATAAAAGTTACTGTGTTTGGTGTTTGCTCTCTTGAATATAAACAATGGCATGCTGGAACCATCTCATACATGATCTTATGACTAACTGTTAAAACTTCAAAAGTGGGTTGTTAAGCAAAGCCATCTTTGAAATCAGTCAGGAGGGGAGGATTTATATCACAGAAATTGCACATGCTGCCATTCAGGGCTTTCTTTTCCCCAGAGAGCTAGTTGATAATGCCTGAGCTAAATTTTAAAGGATGAAATGTTTAGAGTGGAATTGAGGGAAAAGCAGTGTTTATTGTGCTTAGATGTCATCCAGCTGGACATGAAAATACCACTGGTCATAAATAAAATTAAAATGTATCTCTATGCTTACTTGTATATATGTGATATCTTTATTTCTTTGTTAATTTTCATCTGTTCTCTTCAACTCAAAACAAACTATCCAGTGTCTTCCCATTTCACCCAGACTAAATACCAGCATTTTCCATGGCCCCCAAGCCTCTCAAAATGCATTCCCTCATCACCTCTGTATTTCATGTCCTGCTATTATTTCTTAACATCACTCCAATCAAATGTGTAGGATGTTCCACTCAAGCCCTTTGGCTGGCTTATCCCTCTGTGGGAAAACCCTTCCTCCATGTATGTGCTTGGCTTCCTTTGTCACTTTCTTCAGGTCTTTGTTCAAATTTGACTATTAACAGCTGGGTGATCCTTACCTCTTTGTTTAAAAATTGCTAGGCCCCCTCACCTGGAATTTATAATCCTGTTTCTACTCTCCATTTTTTCATAGCACTTGTTGTATTTATAATATATGATTTAGTTATTTACTTGTGATATTTTCTCTCCCTCCTGGGATGTAAACACTGTGAAGGCAGGGTTTTTTATATGTTTGTTCACTGTCTTATCAGAGGCACCTAGAGATACCTATTGTATCTGATGAATAGTCAATGACAATGCATGTTGGAAAATACATATGTATATATGTATATGTAGTGCAGGATAAGAGTTTTGATAGTTATGATGAGTTTTAACTAAAAGATCTAAAAATGCCCAGTCCTATCTTTTAAATAGCCTCCCATCAAGATAGCTATACAGAAAAAAGAAAATGAGAGTATCAAGGAGTTCCCTTCGTGGCTCAGTGGTTAATGAATCCAACTAAGAACCATGAGGTTGCTGGTTTGATCCCTGGCCTTGCTCAGTGGGTTAAGGATCCAGCGTTGCCATGAGCTGTGGTGTAGGTTGCAGATGCGGCTCGGATCCCGCGTTGCTGTGGCTGTGGCGAAGCCCAGCGGCTACAGCTCCTGTTGGACCCCTAGCCTGGGAACCTCCATATGCCGCAGATGCGGCTCCAGATAAAAAAGGCAAAAAGACAAAAAAAAAAAACAAAAAGAAAGGAAAAGAAAATGAGAGTATCAAGTATTGTTGAAACTGGTTTAAAGCACTTAGATTAACCTTAGAGTTCAACTTCCTTTCTCTAAAGCCACAGCCAAAACCAGGCATTTTATCTTTTGTGGTTGAGCTGTATGATAGAAACCTGAAGCTTAAACAAGCAGAGAGAGAGGGCACTCAGAACTGTGGTAGTAAGTCTTCAGGATAGTCCCTATTGATCCCTGCCTTCTGAGAGTCATAACCTTGTCTAATTATACCAATTCACAACCCCGACACACACATAGTACCAGGGTTGGTTTGTGTGACCAATAAATATAGAAAAAGTGATGGTAAGGCACTTCCAAGATTAAGTTATAAACGACAGTGCAGCTTCCATCGTGGTTACACTGTATCTTGGATACACTGTATCCCTTTGGGATAACCAGGTATACTTCTGAGTAGGCCTATGGAGAGACCTATATGATGAGGACCTGGGGCCTCCTGACTATAACCACATGAGAGAGCTTGGAATTGGGTCCCCTTCAGCCCGGTCAAGCCTTCAGATGATGGAAGCTTTGTCCTACATCTTGACTGCAACCTCATGAGGGACTCTGAACCATAAACCTTCTTCTAATCTGCAGCCACATTCTTGGCTGTCGGAATCTATATGAGATAGTAAGTATTTGTAGATTTAAGCTGCCAGCTTTTGGGGAAATTTGTTACATAGCAATGTATATCTAATGAAGGCACCATATTCATATCAACAACAAGAAGAGGCAAAAGGAAGGACCTGCTTAAGTGCTCCAATGAATGTTTTAAATTTTACCATCCCAATGATCATTTCTTCCTATTGGAGAGACTATTAAGTGAGGGAATATGGGCATAGAATGAGATAATTTCTTACCTCCTCTTTCCTTATATATATATTTCCTGTTACATATATATACATATATATCAGGCATATGGATTTCTTAACCTTAACTCTTTTCAGGTACTATGGATTATAATAACTTAGAGATGAATGTTATTCCTCCCACCTTTTTAATATGTTATATAGTTTAAACACAGTTTTGGTAAGATGAGCTCTTCAGATATCTTTTGAATGAATGAAGCTAATAATTTCATGTTCATTCAGTCAGTTTTTTAGTTGTACTGAAAGCTGAGGAGGGTGTGTAAAATTAAATACTTCTTATTGACATCTTACATGTAAAAGAACTACATTCTTGCAAAAAAGAGGGCTAGGCAGTGAAGGTAGAGATAGCACCACACAGTCAGCTGCCAGTTACCTAAAGTAGCATAAGGGAACATAATCACAGATAATAGAATATATCAGATGATCTCCTTGGATGGTCTTTTCTGACAGAGTTTCAGCTGAGTCTCTGAATCAAAAATTTCAAATATTGTGAGAGTCAGAGCACTAGAAAACAATGTCTAAGAAATGTCCAAGGTGAAGTTAATGGGTATCGATGTTTTTTCTACTTTCTTTGATGTTTTTTGCCCCTTGCTTTTACTCTACTCTCTCTTTTTCATCACTGTGCAAGGGTGGGAAACAGTGAGATTGTTGGAAATTAAGATAACATCATCCTGACTGAACAAACACCAGAAATCTCAATGAAAGAAGGAAAAAGTTCCATAGAGAAAACAAAGTGAAGAAAATTAGGACATGGACTAAATGTTGCAGATGGCAAAGCCAAAGAATTTTTGATTTTGAAATGTCTATCAACACAAGTTTACTGATAATCTACAACTGATCCCAGTACTAATACAGTGGATAGCATCCATTCATGTGTACAGATTTTTTAACTCCATTTTATTCCTCATCTGGGATTTAAATGTGAAGAAGGAATAAAAAGTACGAATACAAATATAGCTTAAGTGGGAAATAGCTATCAAGTTTCCATTTGATAGAATCTATCTTTTTTTTTCTCCTCTGAAACTGCTTTTTTAATATATTTTACCTCACAATAACAGTTAATATTATTTGGACATCTAATCAGGTTTTCTTCATATTTGAAAAGATTCATCTGTACATCAAACGCACAAGTGACAAAAGAAAAAAAATAGATAAATTGGACATCATCAAAGTTAAAAACTTTGTGTTGCAAAGGACATAAGGACGGGGGAAAAACACACAAATCAGGGAACTATTTTTAAAAATTATATATAGTTTAAGGGTCTTGTGTCTACTACAACTCAATGCTAAAAAGACAGCACAACTGAAAAATGGACAAAGGATTTGAATAGACATTTCTCCAAATAAAACCATGCAAATGGCCAACAAACATATGAGAAGGTATTCAATATCACTAGCCATCAGAGAACTGTTAACCAAAACCAAAGTGAGACACCACTCCGTATCCAGGATGACTCGAATCAGACAGTCGGTAGCAAGTGTTGGTGAAGATGGGGAGAAATTGGAAACCTCATACACTGTTACTAAGAATATAAACTGGTTTGCAAATCAGCTGCTTTGAAAACAGTCTGGCAGCTTTAGTATTTTATTATTTCATTAGATGTTTTATTTTAGGGGAAACTTCCTTAATTTTATTATTCAAACTTCTTGAAATTAAAATATCTTTCCTGTGTCTGTCAGTCAGTTTAAATTTTGCCTCAGTGTGGAATATGAAGCAACATGAAGCTAGAGGAGTTTGCACTCTGAACCACATTTTACCTCAGATAAACTGCACTCCAGGGGCTAATACTCCCATCTTTGACAGCCTATGTTTGGTGGCAAGAATGTCTCCTGTCTCAGAGCAGCAGTTCTCATAAAATGGTATAAAATTATCCTTTTATGCAATTTTCCAAGTGGCCACTACTCCTTGTAGCAGTCTGTTCTATTTGACAGCAAATAGCAATTGTAACCATGTCAAACACCTAGGATCGGTTTAATGAAGATTCTCCTATCTTGGGCATTTCTTCTCTGCATCCCTGGGTGTGGTAATAGGAGAAAATTGAATTTAGTGTTTATTATTTTCCCTTGAAATGCTGATATAATGTTTATACAAGCCATTGACCATTATGAAGGGGAGCAGAAGGGTAATCAGGTTTTATCTGAACCCACCAGATAATCTTGCTCCAAGGTCCAGTAGTACTGAGAAATTATGCTGTTACTGAAACTTTGATCATATTATTGGAGAAGAGATATATCACTCCTCAAATAAGTCTAGCATAGGCATTTTACTACAAATTCCCAAATATTATCAACATTTTTTGATTTATCCAGGTTGATTGTTCCACTTTTGGGATTGTCAGTGAGAATAGCTATTACAAGAGAATCACTGTTTTTCTGATATGGAGCCAGGGAATATAGTAAAGATGAGAATAAAATACAGACAATAAAGATAGTATATTCTTAACATGGAGAAGCCAAGTAAAAAGAGGAAAGGCAGGCAGTATAAAAGAAAGCGTGCACCAGGTAAATTTGTGTAAAAACCTGTTGATATTTGTGCATATGCAAATATACATTTAAAAAGTAAGATGCAATTCTTATGAACAGTAACTACATATATGCCATATTCGATGTCAACTTTAGCACAACATGGTGAATTTTTTCCTGTTCATTGAATTCTTTTGTTTTCATTGGTTGAATGATCATTTGAAAATTTTATGCTTAGCTGAATCATACAAAAACATGTCACATCTATGAATTTTATAAGGTAGAAGATAGGATATGGCCCACGGTCATGTCTAGTAATCTGAGATCTTTTCATATAAACCCTAGAATGTTAAAGATTCATTATTGTTTTCTGCCTCTAAGGGCAGTCTCTATGGCTCTGTGAAAGCTGGTTGATATTTCAAGAATGCTCAATGTGTACAAACTGATTAGTATTTATAAAGTAGACACTATGCACTTCTCTGTGTATTTAGAATTGCCACTGTGTCCAGAAGGATCAGTGTTTGAGCAATCAGAGTGTCTTTTTGACTGTCTTACTGGAGGGTTTAGTATTTCTCAAACAGGTCAGTGTTGTCTGGAGTGCGGTGTCATTGTCATATATATACCCAGGTTGACCTTAGGATGACCCAGGCTATGTGGCTGGAGGGACACTTCCTAAACTGATATTGGCTAGATCTGTGGCTGTTTTTTATGTTTCCTCATGACTTGGATAACAACCTGCTCCTTAGGTTAAACTCAAGGTCTGAGGGTAGCTCTGTTGATACTGGGGCTGTGATGGGTGTTTGGGAAATGGATGAGACCTAGGCTGACTTGTGGGATTTGAGTCTCATTGTCCAGCAACATTGGCTCTAGTCACTTAAAAGAGTTACCTCCGCCAGTTTGAATTTTGAATTCTCTTGGTGGTAAATAATTTCAGTTACGGAGAAACTTACTGAGGAAGAACCTTGTCCTATTTTGATCTGTTAAAGTTGGTAGGTTACTCTCTTCCTGCCTGGGAAGCCAGAAAGCTCTTCAGTGTTTCAGGTTTCTTTAACTTCATCAAATCCACATGTTTGTCAGTTCAATTTGGTAGGAAATACAAAAACAGATTCACCCTTTTAATTAACAAAATATGTTTATCAATTTTGAGACAACATCTCTATTAAAAATATTTTGATTGTTTTTTTCTGTTTTTGTTTTTAAAAAATAAAAACCAGGTCCATCATCATAAACATTACTACCATCTAGAAATCACGAAGAAATACATCACTCAATCATGCAGTTTGGTTCATTTTGAATTGCAGAGTTTGTCTGCGCTGATACTCTTAAACTGTGGCTTATGAGTTTTAGAAATACTGCAAAAAGCCAACTGGGATTGCTATACTGTAGTAGAGTGCTATGAGTTAAGCTTTTTACTACATTTGCCCTGATTTCAAACTCCTTTCTTCAATCAGAACACCTAAATTTTACGCAATACTTGCAAGCTTTTATAAGATAAAAGATTCCTGGCTTTAAGTGCACATTCATATCGTAGTCCCATTGGACTTAGAAAGATACTGAATCACTTGCAAATACCATATGTTTATTGAAGTTAATTCTACTAAACTCTTCCTTTGAGTGGAAAGATAAATTCATTACACACATATACACACATACAGTAAAACAACACACACTCATCTCACTCTTGTAAAGTGTGCATCAATGCCTGCTAATAAGAGATCTAAGAACTTTCTAAGTCTCTATATTTTTAGCACTTACTACTTTGTGACCAAAAGGAAACATAACATTTCAAAATATTCAGGAATTGCACATATTTTAAATTATTTTACATTTCTTTACCATAGTATACATTCATTTTACCATTTTGTTTTAAAATATGCATTTCTTTCCTTTCTTCAATTTTTTTTTCTTTTTGGGAATTAAATAATATCTTAAAATAGAAGCTGTGGGAATTTATAATAAAATTACTATTCGTTTTCCCCATTTCCACTGCTTCAATAAAATTAGAGGGATGCCAGTGATTGCAATAATCTGATTGGGAATTTAAATGCAAAGAAAATCAGAAAATTCTAAATTGTGGTTCCCACAGCAGCTATAAAAAGACACTCAACATGACTGCATATTTATATTAAGATGTAAAACTTAACAACTTCCCCAGTTACACAAATGCTATATAAAAACAAAGGAGTGGAATTATGGTTGCTATGGGAATAACAACTCTGAACCTACTGACTTTTGGAAGTTTAAATATACTGACATAGAATTTCACACTGAATATTACATAGGTACAGGAACATGCACGGGATTAGAGGCAAACATGTGGCAAATGACATGAAATGAAATAATGAAAGAAAATGTCACTCTAGTGCCTAAATATCTCCTATTTATGGATCAGTCCCTCTCATTTCGATAATGTATTGCCTCTAAAAACAGGGAAAAATATCCCTAGGTTATGCTTTGTGAAGTGATAGTATATAATGCTTATCTTTCCCCTTTAGTGATGGCTTAGCTGCTTTTAAATGTAAGGGAGAAAGTATGGGCATTGGAAACATGGAGAGACTTCAGTATGCATCTCAACCTAGAAACTTACTAGCCAAATAACTTTTCATTCTCTTTTCCTAATTTCAGGGTCATAATTCTTATTTTATAGACTTTTTATGAAATAAAAATTGGATAAAACATATGAAATCCCTAGCCAAGACAGGCAATTAATATGTGGAATCCCTAGTTTTTAAGACTCAATACATTTCACTAGAATGCATTTGTTATTTTAGGAATCTGTTTCCAATTTTTGAGAATTACTAGCTGCTGCAGGAGTTTTTATTTCTTTTTTTTTTTAAGGGTAATGCTTGTTTGACCTTTTGGAAATAATTTTCTAGTTAGGCGATAATAAGATTTGCGTACAATTTATAATTTAGAAAATACTTAAATGTATATAATATTTTTAAAAACATGAAAAAAGAAGAACCTGTTCCTCTCTTGAGCTATTTCTAATTCTCATTCTTTTACATGTTATCAGCAACAGGTAAGAAATTTTAGGAAAACAGATGACAATTGCAATCACATAATTCCTTACATCTTCTTTATTCAAAATAGTGTTAAACAACAGTCACATGGTACTTGCACTGGTTTCAGCCTTCTGCTTGGGTGATTTCATTTGTTACCCTAAAGATATCAGCAGTTCTCCATTTTCCTTTTTCAGGGGTTGAGGTAGGGGTTGAAGAGGCTGTTTTAATCATTCATTAATATTGTTATCTCATTCTTGATGTAGAAATGCTGTATCGTGATCCAGTCATAACTTCAGTAATACGTTTGTGATGGTGTCATGGCTAGTGGTCTTCTCTTCAGTTATTACCGGGACCACAGTGTTTTGGACACAGTTATCTTGCAGTAATTTAAAAAACCTTAACATGTTCCCCATACTGTCTGTAACAGCTGTTCTGAAAAGAAAAATCAGATCAGGAGGTTACTTGACAAATACCATAGTTCATGAATTTAAATTATTTTCTCCAGTCTTTTAATTTTATTAGAAAAGCTTCAAGCCTATAAACCTGAAGTTTAGCTGCCTTGTAGAATACTTTGTTGAGAACTATGTACCCATAGTGAAGGTCCTATGTAACCTTGAAGAAACTAAGGTGCAGAGGCTATTAAGATAAAGTGCTCTAGGAAAGAGTTTCTCACATTTTGACATCAAGCCACATTTTATGTTATGACCCAGAGACATCCTTCCATACTTCACAACTGAAAAAGAGGTTTCATAAAGCAGCCCACATTTGCTGTACATGTGCTCTCGTCTAATTTATTCTTTCCAAAAACTAGTTGCAACCCACTAAATTGATTTCATGACCTACTAAATTAGGCCTTCTATTCATAGTTTGAAAAAACTGAGAACACATTACCAAAAAGTGGCAGAACTAAGATAATAAACCAAATTCTGTGAAATCTGTCTAGTAGATATATGACCTCGAGTGTATATTTTTCTGTGTCTCGGTTTAACTTAGAAAATAGGAAAAATAGTAATACTTTCTAATAAACCACAAAAGAGTGTATGTAAATTTCTTTGAGCAGTGCCTGGTATGTGGTAAATGCTGTACAAAGTAGTAGTTAGCTCTTACTATTATTAACAAACATCAAATGCTTACAGTGTGCCCTATGAACCTGACTAGTATCCATGAGGATGTGGGTTCGATCCCTGGCCTCACTCAGTGGGTTACGGATCCAGCATTGCTGTGAGCTGGGGTGTAGGTTGTGAATGCTGCTCAGATCCTGCATTGCTGTGGTTGTGTCGAAGGCCTGCAGCTGCAGCTCTGATTCAACCCCTAGCCTGGGAACTTTCATATGCCACAGGTTCTGCCCTAAAAAAAAAATAGGGGAAAAAAAAAAGAAAAATTTCCCTAAGGTGCTAACAATATATTATAGTGTAAAATTAGGAACATAAATAATTTTGACATATGTTTTCAGCTTTACCATAGACATAAGATCAATTAACTGTGGTGACAGCACCTCCTTCAAAGCACCTTGATTACTTATATTCTTTTTGGAGATTCCCTAATCCTCTTATATGTGAGTCTCCAGGGAAGAGTGCTTTGAATTCATACATTAGTTAAGGCTTATTCTTCTCTCAGCTGTTTCTCCATTGTCACACTACTGCTCTGGCTTCTACTTATGCCAGTGCCACATTCTTCACCAGACACTCTCCTGTTTGTCGTATCATTCTGAGCAAACTACACCTGCCACTGCTGCCACCCTGATGCTCAGCTCAGTGATTCCTCCATGCAAGCAGAGAGGCAGCCTGTATTACTGTGCTATTGGTCCCTGCAATTCACCCTAGCTTCTGCTGCTCTTAGAGTGCCAGGCACTCTTTCTGAAGTGACACCCCTCTGTATCCTACAAGCCCATATAAGGATTAGTCAGAAGTTTGTGTCTAGCACTTTTTGATTTGTTCCATAGCTCTTTTCTTCCAGGGTGCTGATGTGCCTTTGAGTTTTACCCAGAAGACTTGATCCTTCCTGATTCCCAGCTTTTGTTGCTTAGAGGGATCATCATGCCAGACTCTATACTCCAGTAAGACTTCTGCTTTCTCAGAGATGCAAACGTGCCCCCAGGCAATTTGGCTTCTGAAGGACTCCTTAAATTTTCTAGGCATTCATGAATATATCTGAATCCCAAGTATGATATTATGTAAGTTAATTACCAAAAGAACTTTTAGAACTAGTGGTACGTTAGCAAATGTTTAACAGCTAGCAGTCTGGGGTGAGGGGAGCCCTTATTTGTAACATTTGCTGACTTCATAGTGTAAATACTCCCAGTATGGCCATTTTCAGTGTTCTAAAGTATATGTGGAATTGGGAAGTGATACTTATATTTGACTCCCTTGAACTAATATGAGCCAGCTCCGGCACACACCTGCTTACACTGTATTATGAAGCATGAATATAAACATATACCTGGGGAGTTCCCCTTGTGGCTCAATGAGTTATGAACCCAGGTTGTATCCATGCAGGATTGATCCCTGGTCTCGCTCAATGAGTTAAGGATCCATCATTGCCCCAAGCTTCAGTGTAGGTCACAGATGTGGCTTGGATCCCACGTTGTTGTGGCTATGGCATGGGCTGGCAGCTGTAGCCCCAGTTCGACCCCTAGCCTGGGAACTTGCATATGCCACAAGTGCAGCCTTAAAAAACAAAACAAAACAAAACAAAAGACAAAACAAATAAAAACGCATTTCTGGGTGATTAAAGTATTATAATACTCCATGGACCAAATATATCTGTCTAAGCCGGGTCACTCTGTAATGTAATGTGCACATATAAACATACATATACAGTGACAGGCACACTCATAGTGACACGTGGCAGAAAACAATAACAAAATCAGTGACTAGAACATAAGTTCGATTTTCCTCTGCTATAATCCTAGAGCATCTTGGGTATATGTCTGTTCCATTCCTTTGTTCTATATCACACTCATCTGTTTTAACATATGCCTGCTCAACTGGACTTGTTAAAAAAATTAATAATTTTGTTGAGCTATAATTCACATACCATATAGTTCACCCATTTAAAGTGTATAATTTAATGACTTTTGTATATTCCCAGTTGTGCAAACATCACTGCAGTCAATTTAAGAACATTATCACCTCAGAATGAAACCATATATCTTTTAGTAGTTACTCCATATTCCCACTCTCCTTCTTCCTCCTCTCTTGTCCTAATCTCAATAATCTACTTTCTGTACCTTGAAATTTTACCTATTCTGGACATTTCGTACAAATGGAATCACATGGTCCTATAATGGGGGCTTATTTCACCTTAGCTTATTATGTTCAACATTCACACAAGTTTTAGCATGTTTCAGTACTCCAGTTTATTTTAAATCTGAATAAGATTGTATTATATGGATAGATGACTTTTTTGTCATTCAACAGTTGATGACAATTGAGTTATTTCCACTTTTTGCTATTATGAGTAATGCTGCTGTGAACATTTATGGTAATTTTTGTGTGGACATGTAGTTGATTTCTTTTGCATATTTACCCAGGAGTGGAATTACGGGGTCATATGGTAACTCTGTGTTTAAAATTTTGAGAAATTGTCAAATGATATTTTAAAGCAGCTTCAACATTGCATTCCCTCCTTCGATGTATGAAGTTTCAAATTCCTCATAATTCACCCATTATTTGTTATTATCTTTTTTGTAGTGATAGCCAACCTAGTGGGTATGAAATAATGTTTGATATTTTCCTAATGGTTAATAATGTTAAACATTTTTTCATGTGCCGCCTATTTGTATACTTTCCTTGGAGAATTACTGTTTGGATCTATGATCATTTAAAAATTGATATATTTATCCTTTCATTAAGTTTGAGTTCTTTATATATTTTGGAACCAAATCCCTTAACAGATACATAATTTGCACATATTTTCTTGATTCTGTGTCACTTTCAAGCACAAACAGTGTTTAACAGTGTCACTTTCAAGCACAAACGTTTTTAAGTGTAATTTATCTGCTTTTTTTCTTTTGTTGCTTTTGCTTTTGGTGTATTTAAACAAGCGTTGTCAAACCCGAGGTCATAAAGATTTACTTCTGTATTTTCTTATAAGAGTTCTGTAGTTTTACCTCTTAGGTTTAGTTCTGGGTGACCATTTTGTGTGTATCCAGTTTTTGTGTATCATGTAAAGAAGGATATGTTTCCTTAAAACTATGGATTTCATGGTAAAATTCCAGGATAAAGAATTTGGCCTTAATATTAAAGAAAATGAAGCATAATCTCCCCCCTCTGTGCAAAGTAACCACTGATTTTCCATTAAAATTTTCAAAAAGACATCAACTATTGTGGAATTTATTTTGGTGATTACATATTTTCTTTGAGTATTTATCAATTAAAATTTTAATGCCATCAAAGCTTCAGTTTTTTCATGTCTCACTAGCAGACCTTACTTGCCTAATGGACCCAGAACTGTAGAAGTATTTTTACCTTTTTGACAAGTAATTAAATTTCTAGCGATGTTCTGGATCAAACAGTTTACACTGAATTAGTAATCTGATTTTTAGCTGCAATTATATGTGTAAACAGTTTCTTTTTCTCCCAAAGGTTGTAAATATCTTTATAAAAATAGATAGAAGGAAAGTAGAAAGGGGAGGTAACCCCCCAACTCAAAAAAAAATGGGAAATCTATTGAAGTTGAAATTAAAAAGGAGGTGTTTGATATGATAAATAATGATGAGATAATGGGTTTCTGTGGGATATGGAAATAGAATCCTCAGTGAGAATGAGGACCTCAGTTAAGAGCTGGTAGGTGGATCAACTATGAATTGAAAGTTTGACTTATCTTCTCCAGTTTTTCACAAACATACTGGCATTTGAAAAGATTATAAGTCTTCTTGTGTGCCTGGATTTCTCAGAAGTGGCAGGTCACCTGGGAGCCTAAAGGTAATACCGTGTAGTCTAAATTGCAGGCTAATCATATGTCTTTATTTTTGTCATTAGTTCAGTGTGAATCTTCTATGCAGGTGATGATGAAATACTGTCAGGAAAAGACTGTCCTCTATTTAAAGCACAAATGCGCCTTCCAGTCAGGGGTTTTTCAGAAGGGCTGTAGAGAGTAGCAAGTTTTTTATCCTAGAAAGGAAGGAGGCTTACCACACATGTATAGCTCATAAATTTATTAAATATCACAGCATTGCTGTATTGTAAGTTATTAAGGGGCAGTAGCACAGAGACCCTTGTCATCATTAATGAAGATTCCAACCTGACTGATTTGACCTAATCATTAGGAGATAATCATAGATCTGTCCCTTAAATTACTAGATAACTTTGATGATTGCTCAGTAGCATGCAGACTAAAGCAGAGCCCAGCATGGGTTTTACATTTATCTAATCTATTTTAGACCAAAATATGTCAGAGAGAATACAGAAGATATTAAACGATTTAGAGTTACTAAGCTATAAATGTTTGTCAAATATGATTTTTCTAGCTTTAAACTACCCTTTCAACTTCTAAAACTGTTTTTATAACATTTTCATTTTTTTCTCATATACTGTAACTTTAGCACAGTGCTTAATAAAAACAGATTAAGAACCATTGATTTAGTAAGTTTCTACCTTGGATTATTCTAAAATTAAGTCAGAACACTACTTCAGAATAGATAAATCTTTAAAAGGGGAATTCATAGATTTTTTTTAATTTAGGAAATGTGTTAATCTACTGCTTTGATTTTATCTTCATCACAAATTAATTCTCACCATTTATCATCTCAGAAGTCTGCCCCTGTACTATAGCCATATGAATTATTCCTACAAAAGCATGTCAGAATAATTCATATTTGCTTCCTCTTTAATAATTTTCTCTACAAGTTAGCAAGTCTCATAAGAAAAATTCTGGTCTGTTGTATCTTATTTGTACGGAGTTTAACACAATGTGTTAAATACGGTGTAGAATGGAATTACATGAATTTTCACCTTGGCTTTTAGAAAATTTGTTTCCTGAAGTAAGATATACATAATAAAATGCTTAAATCATTCGTGATTCTTTCCCTCTAATCTTGAAAGCTATTTGAGGTCTAATATGCTGGGAATCTATAGATCCTTTTAATGTCTGTAGACTTCAATTCTCTTATTTGAGAGCTTACTAAACAATAATCATTATTGCATAGGATTATTGAGACACATAAATGAGGTAATGCATCAGAAGCCTGACACATAATAAATACACAATAAATGACAGTTATTATTTATTAATATGTTTGATCTTAGGTCTTTATATCTAGCTTTAATACCTAAACTATATTAGTCTAGAATAACAAATTTAAGCCCAGTAATGGTGGACAAATGAAAAATGAAAATATCCTGGAACTCCTATGTATGGGGGACATTTAATACTGTTACATGGGAAGTATCACAACTCATTTCACCTCGTACCTTAACTAGGAGGTGATTCTCTTCACAGAAGGAAGTAAATTCTTTCTCTCCTTCTCTCCCCCCCCCTTTTTTTTTTTTTTTTTGCTTTTTAGGGTTGCACCCATGACTTACGGAGGTTCCCAGGCTAGGGGTCCAATCGGAGCTACAGCTGCTTGCCTGAGCCGCAGCCACAACAATGCAGGATCTGAGCCCTGTCTGTGACCTACACCACAACTTACCACAACGCCAGATCCTTAACCCACTGAGCGAGCACAGGGATTGAACCCATAACCTCATGGTTCCTAGTCAGATTCATTTCTGCTGCACCACGCTGGGAACTAAACCTTCTCTCTTTCTTTATCTCCTTCAGGGCTGCATTATTTCTTTCGTGAGCTTTAGACTCTTTTGCCTAAATACATCTCTTTCTCCATTGAAAAATAATTAATGAAAAGACTAGTACAGTGCCAGAATAAAGATAATCAATAATATTATACAGTATGACATTTTCTTCAGACTAAAAGTTCATTTTTCCTCAATTTTAAGGGAAATTAAAACATTTTATTGGACTTCTAAATAGATCCTGGGCTCCAGGTACTGTGTCTACTATGCCTAGTATAAGTCAATTCTGATCTTTCTTTTCTTCTTTCTCTTCTTCCTTTCTCTCTTTCTCTTTCTTCAGATTCGTATCATAGCATCTTCTCAGGTTAAAAGGTAATAAGACTTCACAACCATTCTGCTTTATGTAGCAAAGCAGATAGCCAGCATTTTGCAGTGCACATTAGACAGAAAAAAAGTCACTTATAAAACTAAATACACACAGTGAAACACAGAGAAGGGACTCCTTAATGGAAATGCAAATTATTTAAGTTTTAGAGACACTAGGAAAAATTACACTGACTAGGCACTAAAATAAATTCTCAAAAGGTGATGAAACTAAATAAGTCATAGAGTGATAAATTTGTATCTATGTAAACAGATATACCATTTCTCTATCATATATTATTATGGGCCTTTTTATACTCATTAATATTTCTTTAATTTTTTCTGCTTGATACTTTACAACCCACTGAAATATCAGTCAGTGAACTCTGAATGGCTGCTCATATACTTTTATCATTTTTTTCATTATGAGAAGAATCAAGAATATCATTCATGATTATACAGTCATGAATTGTGAACTCCCATAGTTCCTATTTAAACTGACCCTGAGCCACTCCTGTTTTCACTAACCTTTTAAAATGGTGAGCCTGTTGGGCCATTTGCACCATTTTGGCATGGTTGATATACTCCATACTTTCCTTTAATACTCATAGGGTGAATTCCACTTAATAAATCCTGACAGAATCCTTAAGAGAAATATACATGACATGATAATTCCAATTTTAAGTGCCTCTATATCTTGTAATCCTGGACCGTATTTATATAGAAGGCTTTTGCTTATTTAAATATTTTTCTTATAATTATTTTTTGTGTTGGTGAGGTTTCTGCTCCACATTGCTTCATTAAAATAAATGATCTGATGAGCAAGGCAGCTTAAGATTCATATTCTGTGCTAATTAACAGATTCTTCTAATTGTTAGAAAGCTCCTGATGTCTTTCTGATTCTCTCAACTCATTACTTTTTTTACTGAAGTTACAGTTCTTAAAGAAATAGTAACAGATACCATGAAACTTCCTTCCTACATATACACACTGCCTCAAAATACATTAATTTGTGAAAGCAGGCCAATAATTTAAAATCTGTTAATTGATGTGCTTTCCTTCCAGAACCAAGTGAAATATATTTCCTATTTTCCATTTCTACTTTCCCATCTGGGATACTAAAATGCGTTTTTTAAAGATTACTTTTAGTTGAAAATAATGTAGCAAAACATACATTAAAATCACTATATGCTTTCACTTGAATATATTTTAGTTATATCAGATCAAGTCTCAGTTCTCTGGATTTATACTGCTACAGAAAGGAGCAAGGGGAGGGATTGACTTTTATTATGAAAATGTTCATTCTTGTATATGATTAACAAATAAGGTTTATAATGTGTTAATTTATGCTTGGATCATTACGAAGTGAGGTTTTTGGTAACCGTGTAGACAGAGTCTCTGCCTGCAAGGACTGTGATTGAAGACAGACAACTTTGATTTAGACAAAGGTGATTTGAACATTTGAAAAGTACAGTGGTAACTATATAAATAAAAAAATATGTACCAAAAATACTGTCAAAAGTAAGTATAGTTTGTTAAGTTAAAAGGAAAGTAAATAAATGACATTGATAATTACTTATTCTTTGCTTTTTGAAGTTGACCAAATAGCACAACTGTGTAAACGCTGCTTTATTTATTTGATTGGTAGCCATTCAACAACTTATGAAATTTATTTAAACCATATATGCTAATTTCAAGGATACATTTAAATCCCAACATGTTCCCATTAATATTAAATGCCAGTTAATCCTGAACATAAATTGCTGAAAGTTAACTTTCCTCTGCTTTATTATATGAAGAATAATAACAATTTATGCTTTCAGTTAACAGTTTATAAAATTGTTTTACATCTGCTACCTCGTTGGATATGCTCAACAGTCCTTAGAAATAGATATCCTTGACTCAAATGGGAAAAAAAAGATAAATTAAGTGATTGGCTTGTTAACCCATAGAATAAATTCTAAATGAGAAATTATGCATAGTATCTTTTTTAAATTTCAAACCTCAAATACTCAAAAAAAATAATTTGACAAGTAAGTGATTAAACAAGTTATTTTGATATCAGTGCAATCCCTAGGAAAAATGTACAAATGGATTTATAAAAATGATTTACTTAAAGAGTTAACATAAAATAATACATAAAGGTTATGTGGTATCCAAATAAATTAATTCAAGATTTTTTCTCTGTTTTGTTGAGAAATCAGTCATTGAAGGGTGAAGGAAGGAGTAAAAAAAAATCCAATAATATATATTTCTTAAAACATGCTTCAATTTAGCAAAACAAGTTATCTCCAAGCTTTCCAGAGGCCACAGGAAAGAGAAAATTAAAAGATTTGGGAATTTAGTAGAATTTAGTGGAATTTGTCTGTGGAAGCAGATATTGCATTGGTCTTTTGATCTGAAAATTTACCACATAGTTTTTGTATAAGGAGCCTTGTGTAGTCAAATATATGATATTATTGATTTGAAAAGAAAAAAAAATCCAGAAAATTTCTTTATATAGTTCCTAACATGGAATTATTTCAGGGTAAATCTTGAGAAATTAGTACTGTTCTTATCCCTGCCTCAGACTTATCTCTCTCAAATACCAGCAGTCTCTACAAGACTTTGAACCAAAATCTATCTGTGCAGGTGCTTCTCTTCAAGTTAAGAAACTCCGTTATTCTAGAATTTTTATGCCCTGATACTGTCTCTTGCTTGTCCTCAGCCTCCTTCCCTAAAGCTTACCCATAACTGTGGAATCTCACACAGACTTTTAGTGGCTGTCTCTGCTTAGAACCTGTATCTATTTATCCCTCTGTCAGAAACTTTTTATCTCAGTAACTAATTGTAGGGTCTAATGAACACTTCTGCAGACTCATAGTGCAGGTAAATGAAATTCCAATTTCTATTTTCACTGTAGGTTAGGAGCTGTGAAACATATGCCTGTAGGTACCAGGCAAGTGATATAAATGAAGAAAAGAGGCCAGATATCTGGAACTACACTGGTGGAGTTACAGGAAATGTGAGGTCCTCCCTTGAAGGGTACATACTGTCTCTGGAAGGAGGAACAGTTACCGCTCTACGGTAATCAGTTGTTGCCATGTGGGACATTGGGTATGATTCCGCAGAAGTGCTGGCAGCTTCTTATCATCCAATGGAAGCTATTTCTTTATGCTCTTAGACCTTCCCAGTAACTTAACATAACATGCTACTGATTCAGTACAAATTTTGTATCTTTTAATTCTACAGAATCAAATAATATCTAATGAGCTTTCATAATGGTAAGTGAAGACTGAATTGGAGAAATAAAACTTTAGCCAGTTAAGAGAGCATATCATTTGATCACTGAAACTAAAATGGAAGTATCTACTCCACTGAGCAGTTGTAAGGATTATGCAGGTGATAAAAATGGAAATGGTTCACAAATTAAAAAAATAATAGATGTTTCCAATCATATTGAATTTGAATACTTGTAATTATTAGAAGATTTTTCAAAATTTTGATTTATCCAAATTATGTTAACTTAAAGTATGCAGTGGAACAGAAAATTCCCAACATTTCAAGGGTAAGGTTTTACTCGGCCTAATACTTTGCCTTTCCTTAAGAATATAATTGTTTGGAGTTCCTATTGTGGCTCAGCAGGTTAATAACCTGACATAGCATCTGAGAGGATACAAGTTTGATCTCTAGCCTTGCTCAGTGGGTTAAGGATTCAGCATTGCTGCAAGCCACAGGTAGGTCATAGATGCTGATCCGATTTGGCTGTGGTGTAGGCTGGCAGCTGCAGCTCCAATTTTACCCCTAGCCCAGGAACTTCCATATCCTGCAGGTGTGGCCCTAAAAAGAAAAAAAAGGTACAATTTTTATTTCTTTCCAAATTCTTTCATACCATTTTATCCTAAGTACATTAGGAGATATGCCTGATCCCTGCATTATTTTCCAACATATTTAATTTAGTGATTATTCTTAAATATCTAAAAAATTGTTTGATAGCTTGTTTAAGATCCTGGTAGATTCTGTATGTTGAGGCTATTTCCTTATTGGCTTAAAAATCAGATACTTTCAAAACTCCCGTGGTGGCTCAGTGGTTAACGAATACGACTAGGAACCATGAGGTTGCTAGTTTGATCCCTGACCTTGCTCATTGGGTTAAGGGTCCTGCGTTGCTGTGAGCTGTGGTGTCGGCTGCAGATGCTGCTCGGATCCCGCATTGCTGTGGCTGTGGCAAAGGCCGGCAGCTACAGCTCCTTTTAGACCCCTAGCCTGGGAACCTCCATATGCCGCGGGTACGGCCCTAGATAAGGCAAAAAGCCAAAAAAAAAAACTATATATTTTCTTCATGCTATCTGGAAATGAATTCCTGGGAAATAAATCTAATATTCATGTTACTCAAAGATATACACATGAAAAGAAAAAGAGCAGGAAGGATATGTATTATGTTTTTAAAGGTTTTTCTATAGAGATTGTTTCCTTCAATTTTAGGTCACTATAGTGTGGAAAGTTAACTACATCAACTTATTTCTCTTTACACTTCTCTGAGAGGCTTTTGAATGAGATTTAAGATTGAGCCTTGCCAAGTTTTCCACTGCTCCAACTTTTTAACTGCTATTATTGACTTGCACAATGCAATCTGAAATCTCTATTGTTATTATCTTTCTAAAGAAAATGTCTGCTGGTATCCAATCAAAAATTTAGCACCATGACTTTTAGTACTAACTCAACAAGGCTTTCTGAAGAAATACACATTTCTTTAGACAATTAAATACTTTCTACAGAAAATGTCTGCTAGTATCCAATCAAAAATTTAGCACCACGACTGAGTACTAACACGACAAGGCTTTCTGAAGAAATACACATTTCTTTAGACAATTAAATACTCAACCACATTTGCTTGGATACTCAGGAAGATCTTTCTCTGTGTGGTTAATTGTTACTTGGGCACTCAAATAAATTATGCCTCCAAATATGATGCTTTTATATGGCCTCTTACCCATGATGCTAGGCTGGTTCTGTGATTGTGCTTCAATCAAAAAAAAAAAAGTATCAAAAGAAACTATTTGTCATTTCTATCCCTAGACCTTAAGAAGACTTGGAAATGTTTATTTTTGTGTTCTGGAGATAGCTAGCTTTTAGTGCTTAAAAGGAATAGATGTGTATAATGTATGAAAGATGTAATGTGTGAGAGACTACAATTGACCAAGGTAAGATGTGGCAATGGGAAAATGTGGTATCCCAAGCCAGAAGTGCAACAGAGATTATTTTATTTTAGATTCTTAGGTTACATAAATATAAGAAAATCAAGCATTTTGTCTCATAGGGAGAGCTTAATATTGCTTTAAACAATATCTTCTCCTGAAAGATGCATTTCACTTAGGAATCAATGAACAGCTTTCTAAAAGTTCAGATTTTGTTAGAGGGTGTTAAAAATCAGATTGAAACTCATGTTCAGGTTATTAATGACTTGTTGATGTATTGTGCCTTGACTAACAGTGATGAAAAGAATAGGAAAATCAGAGAAAAAACTGTTATGTTAGTAGAGATTCTGCAGAGAGTTCTAATTATTTCTCGGCTTTAGAGTGTGGACAGAATTCAAGGATGATACTAAGGGTCCAGTCACAATTTCTCTTTTACAAGGTAATTGTATGGTATTGGGAGATGTTCTTGATGAGAATATGGCATATATCTGTAAAATCTTAACTCCAGGAGACAATGAAATATAGGTAATGTAGATTTCAAAATAGGGATATTCCAAATAGTTTGTATTATGGGGCCCTGGGGCACTGTTTTTCAACACTTAGTCTCATGATCACCTACACTTAAAGCTCTTGATCATGAATATTCTCTAGTTCCACCAAATTATTCTGCTGCAGAAATTCTAGGAGAGGAAGAGGGAAAGAAGAGAAGATAATGGAGTGGGAGAGAATATCACTTGAAGAATTTTAATAACTATTAAGAAAATGCAATAAGAAAGGTCAGGTTTTATTGCTAAAGGGACTATCTATAATGCAGTTTTAGGAGAAAGAACATTGATTAATACAGTAGTAGAGAGAGGAATCTACTCTCAGAGGTAAAAGCAGAGGACAGAACACTAATGGGACTGTTATAAATAAAATGAAATTTGTCATAAATAGCAAATAAAATGAAATTTGTCATAAATAGCACTAGTGGAAACTATAAGCATAGCTTAAGTCCATGACATATCAAATACTGCAAAATAAATCAAGATCAAGATTTTTAAAATAAGATAGTAAAGTTGAATTTATAGACAGATATGTGAATTCCCTACCCTACAAATTGAAAATACACCTCCAAATTTAAATAGCACTTCTCAGTGTGTGGTCTGTGGATCCTTGGGGTTTCCCAAGTACTTTCAGAGTATTCAGGACATTCAGATTGTTTTCATAATAATAGTAAGGTGTTATTTATCTTCTTCACTGTTTGGACATTTACATTTATGGTGCATAAAACTGTGGCACCTTAAATAAATCAAGCTAGTGGTACCAAACTATACAAGTAATATTTTACTCTTTACCACCAGGTCCTAAAAGGTGGAAAAGAAAAAAAAAGGGGGATGGTGGTCATCTCAAGAAAAGAACCGTGTAATTGTAAGAAAAGCTTGTGAAATTGGGCCTTTTTTTTTTTTTTTTGGTGGAACATGCTTCCCCAGTGTTCATGTCAGCATTAGTTACAATAGCCAAGACATGGAAGCAGCCTAAATATCCATCAACAGAGAAATAGATAAAGAAGATGTAGTCTGTATATACAGTGGATACTGCTCAGCCATAAAAAAAGAACAGATTAATTTCATTTGCAGCAACATGGATGCAACTAGAGATTCTTGTAATAAGTGAAGTAAGTCAGAGAAAGACAAACACGATATGATATCACTTAAATGTGAAATCTAAAAAACATTATACAAATGAACTAGTTTATAAAACAGAAACAAACTCACAGGTTTTGAAAAACTTATGGTGACCAAAGGGGAAAAGTTGGGCGGGGTAGTTAATTAGGAATTTGGGATTAACATGTACACATTACTATATATACAGTAGTTAATCATAGGAACCTTCTGTATAGCTCGGGGAACTCTACTCAGTATTCTGTAATAACCTATATGGGAAGGGAAAAGAATCTGAAAAAGAATGGATATATAAATAAATATATGTGTGTGTGTATATATATATATGTGTATATATATATATACATATATATATATACACATACATATTTGAATCAGTTTACACCTGAAGGTAGTGCAACATTGCCAATCAACTATACTACAATTTAAAATAAATATTAAATTAAAAAACTGACAGGAAACAATGAATTTTTAGACTTGAGTATTTGGCAGATATTTTATTGAAAATAAATAAAACAAAGCTGACAGTATTCTTGCAAAGTTAAATTTCAAGTTTGTAAATATAAATTAGGATTTTAGAAAAATTATATCCTCCACTCTGCACTTGATAATTTCCCAGACTTTCTGATGAGATCAGTGATGGTGTTAATAAATGTGATTTTTTTTTGTATTTTATAACTAAAAAAAGTGTAATGCAAAGAATCAGTATTTTCTAAGTGACCAGTCCATGACGTTACAAAAGCATGTACTCAGAGGGTAAGATAGACCCATGGATTTTAACGGAATGTGAAAGTTTAGTTGGTCTGGTTCAAATTGCAGTCATTGTAACTAATTTGTAGGCAATTTCTCTGTAAGAAAACTTGTCAGTTTTGGTGTATTAACAAAACTATTCACAGTCATCTAAGAAGTCTATTTAAGACTTTGCCAACCAAGTAGTGTGAGGTGAGGCCAGACTTTCTTCAACTAAAACTTCTCACAATAGATTAAAAACAGAAGAATATATAAGATCAACCCTGTCTTCTATTAAATTTGACATTAAGCAGCTTTGCAAAAATGGTAAAACAATCCTGTTCTATTTTTATCTTATTTTTTAAGAAAACTATGTAATATTAACACACATTGGGCTTATTGTTATTTTATTTATTTATTTTTTTTAGTTTTCACTTCCTAATTTAGTATTAGTAGATATAACCCATAAACATGAAAGCTTTTTAGGATCTTCTATGATTTGTGAGAGTATTTAGAGAGGTCCTGAGACCAGATATTTGTAAACTGGAAAACCGAAATTATTTAGACTGCATCCTCTGACTACAATGTAAAAAGACTACCAAATAGTTTTAAAAACACATTAAATAAAGAAGAAATCGAGCTACTTTGAAGTTAAAAAATCCTGTATTCACCTAACCCAATTTTGAGTAAAACAGGAAATGAAAATTCAGGGCTCAACAAGCATTAGAAAGAGCAACGTTGATGCCCTGCATTCTTTGCTGGGATATGTCCAATGAGGGGTTTCAGAGGAAGATTCAGAGCCTTCAGCATTCATTATTATAAAATGTGCATAAATGAAGTAAAGAGTGAAGTAAAAAGTGAGATGAATGAAAAAGAAAGAAACTAGAATATAAATAAAAATAGAACCAAATATCTTATAAATCAGAAAAAATGGCAGATACATGGAAACAAATTTGTCTTAGAAAAAATGATAGACAAATTCTAGAAAACATTTTCAAGAAATAAGAAGGAGAGCTTTGATGCAAATGGAAATACTGGCTCTCTCTTCAGAGCGCTTGTTTGGTGTTCCATGTAGTCTTACTACTGGTCTCAAATCCCATCACATGGATTCCTGACTTTTTGTTTAGGGTTATTCTCCTTTCAACCTCTATTTGGAGTCATCTGACTTTTACCTTGAGTGCTTTTCATCATACTAAGACTCAAGAGAATGACATCATAAAATATCTGTGCTGGGAAATATCTTGTAGATCCTTTCAGTTTTCAGTGTATAGCTGAGGATGTTGAAATTCAGAGAGACTAGATATCCTTCCAAGGTCATCATCCTTGGTTGCAGAACTGAATCATTTGACTTGAAATTGAGCCCCCTCCCATGCCCCAAGACACACACATACTACTTAGAAGCAATAGGTTCACTCTCTGAGAATTTCTGTGATCACACATTATTTATAGTCTACCAGACTATGAAATTTGCTGGGAAATGTGTGTCTTATTAGTAATATATTCTCCAGCCTTGCCAATTCTATACTTTTACTTTCTCTGCTGTATCCAGTCTGCCTCCCTATACTCTGGCTTGCTAGGTCCTATTCCATATGGGATACTTGGCTTTTTTGGCCCCAGACTCAGCAACCTTAACTCTTTCTTTCGTAGATCTCATATTCATCTTTTTGACACTGTCATTCTTATGGGTTCTCATTGATATTTACAGAACAGAGTATGGATGGATGTTATTTAAGATTTCAGTGGTAGTGGTAATAATATATAGTGCTTCTGGATAGTAGAATACTGTTTTATTGAGTAGTCACTGGTGGTAAATACATCTTGGAAGATAGCCACTGAAGTTTTTAATTAGAAGAAAGCTTGCATTAGATAAAAGAACTGTCCCATATTGCAGTGTTTGGTATTCTCTGTAAAATATTAAAATCGGATTAATCATCATTCAAAAATATGTTTAAATCATAACTGGATAAAGGAATATGTAGGTAAAAAATAACCACATTATGTGAATCAGGGAGGTTCTCCTAGTATGAGGAAAGCTGAGATCTGAGAAGCCGTTTGTGCCCAAGGAGCTCACCCATCCAGAGAACATAGAACTTGCGGGCGGTGGATTCCTTGTGTGTAACTCAGAACATCCCTCCTAGTATAGGAGTCTCCTCCTCCAGCTGGGAGTCTTTGAATAAACTGATGTGTCCTTAAAATTGGGCATTTTCAGTATTCTGTCAGCATAAGCACTGTGTAAATCATGTGAATAACAATGTGAGAACCTTTACTCCTCTTGTCAATTATGGTAAAACATGACATACAAAACTGAGGATGGTAAACAAATAAAAAGCATGCTGTATGTGAGTTCCCTGGTGGTGTAGTGGTTAGGACTCAGTACTTTTGCCAGCTCCAGCTGGGTTCAACCCCTGATCTGGGAACTTAGATCACACATAAAGCCACTGCACACTGTGACCAAAAATTAAAAAGAAAGGAAAGAAGGAAGGGAGGGAGAGAGGGAGGAAGGAAGAAAAGATAAAAGACAAGAAAAAAAAAAGGAAAGAAAAAAGAAAAGAAAAGAAAAAAGCATATTGTAAATGTAAAAATGCTGCTGGAAAGGACATTTGGTTTAGTAAATCTAAGCCTTTAGGATTTTTTTGGAAGAACAGTTACGGGGAAGGAAATCCAATAATAAAGGCAGAAAAAATTATCTTGACCCTAAAACAAACCCTAGAGTGTTTCCTTCTGGTATTGCAGATGAATCCTCCTGAAAAAGTTGGACAAATTGTATTTTACAACTTGGTTTGAAGGCATTTGAGAGCTAACCAGGGGATGAAGAGATATATGGAAGACAAAAATCAGAGATACACTTGTCTTTTGGGATCACTTTTCCCTTGAGGGCATTTACTAATTCTAAGCTGATTCCTGGTTAAAAAATATGAAATTAAGAACAATGTATTTGTTAGCCTCGCTAGGTTAAGAGGACAAAAATTGGGAAGGACTGCATTTTTTGAAAAAAGAAATTTAATTATTACTCACTATGTGTCTGCCATGCAAAGTGTACATGCACACAAACACACATGCACACGCACATGTACATACACACGCATGTGTGCGCAACCCACTGAAACAAATAGTGGCTTCACCTCTGCCCCCTAACCAAATGACTAGTTGCAAAATATAATAGTCTCTTTCCAAGCAATTGTCACTCAATAATTGTCCCCAAACAACTCTTAGATCTCATGATTGGAGAATAAACTGCACCAGAATACTAACGGACCTGGGACCAGAATAATAATTTTTATAATTAATTTATTTTAGAATTATTCATTTAAAAATGTGAGCAATATTCTACTTCAATTTTAAATAATAGGAAATTAGATACTGTCTTTGACAGTAAAACCTACTTGGATGATACAAAATTTTCCTAAAAAGCCCTAGGATGGCTCAAGACAAAACCATTGTTTTTTAAATATATTATGTACACTTTGTATGTAGAATAAATATGTTTTTATCTTATGTTTTGAAATAGACTATAGGAAGTTATCAGCACTTTAGGATAAACAAAATATAAATACATAGTGTTTTTTAGTTTGTCATACAAGGCCATTAAGCATTACCTCAATCTGTTGTTTTAATTTCATCTCCCACCACACCTAGCAGACTTCAGCTACACCCGCAACAGTCCCTGTTCATCAGCACTCAGACTCTTTATACCTGATGTTCCCTCTGGCATGAACATTCCCCCCTTTTTCTCTGCCCAGCAATTCCTATGTAGGCTGCATTTCCATGTCAAGTATCAATAACTCTTGAATATTTCCCTTTGTTCTCAGAAGTGTTTTACAAGAAGAGTTGGGAGTCAAAGAAAGAAAAACATGTGGTTGGTGAGGGGGAAAAATTTTGGAGTTTTGGAAATTGATAGTGGGGGGGAAGAAAGTTTTGGTGATTTCTATTGGAAAACAGTGAGGTTACCTGTCATGTGGAGATTGGTTTTGAAAGATATTTTGAAATTCATTGACAGTGTACTTCTTAAGAGATAGTATTGGCAGATTCAAAATCTAGTTCTACTTGAACTACATACCCTTTCACAACTAATGCTTAGTACATAGCAGATGTCCTATATGTATGTGTATATGTGTGTGTGTGTGTGTGTGTGTGTGTGTGTGTGTGTGTGTGTGAATTAAATATATAATGGAATGGAGATAATAAGTGACTATCCAACTATTTTATTGAAATTCCAACTGAGATTCTTCTTGACTTTTCTTAAATATCATCCTTGATTTTTGTCAGAATTGAATATTCTTTTCAAATAATTATCCATACAATGTTTGAATAAATGTGGCTCTGTTATTAGAGCTCTGCCTCAATGTTATAGTAAAGTTCAGAACTTCAAAGAAAATATACTATGTTTAGACAATAGAGGAAAATAGGTACCTCACTAAACATTTCATAGAGGAGAAAGAGAACAGAGGTAGTATTCTTCAACTCATAACATTCCTAACCTTGGAAAGTTGCCATCCAACATCATTTTATTTTATTTTATTTTATTTTATTTTTAAATGATTTTTATTTTTTCCTTTATATCTGTTTTACAGCGTTCTGTCAATTTTCTACTGTACAGCAAAAGGACCCAGCCACACATACATATATACATTCTTTTTCTCACATTATCCTCAATCATGCTCCATCATAAGTGACTAGATATAGTTCCCAGTGCTATACAGCAAAACCATTATAATGCTCTTTCCTCTTACTCAGAAGTTGCTGTATTTTTTTGTTTCTTTTCAGCCTACCCCAGCTGATTCCATTCAGCCTCCATCTTACTAATATCAGCTATCCCATTCTAAGTTTTTCTAGATGTCACCATTTCTCTTTCAGGACAATTTAACTGCCTCAGTTTCTCTAACTTTATATTTGCATATCAATTAGTTAATATTATCTTCCACAGTACACATATATTGAAATTGTTCTTAGCTAAAAATTCCTCTCTAGATATCAGAATCTATTTGTAAAAGACAGATGGAGGATATAAAATTTTTTTCTTTAATAAATTTTTTCTGTCACACATAGTACAGAGACTTAAAGGATTTAAAACATGTGGGTTTCAATGTAAATAAAGAACCAAATATTTGGTTTCTTCTATTTCACACTCTGAGGCTGCTGAAATTGAATAAATCTGTACTGTAAGAATTAGAAAATTCATACTTCTCAATCCATTCTAGGAAGATTACATGTAAGGTAACTCAATGAAAAAGATAAGAAAGGTGAGCCTGGAGTTCCCATTGTAGCTCAGAGGATTAAGAAGCCTATATAGTGTCACTGAGGATGCAGGTTCAATGCCTGGCCTTGCTCAGTGGGTTAAGGATTCAGCATTGCTACAATGCCTTAAAATGCCATACCCATACCAAGCTTTGTGGTAGATCATGGATGTGGCTTGGATTTGGCATTACTGTGGCTCTGGCATGGCAATGGAGCAGCTCTAATTCAACTCCAAAAAATTAAACCTTAGTTTTTCCATGTTTTCAATATTTTTCTTCTAAAAAAGATATCTTGGAGAAAAATCATGAGAAACAAACAAAAATCTTGTCAGCATTTGAACACATATGTTTGAGAAGTAACCTTGTTAGGACTTTCCTTAATAGAACTAGATTAATGTATTAAATACAGTCATAAAGATTTCCTTGTATATGCTTTTTGAAAGCCTTTCACTGTTTTTCTTTTCTAAGGAAGAATATTTTATAAGTGTTCATTGGAGTTAGCCAAATTGGACTGAAGTGTGATTGGCTTGGAATAAATTACAATGACTCTAATTCAGTTGTAAAGCATACATGAAGTAGATCTTATGAGCTTTCTGTATGAATTTAGCCTATTTATTAACCAGTCTAGCCAAAGATAACATTTTATTTTCTTCATCTCTGTACGGTAGATTCCCAAGAAAATAACAATTCTATTTTATTAGCTTAGTGTGGACTGGACCAGCTTGGTCACTGCTTGAAAAATGCCCAGTTGTGAGACTATCCACAAACTCCTGACCTACCTTCATCCCTAACCCTAAGTAGTTTGACAATGACTCAGCATTATAATAGAGGAACCTTTTAAGGCATTATCAGCATATTTATAGGGTAATGATTTCACTACATCAGCAATTTATAATTCTGATGCAGTCTTTTATTTTTATGGAGAACCAATTAAAAATAGCTTTGATACTGTGTGTCTCAGTACAGGGCTTTAGCTCTCCAGATTATCATTTTCCCTGTAGACATATCTGCTTTTGATCTTTTTTTCCCCTCTAGGTTTTACTTTTTGATTAATAGTATACCGAAAAGAATTAAGGTGAATCTTCAGGCCAACTGATAATCTTATTACCAAAAATATTTTTTAAATGGTTTTGTGCTTCAGTGATCATCCTGTTTCCAACCTCCTTGTTCAGCATAAAAAAGGTACAGGGGAAAGAATGTTTGCACTGAAGATTTTCTGCCTACAAATCACTGTTAGATACCTTTATACTGATCATTCAATGTTTTGGGAAAAAAAATGCATTTGTTCTTGTTTCACAGATGAAGAAATGAATGCCACAATAGATTAATTTACTCAAGGTGATAGAGAACCAAATCGTAATTTCAAAGTGTATGCATTTTCCACTTGACCATGAGAAACTGTTTACACGTGTCTTTTTCCTTCATAAAGTGTTGCCTGAAAATGTCATACATTTTTATTATATCCAATTTATTATATACCCTACAAAAGAAAAGGGGGGAAGAGAGAGCATTTCTTAGTGCCTGCTCTGTGCCCTTCATCATGATCCTGAGTCTTTTATCATATAGTTAATTGGACAAATGCACACTAGTCACCTATAGTGGTACCAGACACTACACTGGTCATTTTGACATTGACTCCATGACAGATCATTACAACCTCAGACAGGCATTCGTTTCAAAGGCAAGGAAACTGATAAGTGAACTAACTAATACAGTTTCATTCTGTTAGGAGATGGTGATTCTTGAATTCACACTTAGATGTTTATGTCCACCACAGTTGATGGTCTTTCTGCCACTCAGACTGCCCATCCCCGCTTTTCAGAATGATTAAAGTCCATGGCCTCTCCCAGACATAAATAGATGTGGCCACCTTGTGAGCTGCCAGACGTTTCTAAATTTGCATCTGGATGTGAGAAGTTTATAAGAAAGAAGCCTCTGTACTGTTTCCTTTGCCACAGGCCCAGTGTCTGTGGAGAATTTGAGCTTACATATTTTCTAGGAAAGTTTTCTGCCTCTCACAAAAGCAACATGAGTCTTTGTTTTGGTGCTACCTTTATGCTTTTGGCTGATAATAATTGCTCTCCGTTGGGGAGGACCATCCTCACCGATGCAGATTGCGTTGGCAGTGTGGGGATATGTATGGTGCGTTGGCAGTGTGGGGATATGTATGGACCAGTGGGGGACTGAGGGAAGACTTGCTGGAATCAGTTCTAACAAATCATGTGTTTGCAGAGATTAGACATATATTGTCTGCACACCCATGTTGATGTCCCTAGAAATATTTTACCTTTTGAACTAGAAAGGTGGAGGAAATCAATGGTCTGACATTGTGGCAGACTAAATCAGAGAAGTGAGAAGCAATGAGAGCAGTCCATCTGAGTTTTAGAAATGAAAGAGTGCATTATCTTTTGAAAAATTAAGAACAGTAGATCTGACTTAAAAATAAGTCTGCCTTCTATTCACTAGATATCCACAGTTCTAAACAACAGGAGGGGTAAAATATCTCCCCACCAGAGCAGACCACCCCCACCCTTAGTAAAAGCTACTGGAGAAACAGACTTTCATTTTCTCCAACCCAATTACAAACACCATTCAAACCAAATTTCTGCACAGGCCTTAGGTGAAGAAGCCTGGTCTATATGTTAGTAAAAGTTCATTGTATATATTAGACATTGTCTCCTTTGGACTCTATAAATCAAAGAATTCATACAAAAATATTACCAAAATGGCCCATGTTAAATGGGACATCAATGGTAATAAACAGCCTTCCTTCTTCAACACATTGTTTCTTATCTGCGCTTTATAGTGTTATAGTGCAATGCTTTGTTTGTTTGTTTTTTTTTGCTGAAGTCACTTTTCCCCTGGAGATGACATTTTCGGCTGTGTTTTAAAGAGGCTAGTAACCAATTAATTTTAACTCACTATCAGCCTTGTTTCATTTAGCTGCCCGGACATCTCTAACTACAGTCCTTTGCACTTTTGATTCATCAGGCAGGAGCTAGATAACAATCCATATTATCTCCGAAATTGTAAGCATATGTAGCACACCCACTATGCGGTCTCCTTGAAGCCCTTCTCACTAACCTGGAGGTAAAACTAAAGTATCCCACCCTACTCACCATGGGAGTGGAGGAAATCCTCTCTTTAACAACTGCCCCTAAGGAAACTCTCTCTGTAATCTCCTTCACCCTCTATGCTGGCCAGCTGTAATCTTTTTATTCTCTAAAGCAATGGTGAAGATTGCCTTAGGGCGGATGGATTGCACAGTGGAGTTGTCCCTACTGATTTAAGTCCCATCTAGATGATTTAGCATCTCACTTTGAAAGGTTAGGAATCCTGGGGCCTCAGTGATAGCCAAGCCTGAAAAAAAGAATCCATTCTAACATATGGTGACAGTTGTTATCCACATTTTACATTAAAAAATAAACAAAAAACAAAAACAAAATCAGGGACTCAGCGAGTTTGTTACTAGGTCTACCAGTTTGTGTGCAGCTAAGGAAGGGCAGACTTGGCACAGGATTCCCAGGCCACTGTCATCTTCACCAGACCTCACTGTGTCAGTCGCAACATGACAGCCCACACTCCAAATTTAACTAAGAAGGAAATACAAATTCAGACTTAGAACAAAATCTCCAAGCCTGCTTAGTTTTAAAATTTAGATCACTGACTGACTTAACAATGGCTTAACATTAAGCTGGCTTAAGAGAACATGTATATATGTATGACTGTGTCACTATTGTGTATAGCAGAAATTGACACAACACTGTAAATCAACTATACTCTAAAGAAAAAAAAAAAAGTACTAGATGGGGTTCATGAACTCAAACATCCCAGGCTGATGTCTCTATTTCAGACATCCATCTGACAGAAGAACCACCACACTCCAACTTTCCAAGACCACCGAAGATTTATAGTTTAAAGTTTCTGGATGTCTGGATTCCTTAGAGATCAGAATAACAGGATCTCAGTATTAGTTTATGGATTGTTTTACAGGTGTATTTTGAATCTCACAGTACATTCTTACTCGGGATATAATGATGTGAGCTTGAAGAGTTAGAGATTTCACAGCACTTTGAGGCAGGAAACGTCTATAGCTCCTGTGTCCTGGCTCATATTTCCTCTCTCAGTAAAGTAGGCTCTTATTTCCTGGGCTGATAGGAGCTCTTATGAGTGTATACTTGCCCACTTTTGAGATCCCGTGCATCAGCTATTTTAGTTATGGATTTAAATGGATAGATGATAGATAGATCACGGCTCCCTTTGATTGCAGTCATTACATTATGACTATTTAATTCATCGCTTCATAAAACTCTCCGAGATGACTGAATTATGGAAGGCAGCCTACACTGGAGGCAGTGTCTCCCAGTTTGGTCTTTTGCTACTTCCTTTTTCAAAGTTGCCACAAGAGACTAGTAGTGCACCATCATACATGATTCTTTATCCCAAATGCTTATAGTCTCAAAAATGAATGACCCATTTGGCAAAGCCTTGAACTGAAACAAAACTAGTCAGAATAATGCAGAACACACTGCTGGAGGGATAAGATGAGGTCCATCCCTGACTTCCTTAACAGAATGTGGTAAATAGCTTCCAAGCTCGTGTAATTTTAACTTACAAAAAAGAAAAATAAAGTAAAATTTAAAAGAGGAGAAAAAAGTGTCTCATGAAAAAAAGTGAAGTTTAATTAAAAGAAAGTATAATAAAAACAAATAAGCACAAAAAGCAAGAAACTACAAAATGCAAATGCATTTTCTTGTGCATATAGCTTTCTTCTACAGGAGCATATGAAAATTAGTATTCAGATCTATGGGATAGAGATTCTATTATTAAAGCAACTGAAGAGTTTTAGTATTATAAATATGTATGACTTTGTGAAACTGTAAGAAATATATTCTGCTCAAATTTCGCCTAATGCTGAATATTTTAATGAAGCTTAATGCGTCTTTATACAAGTGGTATAAATTATCCACTTTAAAATTAGATAAAAACTATTTGAGAAATAATTATGAGTATGTGTTCATTAGATTGGAGTTTGAGGACTGCAGGATAAGGGCATTGGGTCAAATCCTTCATCTGCCTCCATGCACTCAATTCCACAATAACGCCCCTAAGCATATTATGGCAATTGAATCTCAATATTTAGAGAATTCTAATTCATTTCTACTCCTCCTTCACATAGCCGAGCCATTCTTGTAAAGCACTTTTTTTTTTTTAAGTGTAATTTTTTTTTCTTCTACTTGGCCCTTTCTGAGTCTCAGCTCCCCAGCCAGGGCCAATAAGTAGGCTAGCCTTTTCTAGTTGATAGAAATGTTCAGATTATAGTATGTGTTTAATAGAGGTCTAGCTTTATCGTTGCTTTAAGTTAATCGCCAACAATCCTCCTTTCTGTCCTTACTAGCAAGCCTCCTGTGAGTTCACTACAAATTGTTTATACAGTCTGTTTAAATAACTAATGTGCTCAGATCTTATTTTACCAAGACCTGCACTAATACTGATTACTAAAGGCAAAATTAGATTTTTATTGCCCTTAAATGTATTTAATTTTTAAATGCTATTTCCCTTTTGAATATCTCTTTTTCTCTTTCTCCCTCACTGTCCTCATTTCTGTACAACACTGACCCTTACTTCCTTCTGCCAAATCCTGATGCCAGTGCCAGTGAAAGACAGACCATTTATGCCAGATATTGTACATATTCAGTTCATATGTAATTATTGAACTGTAATATACTAATGCTTCTGAAAAAATATATTACCTATCTCTATCTGTGTATATCTAGTTATTAAAACACACTTTTAAATCTAGACACTATTTAGATGACTGTCTCTAGAACTGAAGTACTATAGTTGTTCATTTCTAAATAAAAGAATACTGCTTTGACACTACCATATTTTGTGTGAAGAACAGTTTGTTTTAAAAAAAGATTTATTTCAAAAAGACCACATAACAGTCTAAGCTGAGCATTTTCCAAACTGTTGTATTAATATGAGTGAGAGTGAGGATGGAAGAAGATGTATGTGGGAATGACATTTTTAAATATCTCAGGTAAAGCCTTCTCCTCCCTGACAATAATATTTTAGGTTTTTCTGAAGATGTCTGCCTCTCTGTGCATAGCAAAATATTGGAATCTCTGTTGGGGACAGATAATGGAGAAGGATGTTCAGGGCACCAGATAGCTTGAAAAAACCTCCCTAGATAATTTTGATACATTTTTTCCCTTACTACCTGTATGTGGAAACAAGTGATCTGGGAATCTATATAATTTTGAAGTTTATGTTGGCAAAGAAAATCAACAACAGATAAACAACCCAATGGAAAAATGGGTAGAAGACCTAAATAGACATTTCTCTAAAAAAAGACATACAGATGGCAGCAGGCACATGAAAAAAATAAATGTCACTGATTATTAGAAAAATGCAAATCAAAACTAAAATGAGGTCCACCTCACACTGGTCAGGATGGCCATCCTTAACAAGTCAAATCACAAATGCTAGAGAGGGTGTGGAGAGACTGGAACCCTCCAACACTGTTGGTGGGGATATAAATTGGTACAACCACTACGGAAAACAGTGTAGAGATTCCTCAGAAGAGGAAATATGGAACTACCATATGATCCAGCAGTCCCACTCCTGAGCATATATATGTACAAAACTGCAATTCAAAAAAATACATGCACCCCTGTGTTCATAGCAGCCCTTTTCACAGGAGTCAAGACATGGAAACAACCTAAATATCCATCAACAGATGAATGGATTGAGAAGATGAGGTTCATAAGCACAATAGAATACTACTCAGCCATAAAAAGAGCTAAATAATGCCATTTACAACAACTAGATAGTCTCATACTAAGTGAAGTAAGCCAGAAATAAAAAGATGAATACCACATGATATTACTTATATATGGAATCTAAAATGTGGCACCAATGAACCTATCTACAGAACAGAAACAGACTCACAGCCATGGAGAACAGACTTGTATTTGCCAAAGGGTGGGGAGGGAGGGAGATGGACTGAGAGTTTGGGGTTAGTAAATGCAAACTATTACGTTTAGAATGGATAAGCGATGAGGTCCTAGTGTATAGCACTGGGAACTATATCTAGTCTCCTGTGATAGAACATGGTGCAAGATAATATGAGAAAAAAAAAAGAAAAGAAAATCATTAGCTCTGTTTGGCAATGTGGGAATAGAGAAGGGAGATGAGGAAGGATATTCTTGCTACATTCTCTCCATTCTTAAGCCCTTAGCTTCAAGATTTCTTTCCAATGAATAGGATTTTTTGACCTAACAAGGGATGGTTTCTCCTCTAGAGCTGAGATTTATTTCATTGAAATTTGTTTCTGTGCTGAAGGATTCTTAGTGTGAACTCAACATTGAGTCTCCACCATGACTTTGGATTGAATAAAAAATACTTGCACTTGAGACCATGAAACACTCTATTGTTATTAACATCTTGGTTATTAATTATTGCAATTTGGAAGTCAACCATGCTAGTTGCTTTGAGACACCAAATTCAAGTTTACCTATAATCCTCAGCCAGAAAACTGACTTCTTCCATTTGGCTTTATGATACAATATCTGCATTGATTTCATGAGTACATTCACACTGGGTTTGCTACAATTGAAAACAGAATTCTTTTGCAAGGAAAATCCACGTGGATGACCAAACTTCTGTAAATATGTGGTTTTGTATGGTTCTATAAAATGCAAGGATTCAGCCTTACTCAAGTTCTTAGTTTGATTGGATCCATGAAACAAAATGCGTGTTTTCCCCACGCATGGTGCCCATCAAAGTTGTAACATCAAGGAAGCAACAATATGGGATAGAATAGTTACATTTTACTAGTATTTTTCAGATACCAAGTTGCTTGAGAGGATGTATCATTAGGTCTTTGAGATTTCAATAAAAGGCAAATCACTAAAAAGCTCCAATTGTATGACCATACTTGATGACTATGTACATGAAGAACATATTATATAGAATTATACCAATAAGGAAAAGCCAGTGTTCTGTTCAGTTCATCTTATTTTTTTCTAACTCTTTTTGAAAAATGTAGTTAAAACTTTTTATATTGAAATTTGGAGTTCCCTTCGTGACTCAGTGGTTAACGAATCCGACTAAGAACCATGAGGTTGAGGTTCGATCCCTGGCCTTGCTCAGTGGGTTAAGGATCCGGCGTTGCCGTGAGCTGTGGTGAAGGTTGCAGATGCGGCTCAGATCCCGCGTTGCTGTGGCTGTGGTGAAGGTTGGCGGCTACAGTTCCTGTTAGACCCCTAGTCTGGGAACCTCCATATGCTGCGGGTGCACCTCTACATTAAAAAAAAAAAAAGGCAAAGAAGAAATTTACATACTACTAATAAAAGATATTTTTTTCTTAATTTATCTTTATAATTACCTTTGCTTTAAGAATCTTTGGAGCTGTTGCTCACATTATGACATACAAAGAACAAGAAACAAGATGCAAGGATGAACTTCTTTTGACACTCTCATAAGAACTGGAACTGAAACTCAGATAGTAAGGTTCAAACACTGTGGTTAATATTTTTCTCTCATCTTTCTATTCCTGGAATATGACCAGAACCAGAAGCAGGAATGTTGAAATGCTATGAAAAAGAATATTTCCTCTCTGTTGCTTTCTTGATTGAAAAGAGAAAGTACATGGAATTTTAAGAGATTTTTGTCTAGATGAGACTCTGGCATACTTTTATGGACCCCTGACATTGAACTAAACTGGGAATCAGAACTTAAGTTTCTCACTTGGAGTTATATAATAAATTATTTAATAGTATGCTTTATTTTTCACTAGAGTGTCTCTTTCATTGTTTTAGTTTCTTCTTTGGGTTGCAGAACTATAATATTATCAAAAGATCCTCATTCTCCTTAATGTTCTGCTTATCTCTGTCATGGTTCCCTGACCATTTTATGGTTTTACAACTATATTTTTAAACTTTTCTTAGCCATTTTGTTAGAAACTTATTTATTGGAACACAGTTATTGGCAAAAGTTGGCCAAGAATGAATATACCATTCATTTCACTCCAAATATAGTATGAAAATTCATTGGCTGAAAACATTTGCTACATTATGAGATAATGCCCATGACTAAAAGAACTAATTGCTGTCTCCAAATGCTAGCTTTCATTTGACTAGCCATATACAATAGTTCTCAAGGTAAATGGGCATTTCATTGGATCTAAAATTTAATTCTACTAAATATCATTACTCAGATTTTCTCCATTCAGTTTTATATTGTATTAGTTATCTATTACTACACAATAATTCCCCCCAAAACTTAGCTCATTAAAGCAAAAACTATTTGTTTGCTTTTTGTCTCAGAGAGTTTTTCTAAGGGTCAAGAATTTAGAAATAGCTAAGATAGATGGTTCGGGCCCAGGGTCTCCCATGAGGTTCCATTCAATCTGTTGCCTGAACAAAAGTCATCTGAAGCTTTATCCAGTGCTGGAATATCTGCTTGTAAACTCACTTGTGGCTTTTGGCAGGTGGCCTCAGTTCCTTATTGTGTGGTTCTCTCCTTAGGGCTGATTATAACATGGAACCTAACTTCCCTTAGAGTGAAAGATTGAGAGTCACACCATACTTTGTCTTATGACCTAGTTTCTGAGTCACACACTGTTACCTTCACCTTATATTCCTTACAAGTCAATAGTTAAATCAGTGTACACTTGACTGGAGGAGGCAGGGATTATTAGGGGCCATCTTAGCTGCTGACTACCACAGTCTTCACTCTGGCCCCAATGACTCACATCCCTCACATAGGCAAAATATTGTTACACTTTCCCAAAGCCTCCATGTCATCTCGTCAGCATCAGCTCAAAGTTCAGAGTCTTGGAGTTGCCATCATAGCTCAGTGGTTAACGAGTCCGACTAGGAACCATGAGGTTGCAGGTTCGATCCCTGGCCTTGCTCAGTGGGTTAAGGATCCGGCGTTGTGGTGAGCTGTGGTGTAGGTTGCAGATGCGCCTCGGATCCCGCATTGCTGTGGCTGTGGCGCAGGCCGGCGGCTACATCTCCTGTTAGACCCCTAGCCTGGGAACCTCCATATGCCACAGGTGCGGCCCTAGATAAGGCAAAAAGCCAAAAAAAGAAAAGTTCAGAGTCTTGTCATCTAAATTGGAGCCAAATGAGAATGTCTCCTGTTGTGAACTGAAGAAGAAAGTTTGCTGCCCTGTATGTCCCCAGCATGGTAAGGGTTCTAAGGTATAGGATCCCTGCCATAAGCACTCCCATTTGTAGAAGAAAGAGAGAGGGAAAGTTGTACCCAAGAATTTTTGGACCATAGCAGTTCTCTCATGCTCATTTACTATGTCCTTGGAGTTGCTCTCCATCATTTTTAATTTTGGGATATTGGCTCATTCCCTACCGACCTGAGTCATCCTTTTTTTCCAACCTTTTCTCACCTGAAGCTGAATAATTTATTTTCCATTATATGTGTGCAATTTTGAGAGTTCACCAGCCTCTTCTCAATTCATACTGTCTTTGTTCCTTATAGTCCAAACTGGTAGGTTTTCTATTGTTATAATTCTTTCAAAAAGATTATGGGTCTTCTATGAAATCTTACTTGGGTCCAGCATTTATTTATTTGATGATTTTTATTTTGTCCATTATAGTTGGTTTACAGTATTCTGTCAGTTTTCTACTGTACAGCAAAGTGACCCAGTCATGTATATATACATATGTATATACATTCCTTTTCTCACATTATCCTCCTTCATGTTCCATATAAGTGACTAGATATAATTCCCCCTACTATACAGCAGGATCTCATTGAATATCCATTCCAAAGTCAATAGTATGCATCTATTAGCCCCAGATTCCCAGTCCATCCCACTCTCTCCCCTTCCCCCTTGGCAACCATAAGTCCATGACTTTCTTTTCTGTGGAAAGCTTCATTTGTGCTGTATATTAGGTTCCAGATACAAATGATATCATGTGGTATTTGTCTTTCTCTTTCTGACTTACCTCACTTAGTATAAGAGTTTCTGATTCCATCCATGTTGCTGCAAATGGCATTATTTTGTTCTTTTTTACGACTGAGTGGTATTCCATTGTATGTATGTACAACATCTTTTTAATCCATTCATCTGTTGATGAACATTTAGGTTGTTTCTGTGTCTTGGCTATTGTGAATAGTGGTGAAATAATCATGTGGGTGTATGTGTCCTTTTCTAGGAAAGTTTTGTCTGAATATATGCCCAAGAGTGGGATTTCTGGGTCATATGGTAGTTCTATATTTAGTTTTCTGAGGTATCGCCATACTGTTTTCCAAAGTGATTGTATCAATTTACATTCCCACCAACAGTGTAGGAGGGTTCCTTCTTCTCCACACCCTCTCCAGCATTTGTTATTTGTGGAATTGTTAATGATGGCCATTCTGACAGGTGTGAGGTGGTCCTCATGGTAGATTTGATTTGCATTTCTCAAATAATCAGTGATGTTGGGCATTTTTTCATGTATTTGTTGGCCATCTGTATATCTTCTTTGAGGAATGTCTAGTCAGGTCTTTTTACCATTTGTCCACTGGGTTTTTTTTTTTTTTGGTGATTTTATTTTATTTATTTATTTATTTATTTTTACTTAATGGATTTTATTTCAATTATAGGTGTACATAAATCATCACAAGTCAGTTTTATAGATTTTGTATCCCAAACCAACAGTGCATACCCCCCACCACCCAGATTGTCTTATTTGAAAAACCAAGGTTTTCCAAAGTCTGTGAGTCATTCTCTGTTCTGCAAAGAAGTTCATCGTGTCTTTTTAGTTTCCACATGTAAGCGGTAGCATTGGCTGTTGCTGTCTAATTGTCTGACTGGTTTCACTTCGCATGATAAATTCTAGATCTATCCATGTTGCTATAAGTGTTGGTAATTCATTCCTTTTAATGGCTGAGTAACATTCCACTGTGTGGATGTACCATATCTTCCCTATCCACTCCTCTGTCGATGGGCATTTAGGTTGTTTCCATGACCGGGCTGTTGCATAGAGTGCTGCAATGAACACTGGAGTACATGTATCTTTTCGAGTCATGGTTTCTGCTGGATAGATGCCCAGGAGTGTGATTGCTGGATCAAATGGTAATTCTATTTTGAGTTTTCTGAGAAATCTCCATACTGTTTTCCACAGTGGCTGCACCAGTCTGCATTCCCACCAGCAGTGTAATAGGGTTCCTTTTTCTCCACACCCTCTCCAGCACTTATTGTTTGTAGACTTTTTGATGATGGCCATTCTGGCTGGTGTAAGGTTGTACCCCATAGTGGTTTTGATTTTCATTTCTCTAATGAGGAGCCATGTTGAACATCTTTTCATGTGTTTATTTGCCATCTGCATATCTTCTTTGGAGAACTGTCTTCCTAGATCCTCTGCCCATTTTTTGATGGGGTTGTTTGTTTCTTTGGTATTGTGTTGTAGGAGCGGTTAGTAAATTTTGGAGATTAATCTCTTGTAAGTTGAATCATTTGCAAATATTTTCTCCCATTCTGTGGGTTGTCTTTTCATTTTGTTTAGGCTTTCCTTTGCTGTGCAGAAACTTTGAAGTTTAATTAAGTCCTATTTGTTTATTTCTCTTTTTATTGTCCTTACTCTGACACATGGATCTGAGAAAGTGTTGCTATCATTTATGTCAGAGAGTGTTTGGCCTATGTTTTCCTCTAAGAGTTTTATAGTATCTGGTCATATATCTAGGTCTTTAATCCATTTTAAGTTCATTTTTGTGCATGGTGTTAGGAAGTGTTCTAGTTTTCATTTTTTTACACGTGGCTTTCCAGTTTTCCCAGCACAACTTATTGAAGAGGCTGTCTTTTCTCCAATGTATGTTCTTGCCTACTTTGTCATAGATTAGTTGACTATAGATGCGTGGATTTAGTTCTGGGCTTTCTATCCTGTTCCACTGATCTTTTTTTTCCTGATTTTGTGCCAGTACCATATGGTTTTGATGACTGTAGCTTTGTAGTAGGGTCTGAAGTCAGGGAGCCTGATTCCTCCAGCTCCGTTTTTCTTTTTCAGGATGTCTTTGGCTATTCTGGGTCTTTTGTGTTTCCAGACAAACTTTAAAATATTTTGTTCTAGTTCTGTGAAAAAGGTCCTTGGTAATTTGATAGGGATTGCATTGAATGTGTAGATTGCCTTGGGTAGTATAGTCATTTAGATAATATTGACTCTTCCAATCCAAGAGCGTGGTATGTCTTTCCACCTGTTCATGTCATCCTTGATTTCTTTCATCAGCACCTTATAATTTTCAGAGTATAGGTCTTTTGTCTCTTTAGGTAGGTTTATTCCTAAGTATTTGATTCTTTTTGATGTGATGGTAAACGGGATTGCTTCCCTAATTTCTCTTTCTGATCTTTCATTGTTAGTATATAGAAATGTAGTTGATTTCTGTGTATTAATTTTGTATCCTGCGACTTTGCCAAATTCATTGATGAGCTCTAACAGTTTTCTGGTAGAGTCTTTAGGATTCTCTAGGTATAGTATCATGTCATCTGCAAAAAGTGATAGTTTTACTTCTTCTTTCCCAATATGGATTCCTTTTATTTCTTTGACTTCTCTGATTGCTGTGGCTAGGACTTCCAGAACTATGTTGAATAGTAGTGGTGCGGAGAGTGGACATCCCTGTCTTGTTTCTGATCCTAGCCGGAATTATTTCAGCTTTAGACCATTGAGAATGATGTGAGCTCTGGGTTTGTCATAGATGGCTTGATTATGTTGAGGTAGGTTCCCCCTATACCCACTTTCTGAAGGGTTTTTATCAGAAATGGGTGTTGGATTTGGTCAAAGGCTTTTTCTGCATCTATGGACAGGATCATACGGTTTTTATTCTTCAGTTTGTTAACGTGATGTATCACACTGATTGATTTGCGGATATTGGAGAATCCTTGCATCCCTGGGATAAATCCCACTTGATCGTGGTGTACAATCCTTTTAATGTATTGTTGGATTCGGTTGGCTAGTATTTTCTTGAGGATTTTTGCATCTATGTTCATCAGTGAGATTGGCCTGTAATTTTCTTTTTTTGTGGTATCTTTGTCTGGTTTTGGTATCAGGGTGATGATTGCTACATAGAATGAGTTTGGGAGTGTCCCTTCCTGTGCAATTTTTTGGAAGAGTTTCTGAAGGACAGGTGTTAGCTCTTCTCTAAATGTTTGATAGAATTCACCTGTGAAACCATCTGGTCCTGGACTTTTGCTTGTTGGAAATTTTTAAATCACAGTTTCAATTTCAGAACTTGTGAGTGGTCTATTCATATTTTCTGTTTCATCTTGGTTTAGTCTTGGGAGATTGTACTTTTCTAAGAATGTGTCCATTTCTTCTAGGTTTTCCATTTTATTGCCATAGAGTTGCATATAGTAGTCTCTTATGATCCTTTGTATTTCTCTGGTGTCTGTTGTGACTTCTCCTTTTTCATTTCTAATTATATTGATTTGTGTCCTCTCTCTTTTTTTCTTGGTAAGTCTGGCTAAGGGTTTATCAATTTTGGTGATCTTTTCAAAGAACCAGCTTTTAGTTTCATTGATCTTTCCTATGGTTTTCTTCATTTCTATTTCATTGATTTCTGCTCTGATTTTTATGATTTATTTTCTTCTTCTAACTTTAGGTCTTGTCAGTTCTTCCCTCTGCAGCTGCTTTAGATGTAACGTTAGGTTGTTTATTTGAGCTTTTTCTTGTTTCCTGAGGTAGACTTGTATTGCTATAAACTTTCCTCTTAGAACTGCTTTTGCTGCATCCAAGAGGTTTTGGAGTGTCGTATCTTTGTTGTCATTTGTTTCTAGGTATTTTTTAATTTCCTCTTTGATTTCTTCAGTCATCCATCAGTTATTTCATAGTGTGTTGTTTAGTGTCCACGTATTTGTATTTTTGGCCATTTTTTTCTTGTTGTTGATTTCCAGTCGTATAGCATTGTGGTTAGAGAAGATGCTTGAAATGACTTCAATTTTCTTAAAGTTAGTGAGGCTTGATTTGTAACCCAGTATGTGATCAATCTTGGTGAATGTTCCTTGCGTGCTTGAGAAGAATGTGTATTCTGTTGCTTTTGGATGGAATGTCCTATAAATATCTATTAAGTCCATGTGATCTAATGCTTCCTTCAGGGCCTGTGTTTCCTTATTGATCTTCTGTCTGGATGACCTGTCCATTGCTGTAAGTGGGGTGTTAAAGTCCCCCACTATGATGGTGTTATTGTTGATTTCTGCTTTAAAGGTTGCTAACAGTTGCCTTATATATTGTGGTGATCCTATATTGGGTGCATAGATCATTAAAATTGTTATAGCTTCTCCTTGGATTGATCCTTTGATTGTTATGTAGTGCCCTTCCTTGTCTCTTAAAATGTTCTTCATCTTAAAGTCCAGTTTGTCTGATACGAGTATTGCTACTCCGGATTTCTTTTGATGCCCCTTTGCATGGAATATTTTCTTCCATCCTCTCACTTTCAATTTGTATGTGTCTCTAAAAGTGAAGTGGGTCTCTTGAAGACAGCATATATATATGGGTCTTGTTTCTGTATCCATTTGGCTAGTCTATGTGTTTTGGCTGGGGTATTCAGTCCTTTAACATTTAAGGTAATTACTAATATATATGTTCTTATTGCCATTATATTAACTGTTCGGTGGTTTTGTTGACTTTTTTCATTCCCTTATTCTCTTGTTGTCTCCTCTCATAAGATGGCTATCTTTAATGTTGTATTTGAGTTGATTTTTCTTATTTCTTTGCGTATCAATTGTAGATTTTTGGTTTGCAGTTACCCTGAAGTCTTGATATAGGAGTCTATATATAAATGAGATTGTATTGAGTTGTTGGTTTCTTAATTGCACATGCTTCTCCAGTGACCTGCATTTGTGCTCTCTTCTCATGATTTCTGATTTTGGTAGCATAATTGTACATGGATGATTTAGTATCTTTACTGTATGTATGCCTTTACTTGTGGGCCTTGTCTGTTGTGGTGTTTTTGTTTCTGGTTGTGGCCTTTTCTTTGCGGCCTAGAGAAGTTCCTTTACGATTTGTTGTAAAGCTGGTTTAGTGTTGCAGATATCGCTGCTTTTGCCTATCCGTAAAGGTTTTGATGTCTCCTTCAAATCTGAATGAGAGCCTTGCTGGATAAAGTAATCTTAGTTGGAAGTTTTTCCCTTTCATCACATTTAGTATATCATGCCACTCCCTTCTGGCCTGCAGAGTTTCAGCTGAAAAATCTGCTGATAACCTTATTGGGTTTCCCTTGTATGTCATTCATTTCTTTTCCCTAGCTGCTTTCAAAATTTTCTCCTTTTCTTTAATTTTGGTCATTTTGATTAATATGTGTCTGGGAGTGTTCCTCCTTGGGTTTATTTTATATGGTACTCATTGCGCTTCCTGGATTTGAGTGAGTGGTTCCTTTCCCATATTAGGGAAGTTTTCGGCTATAATCTCCTCGAATATTTTTTCTGTCCCCTTCTCTCTCTCTTCTCCCTCTGGCACTCCTATAATATGGTTGTTGGTGCATTTAGCATTATCCCAGAGTTCTCTGGGACTCTGCTCATTTCCTTTCAATCTTTTATCTCTTTTCTCTTCTGCATTAGTGATTTCCACTAATCTGTCATCCAACTCACTGATTCATTCTTTTGCCTCCTATATTCTCATGTTGCTTGCTTCCAATGAATTCTTATTTCAGTTATTTTATTTTGCATCTCTTGTTTAATTTTCACATCTTGTATTTCTTTGCTCAGTGTTTCCTGTAAATTATCAGTCTTTGCCTCCAGTCTATTTCCAATGCCTTGTATCATCTTCAGCATCAACAGTCTAAAGTCTCTGTCTGGGAGGCTCATAATCTCCTCATCACTGAACTGTTTTTCTGGGCTTTTCTCTTTCTCCCTTAATCTGAGTTAGAGTTTTCTGTCTTTCATTTTTATAGGTTTTTGGTGTGATGGCCTTTTTGCCAACAATAGAGTTATAGCCTCTCTTATTTCGGTGTTTGCCTCCCCTGTGGCTAAAGTTGGTATGGAGGGGGCTTGCTGTAGGCTTCCTGATGAGAGGGAGTGATGCCTGCTCACTGGTAGGTGGGGTTGATTCCTCTCCCTCTGATGGGTGGGGCTTTGTCTCTGGGTGAGATTAGAGGCTGGCTGTGTGCCTGAGGGAACTTCAGGCAGCCTGTTTACTGATGGGTGGGGCTGAGATCCCACCTGGATTGTTGTTTGGCCTGGGGCTTCTCAGGACTGATGGGAGGGACCAGATTTTCCCAGAAATGGCCCCCTCCAGAGAAATGCAGGCTGATGAATGTTCTGGAGAGCTTCACCTCCAATGTCCTTCCCCCACAACAAGGCACAGTCACTCCTGTTTTCCCAGGAGATCCTCCAAGAATTGCTGTCAAGTTCCACCCAGATTCCTATGGAGACTTGCTTTGCCTTGGGACCCAGTGCACATGAAAGTCTTGTGTGCCTTTCAAGGATGGGGTCTCTGTTTTCCCCAGTCCTGTGGAGCTCCTGCACACAAGCCCCACTGGCCTTCAATGCCAGATGCTCCGGGGGCTCTTTCTCCCTGTGCCAGATCCTCAGGAGTGGGGATTTGACGTGGGGCTCAGAACTCTCAGTCCTGTAGTTGAGTCTCTGTGATACAGTTACTTTCCAGTCTGTGGATCTTCCCACCCAGGAGGTATGGGGGTTGCTTCTATAGCATAATCACCCCTCCTATCTCTTGCTGTGGTCTCATCTTTGTCTTCTGTAGTAGAATATCTTCTTTTTTGGAAATTTATAGTCCATTTGGTTGATGGTTGCTTGGCATTTGGTTGTAGTTTTGTTGTTTTTTGGGAGATAAGTTGAGCTCCAGTCCTTCTGTTCCGCCATCTTAATCCAATCTCCGATTTTTTTTTTTTTAATGTTGAGTTGTGTAAGTTGTTTTTATATTTTAGAGATTAAGCCCTTGTCAGTTGCATCATTTGAAACTATTTTCTCCCATTCCTTAGGTTGTCTTTTTGTCTTTATTTATGGTTTTCTTGCTGATGCAAAAGCTTTTCCGTTTGATTAGTTCCCATTGGTTTATTTTTGCTTTTATTTCTGTTAACTTGGGAGTCTGACCTAAGAAAACATTTGTAAAGTTGATGTCACAAAATGTTTTGCATATGTTCACTTCTAGGAGTCCGATGATTTCTTGACTTACATTTAACTCTTTAAGCCATTTTGAGTTTATTTTTGCACATGGTATAAGGGTGTGTTCCGATTTTATTGATTTACAGTTAGCTGTTTAGTTTTCCCAGCCACACTTGCTGAAAATACTGTCTTTTTCCCATTTTACATTCTTGCTTTCTTTATCAAAGATTAATTGACCATAGGTGTCTATGTTTATTTCTGGGTTCTCTGTTCTGTTCCATTGTTCTGTATGTCTGTTTTGGTACCAGTACCACACTTGATTATCACGGCTTTGTAATATTGACTGAAGTCTGGCAGAGTTATGCCTCCGGCTTGATTTTCGTTCCTCAGGATTGCTTTGGTAATTCTGGGTCTTTTGTAGTTCCATGTAAATTTTTGGATGGTTTGTTCTAGTTCTGTGAAAAATGTCATGGGTAATTTTATAGGGATTGCATTGAATCTATAGGTTTCTTTGGGCAGTATGGCCATTTTTACAAAATTAATTTTTCCAGCCCAGGAGCGTGAAATATCTTCTGATTTTTTTTTGAATCTTCATTAATTTCCTTTTCAATGTTTTATAGTTCTCAGCATATGTCTTTTACCTCCTTGGTCAGGTTTATTCCTAGGTATTTATTTTTTTGGGTGAGATTTTAAAAGGTATTTTAGTTTTGTGTTCCTTTTCTAATAATATTTCATTGTTAGTATACAGAATTGCAATGAATATCTGAATGTTAATCTTATATCCTGCTACTTTGCTGAATTAATTGATCAGTTTGAGTAGTTTTTGTGTGGAGTCCTTAGGGTTTTCTATATACAGTATCATGTCATCTGCATACAGTGACAGTTTTACCTCTTCTTTTCTGATTTGGATAACCTTTATTTATTTTGTTTTTCTGATTGCTGTGGCTAGGACTTCTAATGCTATGTTGACAAAAAGTGGAGAGAGTGGGCAATGTTGTCTTCTTCCAGATTTTAGCAGGAAGGCTTTCAGCTTTTCTCCATTGAGTATTATATTTGCTGAGGGTTTGTCATAAATGGATTTTATGTTAATATATGTTCCATCTTTACCCACTTTGGTAAGGGTTTTTACCATGAATGGATGTTGGACCTTGTCGAATGCTTTTTCTATTGAGACGATCATGTAGTTTTTGATTTTTCTTTTGTTAGTGTGTTATAGGACATAGATTGATTTGCATATGTTGAACATCCTTGTGAACCTGAGATGAATCCCACTTGGTCGTGGTATATGATATTCTTTATTTGTTGTTGTATTCGGTTAGCTAAAATTTTGTTGAGAATTTTTGCCTCTGTATTCTTTATCAGGTTTGGTATTAGGGCTTTATAGAATGTCTTTGGGAGTGTTCCTTCTTCTTCAAACTTTTGGAAAATTTTAAGAAGGATGGGTATAAGTTAGTTGTATGTTTGGTAGAAGTCACCTGTGAAGCCACCTGGTCCTGGACTTTGGTTTGTAGGGAGTGTTTTCATATATTCAATTTCATTTCTGGTAATTAGTTTATTCAGTTGATCTATTCCTTCTTGATTCAGATTTGGTGGGCTGTAAGTCTCTAGAAAGTAGTCCATTTCGTCTAAGTTGTCAAATTTGTTGCATTGTAATTTTCATTGTATCCTCTATGTTTTTTTGTATTTCTGTCATATCCATTGAGATTTCTTTTTTTTCATTTTGTTTATTTGGGTTTTTTCACTCCTCTTCTTGGTGAGTCCGGCCAGAGGTTTGTAAACTGTGTTTACCCTTTCCAAGAACCAGCTCTTGATTTTATTGATTTTTTTCCTATTGATTTTAGAATCTCTATTTTATTGATTTCCTCTCTGATATTTATGATTTCCTTCCTTCTGCCAACTTTGAGGAGGGCCTGTATCACTATGAATTCCCCTCTAAGCACTGCTTTTGCTGTATCCGATAGATTTGTATGGTTGTGTCTCCATTATCACGTGTCTTGAGGTATTTTTTCATTTCCTTTTTGATTTCCTCATTGACCATTTGGTTTTTTAGTAGGATGTTGCTTAGTCTCCATGTAGTTAGTTTTTTCTCATTTCTTTTCCTGTGTTTTATTTTTGATTTCATGCCATTGTGGTCAGAGAAGAGACTCCAAATAATTTCTATACTCTTAAATTTGTTGAGGTTAGTTTTGTGCCCCAGTATGTGGTCAGTCCTTGAGAATGTTCCATGTGCACTTGAAAAGAATGTATATTCTGATTTTTTTGGATGCAATGTTCTAAAAATGTCAATGAATTCTGAATTTTCTATTGTGTCCTTTAGGATCTCTGTTGCCTTATTGGTTTTCTGTCTAGAAGATCTGTCCATTGTTATGAGTGGGATGTTAAAAGTCTCCTACTATTATTGTATACCCATTTATTTCTGCTTTTATGTCTGTTAGTATTTGTTGTATCTGTGTGCTCCTATATTACGGGCATATATATCGACGATTATAATATCCTCTTCTTGAATGGGTTCTTTTATCATTAAATAGTGTCCTTCTTTGTCTTTGTTTATGGCCTTCATTTTAAAGTCTGTTTTGTCTAATGTGAATATTGCAACTCCTGCTTTCACATCTTTTCCCTTGGCATGAAATATATTTTCCATCCCTTCACTCTCAATCTGTATGTGTCCTTTGCCCTACAGTGAATCTCTTGTAGGCAGCATATTGTAGGCTTTTGCTTTTTTACCCATTCTGCCACTCTCTGTATTTTATGGAGCATTCAGTCCATTGACTTTTAAAGCAGTTATTGGCAGTGGCAGTGGTGGGGTGTTTGGGTCACCAGGGGTGTGAGAGCAACAATTGGTCGTGTTTGGTCATAGTGCTCTCCTCTTAGGTGCCTTCTGAGGTGATTGGGGCTGCAAGTGGTGCCTGTTCACAGACCCGCTAGTGGTGCTGGGCCATGCCCACCTCTGGAGTCAGACATAACTGCATACTCTGGTTTGCCCCTGCTACCTGTAGGCCACTCGTGACATGCTGCATCCCACTTAGCCTACACAAGAGGTGCTGTACAGTCTGCTCCTAGTTACAGGGTCCTGGGAAGTGACAGTGATCAGGCATGCGTGGGTGCACTGCCCAGAGCATTTGGCAGTGGACACTGTAGGGTGGGTGTGTCCCCAGGGTAGTGAGAGCAACAATGGGTGGTGCTGGGTTGGTACCCTCTTTTTTTCCAACCTCTGAAGTGATTGGGGCCACAGGTGGAGCCTGTTAACAGACTCTTAGTTGCTTGGGCTATGACTCCCTCTGGTTTCTGAGATGACTGCTGTGATTTGTCCCTGCCACCTGTAGGTCATGCAAAAGGTGCCTCATCGCAATTAGCCCCCTCCTGCCCTTAGGCCACACAAGAGGCGCCCAGTCTCCTGTACCCCAAGCAAGTGGCCTCTCACCAACCGTAGCCTATACCAGAGGTGTCCCGCCTTCTGAGACTCTGAGTGTGGTTTGCCCCTCCTTCTCTCGCCCTGCCCTCCCAACAATGGTGCCTTGCTTCTCCTGCAGGCCTTGATCTCCTCCCAGGTTACACCCATTGATGTATGGGGTGGTGCTGCAGATGATCTGTGTGGCTCTCACTCTGCTTTGCTGTCCTCAGTCCAGCTGCTGTGCTTTTTTAGGCAACTTTGAGGTCCCCTCAGTTAGGTGGTTTCCTATGATGTGGGTTCCTTTTCTCTTTCACAGCCCCGTCTCAGAAGTGCTAGTCCATCCTGATTCCTTTTCTCTCTCTCTCTTTTTTCTCTTTTGTTTTACCCAGTGATTTGGAGAGTTTCTTGCCCTCTTTGGAGGTTCAATTTCTTTTGCCAGCATTCAGTAGATGTTCTCTGTGAATCGTTCTACATGTAGTTGTGTTTTCCTGATGTGCTTGTGGGAGAAGGTGAGTGCCACCATCTTTGGGTGCAACACTTTAAGTGGAAACCACATTCTCACATCCCTTAAAGACTAGCCCTTATCCATCTTGGGCTTCTGCTAAAGGACAATACCTTTAAAATCATGCTTCTTTAACCTTGATTGATTGAGAAGATCTGTTAGTTATACTCTTAAATTATTTAGAGGGCTTTTTTCTTTAAGCAAATGGATTCTAAGGTACCTACTTTGATCTTTCTGAAGTCTTAACAAAGGGCTTTATAGCCGCAACCTTATTGTCATCTTTAGACTGTGATATCCTGAGAGTTCCCTGAGTTTGACCTCTACTCAGAAGCCATTTCTGTTTTTTGGGGGTTTTGTTTTTCCTTTCATTTATGGCCAGCCCGCTGCATGTGGGGTTCCTGGGCAAGAGATAAGATTGGAGCCACAGTTGCGCCCTAAACCACAGCTGTAGACCTACTGGATCCCTAGCCCACTGTGCCACACCAGGAATTGAACCCACGTCCCAGTGCTCCCAAGACACTGCCAATTCCTTTGCAACACATGGTAGCTCCAGAAGCTATTTCTTAATTTTGACATTGTTTGCCACCTGGAGAGACTGAGAATTTTCAAAACCAGCTAGTGTTGACTTCTTTTTGTTTAATAGTTCTTCCTTTAGCTTATGTATTGCCTCTCACATTTCACTATTAGCAGCAAGAAAAAGCCAGATGGCAACTTCAACACCGTCTGGTTGAAAGTCTCCTTAGCAAGATCATCTACCCCTAGTTCAATGTTCAAAATTCTATGGACAGTTGTATCCAAGGCACTTTAAGCTTTCACAAACCCTCTTTTTAAGACCTTTCCAGCTTTTGACCAGTGCTTAGTTCAAAGCTACTCCCACATACTTTTTTTCTCAGCAGCATTGAGTACCAAAATCTGCATTAATAATCCGTTGCCATCTAACAAAGTAACAGTATTTAGTAACTTGAACAAACAAGCATTTAGGGCTCCTTTTTCTCTACACCCTCTTCCAGCATTTATTATTGGTAGAATTTTGATGATGGCCATTCAGACCTGAGTGAGGTGATACCCAATTGTACTTTTTTTTTTTAATGTCTTTTTAGGGCTGCACCTGCAGCACATGGAGGTTCCCAGGCTAGGGATTGAATCGGAGCTGCAGTTGCCAGCCTACACCACAGCCACACCAACGTGGGATCCGAGCCATGTCTGTGACCTACACCACAGTTCATGGCAACACCGTATCCTTAACCACTGAACAAGGCCAGGGTTTGAACCTGCATTCTTATGGATGCTAGTCAGATTTGTTTCCCTGAGCCACAATGGGAACCCCCTGATTGTAGTTTTGATTTGAATTTCTCTAATAATTAATGATGTTGAATATTTATTCGTGTTCCTCTTGGCCATCTATTTATCTTCTTTAGAGAAATGTTTCTTTAGACCTTCCACTTACTTTTTAATTGGGTTATATATTTTTCTTGATATTGAACTGTATGAGCTGTTTGTATGTTTTGGAAATTCATCCTTCGTTGGTTGCAGTGTTTGCAAATACACTCTTGGTAGGAATGTAAAGTGATACAGCTGTTCTGGAGAACAGTATGAAGGTTCCTTAAAACCTAAAAGCAGAGTTACCATATGCATCCATGTTCCCACTCCTGGGTATATATCTCGAGAAAACAAGATATATCTATAACTTTGTATCTATATGTCTGTAACTGAATCACTATGCTATACACCTGAAACTAATATGATATTGTAAATCAACTATATTTCAATAAAAAGTAAAAATAAAGTTGTAATTATTACTTAATGAAGAATTTATTATTTAATGAATTTTATGAATATTAGGAACCAAATATGTCATTGTGGGTGGTCTTCTTTAGGATATCTCATGAAGTTGCACCCAAGATATTGGCTAGGGCTGTAGGCACTTGAAACGTTTCCTGAAGCTGGAGAATCTTAATTCCAAGCTCACCTACATGGTTGTTGGCAAGAGTTCAAAGATCCTTACCAAGTGGTTCTATCCATAAGGCAATAAATGACATGGTAGCTGGCTTCCTACAGAAGATATGATCAAGAAACAAGTGAGAGTTATACCACACTGCCTCTGATGACTTATTTTTTGGGTCACTCTAACTTTTCTGTTTAAGTGGATCAATAAATCAGGCCTACACTCAGCAGTAGGAGATTATACAGAACATGAATATCAGAAAGCAAGGATCACTGGGGTCAGTCTTAGAAGCTGGTTATCTCGACTACAATAAAAATGTTCAATTTATTTGAAGAAACTGGCTTAGTCTTACACTGATTTGTTAACATTATTTATATTTAAGACTTTATATGGCATATGGAGTACCTGAGAAAGAAAATAGAATTAGTAGATTAATATAAATATGTGGCATCATTTTCAGACCTACTTTTGATTATGAGGTATAGAAATAACTCATACACATCTTCCTAAACGTATGATAGGGACTTCCATCTCCATAACCCCATTGTAAGTTTAAAAAAATATAAATTGAAAATGCATTTAATACACCTAAAGTACTGAATATTAAAGCTTAGCCTAACCTACCTTCACTGTGCTCACACCCTTCCAGTAGCCTACACTGGGGCAAAATCATCTAATACAAAACCTATCTTATAATATAGTATTAAATATCTTGTGGTTTATTGAATATTGTACTAAAAGTGAACAATAGAATAGTGTATCATTTGGTTACCCTCATGATGGCATGACTGAGTGGAAGCTGTGACTTTTTCTTGCTGTCCAGTGTCATGAGAGTATTGTACCACTATACTCTCATCATTAGCCGGAGAAAAGATAAAAATTCAACATTAAATATATGGCATTTACTGAATGCATATTGCTTTCACACCATTGGAAAGTAAAACAAAAATTTTAAAAAGGGGAGGTAATGAACTTTTAACAAGAATTTCATTCTTTTTTATACCTCAGTAATATTCCATATAACACTTCTTTATCCATTCTTCTGTTGGTGTGTGTTTGAGTTGCCTAGCTATTGTAAATAGTGTTTCCATGAACACTGGTATACACATGTCTTTTCAAATTAGTGTTTACTTTTTTCCAAATATATACTCAGAAGTGGAACTACTGGATCATATGGCTCTATTTTTAGTTTCTTGAGGAACCTGCATACTGTTTTCTGTAGTGGCTACACCAGTTTCACCAACAGTGTACAAGTGTTAGCTTTTCTCCACATCCTCTTCAACATTTGTTTTTTGTAAACTTTTTGATGTTAGCTATTCTGACAGGTTTGAGGAGATAGCTCATTGTTGTTTTGACTTGCATTTTTTAATTGTTAGTGAAGTTGTTTGTCTTTTCATGTGCCTGTTTAGCCATCTGTAACTCTTCTTTGGAAAAATGTCTCTTCGAATTTTCTGCCCATTTTATGATTAGGTCATTTGTTTGTTTGTTTGTTTGTTTGTTTTTGATATTGAGTGGTATGAGTTGATGATATGTTTTAGATATTAACCTTTATTAGTTTGCAAATATTTAAAAAGTATCAAAAAATCATTTTCAAATGTTTTGTCCCATACAGTAAATTGTCTTTTCATTTGGCTGATGGCTGCCTTTGCTATGCAAAAGCTTTTATTTTTGCTTTTGTTTCCTTTGCTTTAGGAGATAGATTTAAAAAAATATTGCTTCAATTTATGTCAGAGAGTATCCCACTTGTGTTTTCCTTTAGGAGTTTTGCAGTGACTAGTTTTACATTTAGGTCTTTAATTCACTTTAAGTTTATTTGTGTATATTGTTAGAGAATGCTCTGTGTCTGTTTTTTGTGCCAGTATCATGCTGTTTTGATTATAGTAGTTTTGTAGTATAATCTGAAGTCAGGGAGCATGATTCCTCCAGCACTATCCTTTTGTTCTTAAGATTGTTTTGTCTTTTTTTTTTTTTTTTGTCTTTTTGCCTTATCTAGGGCTGCACCCGCAGCATATGGAGGTTCCCACTAGGGGTCTAACAGGAGCTGTGGCTGCCGGCCTCCACCACAGCAACGCCCGATCTGAGCTGCATCTGCAACCTACACCACAGCTCACAGCAGTGCCAGATCCTTAACCCACTGAGCAAGGCCAGGGATTGAACCCGCAACCTCATGGTTCCTAGTCAGATTCGTTAACCACTAAGCCACAACAGGAACTTCCTGTTTTGTCTTTTTAAGGTCTTTTTGTTCCATGTAATATTTTAAATTATTTGTTATAATTCTATAAAAAATGTCTTGGGTGTTTTATATAGATTTCATTAAATTTCTGGATTGTCTGTATAGTCTGGCCATTTTAACAATATTAATTCTTCTATTCCAAGTTCATAGAATATCTTTCCTTTTCTTTGTATCATAAGTTTCCTTCATTGTTTTACAGTTTTCAATGTAGAGGTCTTTCACCTACTTAGGTAATTTTTTTCTGGATATTTAATTATTTTGAATGGAATTTTATGAGAAAGTCTTCCCTGACCAGGAATCAAACCTGGGCCACAGCATTGGTAGCACTGAATCCTAACCAATCGACCACCAGGGAGAGTCATTTTTGATGGAATTTTACATGGACTTTTTAAAACTTTTTTTTTTCTGGTAGTTCATTATTAGTGTATAGAAAAGCAACAGATTTCTGTATATTAATTTTTTCTCTTTTAAAGTTTTATTGAAGTATAGTTGATTTACAGCATTGTGATATGTATATTAATCTTGTATCCTAAAACTTTGCTGATTCATTTATCCTAATAGTTTTGGGGTGAAGACTTTAGAGTTTTCTATATAAAATATCATGTTCTTTGCAGGTCGTGATAGTTTTACTTCTTCCCTTCTGATTTGTATGGCTTTTATTTCTTTTTCTTTCTTGATTGCTGTGACCATGACTTCCAATACTATGTTAAATACTGTGTTAATGCTTTGTTAAATAGAAATGGTAAGAATGGGCATCCTTGCCTTGTTCCTGAATTTAGAAGAAAGGGTTTCAGCTTTTTAAAATTGAATATGATGTTAGCTGTGGGTTTGTCACAATGACTTTATGTTGCGATATATTCCCTCTAAACCCACTTTGATGAGTGTTTTTACCATGGTTGGATGTTGTATTTTGTCAAATGCTTTTTCTGCATCTATTGAGATTATCATGTGATTTTTAGCCGTCCTTTTCTTAATGTAAAGTATCATGTTGATTGACTTATGTGTGTTGAACCATTCTTTTATCCTTGGAATAGATCCTACTTGATTAAGATGTATGATTCTTTCTATATTTTGTTGTATTTGGTTTTCTAATATTTTGTTGAGGAATTTTGCATCTGTATTCATTGAAGATATTGGCTTATAATTTTTTTGTTTGTTTTTTGTCTTGTTATGGTATCAGGATAATTTTCAGCTGTTTTTGTAGTACTTCTCTTTTCACTTCTTTTTGTTTCTACTCTTTTGGTTTGATCATGCTTTTTTTTAGTATTATGCTGGTGTTCCTTTCTTCATGGTTTTGGTATATCTGTTTTAGGTTTTTGATTTGTGGTTACCATGGGGCTCATAGCTGTTGACTTATAATTATATATACTTTTCTTAAACAGGTAGTCATTTAAATTCAAACATATTCTAAGAGATATATTTTTTACTCCTCTCCTCTACATTTCATGTTATTGATGTACTATTTTATATCTTCATTCTTTGTCCTAACCTATTTATTGTAGTTACAGATGTTTCTACAAATCTTGGCCTTTTAATATACATACTGGCTTACTTAAGTGATTGATGCTCAATCCTTACTATGTATTTGCCATTTCTAGTGGGATTCTTTTCTTTCCTATTTATTCTTCTTTTCCATTTAGAGAAGACCAGTAAACATTTCTTTCAAGATAGGTTTAGTAATGATGAATTCTTCTAGTTTTTGCATACCTGAGAAGTTTTTTGTCTTGTATTCTAACTGATAATCTTCCTAAGTAGAGCATCCTAGCTTGCAGATTCTTCATATTCAGCACTTTGCATGTATCATGCCATTCCATTCTGGCCTGCAAAGTTTCTGCAGAAAAATTACCTGATAGTTTTATGGGAATTCCATTATATATAACTCTTTTGCTTTTCTTTTGTTGCATTTTGAATTCTCTTTTTAAATTTAGCTTTTGATATTTTAATTATGATATGTCTTGTTGTTAGTATGCTGGGGTTCATCTTATTTATGATGCTCTGTGCTTTTTGTACATGGGTATCAATTTCCTTCTTCAGATTTGATAATTTTTCAGCCATAATTTCCTCAAATACATTTTTGATCCTCTTCTCTTTCTTCTTGTTCTGGAACCCCTATGATGCAATTGTTGGAATTCTTTTTTTTTTCTTTGTCTTTTGTCTTTTTAGGACTGCACCGACAGAATATGGAGGTTCCCAGGCTAGGGGTTCAGTCGGAGCTACAGCTGCCAGCCTACACCACAGTGACAGCAATGCTGATCCGAGCCACATCTGTGACCTACACCACAGCTCATGATAACACCGGATCCTTAACCCGCTGAGTGAGGCCAGGGATCAAACCTGCAACCTCATGGTTCCTAGTCAGATTTGTTTCTTCTGAAACACAACAGGAACTCCAGGAATTCTTAATATTATCCCATAGATAGCTTAAATTGTTTTCGTTATTTAAAAATTTGTTTTTCTTTCTGCTGTTCTGTGGGGTGATTTCCATTATTCTGTTTTCCAAATCACTTATATGTTCTTCTATATCACTTAGGTTGCTATTCATTACTTCTAGTGTGTTATTTTATTAATTTCAGCTATTGAATTATTTCTTTCTTTTGTTTTCAACCAAACAACTATCAAAAGAAGTAAAAATGAGCAGCCTTGCACCAGCAACACAGTTAGCTCTACTGAGTGTTCTTTCATCCCCCTGCTCACCAGCTCCTCCTCAGGCCAGCAGGGCAGGTTGAATTAGTTATTCCTGGTTGGGTCTTTTTAATATTTTCAAGTTCCTTTTAAAAATGTTCAATGTTTATATCAACTCTTTTCCTTAATTCAGCTAACATTTTTATTACTAATGTTTTGACTTTCTTATTTGTTAAGTTACTGATTTCTGTTTTATTTTTTAGGGGATTTCTCTTGCTCTTTCAAGGGTGAGTAGTTTCACTGCTTTTTCATTTTGCTTAACATTCTGTGCCTCTGTGAATTTGTTTAACAGTCACCTCTTGTGGTCTTGAGAGGGGTATACTTTCATGTGAGCATCGTTATACAGACTTCTGTACCCACTGCCTTTGGTGAGAAGGCTGGATTTAATGTGGATGCCAGTCATGTCTTTCCTTAGGGCTTATTATGAGCTATCACATTGGTAAAGGGTAGGTCTAGAGATGTAGAGACTAGATGAGATTTCAGTTCTGCTCTGTGGCTGTCACCACCCTGTCAGGGACAGGGTCTGATCCCTAGTTGTTGGTGTAGGATCCCTGAGGATTGAGTTTGAGTTGGCTCTGTTCCCTTTAGGTGTGCATGTTTTCTTCCTCCCTGTGCCGGGATCTTTGTCCCAGAGGAGGGAAGTGCTGAAGCAAGTGGGACCCGTGCATGGACTGAGGTCCAGTGTACTTTCTGTGTAGGTGTTGATAGTTCCACTCAGACATAGCCTTTTGCCTCTCATAGCTGATCATTGCCCCCACCTCTGCTACCCTGGAAGGTCTGGGATGAACTGTCATGAACTCTCAGCCTGTTTTGTGAGGTTAGTTGTGGTAGAATGTCCACTTTTCAAGATCTGGGCAGCTTCTGAGGTACTGCCTGAGTAAATACCAGCAGTGGGTGTCACCACCCTACCTTACTCCACCGTGGGACCAGTTTACCTCTGCATTCCATGGTCAAGTTTTTTTCCAGTCCTGACTAGCTTGGATCCTGTACTACACTGTTCCATGGAGTGAGCAGGGCCAGAGTGTTTTGCTCAGCTTGGGCTAGGGCCCATGACAAGACAGTCATGGGAAACCTGACAACCCCTAGAGCTGATCTCTCTCTGTCCTGCCCTGGGGTCTAGACATTACAAGTGTGGCCCTCATGAGTGGAGTCTAGCCTTCTCTAGCCTTTTTATCTGTCTAGTAGTCCTCGAGCTAGTCAGAGGGATTTGTTTCCTCTGCATTGGACCCCATAACTTGGATGTCCACTGTGGCTCAACCCATTCATTCCATGGGTTGATATCTATTCTTGTGATCTCTCTTTTCATCTGAGTCCCCTCCCAGGGGCATAGGGCTTGACCTGGCTGCTTTTCTACCCTTCTTACTCACTTATGTGTGTATCTTTTTTACAGCCTTGGTTGTGCAATAGTCCTTCTGCCAGTTTTCAGTTAGTTTTCAGTGAGGATGTGTTCTTTGGGTGAGGTGAACTCTGTGTCCTTTGACCACTGCCATTTTGCCCCCAATTACCCCTTTTTAAATTTCACTTTTTTAAAAAAATTTAAGCAGAATTGTGTTATACTGTTGTGTTAGTTTTGGGTCACCAGCAAAGTGTTTCAGTTATATACATACACACACATACACACATATATATGTGTGTATTTAAGTTATATACATATATATTTAAGATTATTTTCATCATATATTATTATAAGATATTGAATATCAATAAATCTTTGTTGCCTATCTATTTTATGTCTGGCAGTTTGTGTCTTTTAATCCAATACTCCTAATTTATCCAGCTCCCCTACTTTCTCCCTTTGGTAATCATAAATTTGTTTTCTGTGTCTGTGTCACTCACTGCTTTTAAGTAATGTTCTCTGAATCAGTGGTCCTCAACTGTACAGTCTTCATTAATATAAAAAGGGAATTTATTATTGATATTAATAAAATAGCATCAGACCTTTTCAAGATGAATTTAAAATAAATTATGGGATATTCAAGATTATTTCTATCATAACACTTCTTTGATTTATTGGCTTTCTGTTGTAGATAGATTATATAAATAGATAAATTTAAATAAGAATTAGAGTAATTTATACAGTGAAAATCATGTGTAACTTGCAGACTGTTTTATTTACACAACCAATAAGTAGTCATTACTAATACACTATCAATTAAATTTATAAAGCTAAGCTCAAGAATGATGAAAACTTATCCCTCAAAACTTCATAAGTAGCCAAGAGAATCACCGATTATGCCATACATACATCTTTATTGAGTGTTTACAGTTACTTTTTCCTTTATTATAAGAAACTCTGTGTGTGTGTGTGTGTGTGTGTGTGTGTGTGTGTGTGTGTGTACCTAATCAGATGCATCTCCTTTAACCTGGTGAAAGGCTCACATTAAGAGTGGGAGGTAACACGGAGTTCCCATCGTGGCTCAGTGGTTAACGAATCCGACTACGAACCATGAGGTTGCGGGTTTGATCCTTGGCCTTGTTCAGTGGGTTAAGGATCTGGCGTTGCCATGAGCTGTGGTGTAGGTTGCAGACGCGGCTCGGATCGCGTGTTGCTGTTGCTGTGGCGAAGGCCGGCAGCTACAGCTCCTGTTGAACCCCTAGCCTGGGAACCTCCATATGCCACAGGTGAGGCCCTAGATAAGGCAGAAAGACAAAAAAATAAAATAAAATAAAATGAATGGGAGGTAACAGAGTGGTAGGGTGGTTGCTGGAAATTAAGTCATACATGCATAGGGACAGTAAACTTACCCTTCTTCATTCTAAGGCCTGCACAGGTCGAATAACACACAGAAATCCATAACATTTTCCTTTTTGTTTCATTTGATTTTTCTCTCTCTTTTTTGGTTTTGCTGAGCAATTCGTTGAATCAACATATGTTCACTGAACCTATAATGTAAATGCTTTGTATAATGGTCTGTGGTGTTGATTGCAAATATTACAGTTTTTAAATCTAGTACACAGCCATTTTCAGGTTTTCTTAATATATGAGTGAGTCCATGGAAAATGTGGCAAGCCTGTGAAAATTACCTGTTACATATGTGGCTGCAGTAGAAAACACCTACCGGTACTTTTAGATACTGCTGATGGTATAGGAAGTTGCCCTTAACTTTTATGGTGTGGTCCTTGGGAAATAATAATTTCCTCATGTGATACATATTTTACGTAGGGAAAAAAAAAGGTGGTTGAAGAAGGATGCAGAGAAAGTCTTTGAATATAGTCAATCACATATTACCCATTTTTCCTGAATCTGTATTATTTGAATTTTCTACAGCAGACATATATTCCAGTTTTGGTGTAGACTTTGCTAACATAGGGTGGTGACAGGCCTCAGTTTGGCAGAGCAGGCTGTGAATGTACAGTCCTCATTCCTGTCATCCCAGAGACGGCTGGTGTCAAAACGCCAACACTTGAGGATTTCCCTTCTGGTACTTACAGCTTTTAAAATATTGCTCTCAAATGCAAGGGGGGAAAGGATGTTTCTTTGGCATTGGCTCTTATTTTCTGTACTTTTTTCTTCTAAGCAATTAGTTATGTTGAAATTATCATGATTATGATTTTTTTTAGTGAGCAATAGAATGAATAGAAAAGCATGAATAGAAAAGTCAGATCTTCATATAATTTAAAAATCCTCACTCTAGAGAGAGTTCTATTGAACTGAGAGTTTGTGCTGTAGGGGACACAAGCAACTTAGTATCCATACATGTAAAATTCACAAGGGAGGAAGAAGAGTACACTCACCTGAAAAATTTATCATGTGACTTTACCTTTTATATTTTATGTTTTTAGTTTATGTCACATGCACACATCCATTTCATATTTTAGCTTTTAAAGTAAGTTTTCTTATAAATTATGTGCATAAAACATGTTAATATATTTTATGTTATATACTTGTGCTTTATAACTTTGTAAATGATAAACTGTATATATACACCTAGTTATTTTAATGTATTAAATTGTAAAGTACGATACTTATTAAATATATATTATGTAACATTTATAATATATATCAAATTATATTTTGCTTTTCCATATTTTAAATAATATTCAAAATGCATTTTAAAATATTATGTAATTTTTTATGGAGTTCCCGTCGTGGCTCAGTGGTTAAAGAATCCGACTAAGAACCATGAGGTTGTGGGTTCGATCCCTGGCCTTCCTCAGTGGGTTAAGGATCGGCGTTGCCGTGAGCTGTGGTGTAGGTCACAGACGCGGCTCGGATCCCGCGTTGCTGTGGCTGTGGCGAAGGCTGGTGGCTACAGCTCCTGTTAGACCCCTAGCCTGGGACTCCATATGCTGCAAGTGTGGTTCTAGATAAGGCAGAAAGACAAAAAAAAAATTATGTAATTTTATATGCTTACATTAATATATTAAACATAATGTATATTATATAACACAAAATAATAAACTATGAAATATATTATTTAATTCATATATTTAAATGGTATAAATTTATATAAATGAATAAATTTAATTATAATGGATATTTATTGTATGTTGTATATAATACAGTCACAAAAATGTTCAAAAATACAGTCAATTAAAATGTTTCTAAAAGTATACATTATTTAAATAAATCCATATGGCTCTCTGTCTTTCCTGTAAATCTCCAGTTCTTTGGGTTTCATTTACTTAATATAGTTTTACACAGAATCTTTCTAAGGAAATATTATCTTTTCTACAAGTATCATTCCTGTGTTTGGTTGCTTTGCTTTGCTTTCCTTTGAGTAAACGACTAACGTCTTGAGTTTCCCTCAGTGTTTCATGGAGAAAACTATTTGTTTATATTTTGATTATTTTTTAAGAGGAGCTTGGTGTATAAACAAATGCTCGGTAAAATTAAACTCTACTGGCCTCTTTATTTCAGGACTTCCCAGAGATTATGCTAACCATTGTACTTTATGAATTACAAGATGAGAGCTATAAGAGTTCCCTGGTGGCCTAGGGGTTAAGGATCTATCATTGTCATTGCTGTGGCTCAGGTCACCAGTTTGATCCCTGGCCCAGGTGTTTCCACGTGCCATGAGTGTGGCCAAAAAAAAAAAAAACCCAGCAGCCATAGCATTTTTTAATTTTTTTGAACTCAGAACATCCTCTCATGTTCCCCTTCTTTTCTCCGGAAGTATTTTTCAGTGTTTTTATTCTTCCGGGGGAAGCATTGGTCTTCTTTCAAAGTTTACTCACAGCATTGTGAGCTCTTCAACTTGAGATATTTGAAGATTCCACTACAAGTTGAACATATTTCAAAATTATTTGATATGTGTCAAGATTTGTGCTATACATCCCTTCAACAAAGGTATACTCAAAGCCATACAAGGGTACAATGAAATACACGTAGTTAAAGTAAAATTTTTCTGCTGTATTGATTCCAAAAATTATCTCATTTAAATCTCCCTCAGGTGAGATTAGTGTTAATGTCTCTTTTATATCAATATGAGAAGTTAGGTGGTTTGTTCAGCTTCACAGCCATTAAGTGGCAGAGCCAGGATGTGAACTCAGATGTTGTGTTTCCATGTTCAGTGATCTGTCCACTTATCAAATACATTTAAATGTGTTCCATAAAGCACCCATGCCCATATGCATATTGCCTAGTTCCCCATTGTTTCTGATTATTTTTTGTGAGGTCAAAATATTGAGATGTCAAAAATATTTTAATGAAGTTAACTTCATAAAAAGTACTGCTTTCAGATGTGCTTAACAAAAATTCCACATTTGTTTAGTAATTTTATCTTGCATTCATATAGCAGATTTCTAGGAAAACACTTCATTCGCTATTGAAATATAATTCTCTGGTGTTAAATAGAGCAACAGGTCAACAACACATATACTATCATAGCATGATTGTTGACAGGGTGTGAGAAAAATAAGCTCATGAGAAGAAACTCTAGAAGAATTTTACAAATGCCAGTTAGAATAAAAACAGCACTGGTAAAAGAAAATGTAATATGTCTTGAGACATTGCCAAACTATACATTTTTCATTTAGCAAACTTGACATAGCCTTCTCAAAGTCAGCAAAATTCTTTAGCAGTGTAGCTTTAGAACTGTGGGTTAGACTCATTGTTTGAGGCTAGTATTATCCATAATACTGAAACCAGAAAATGAGACATTTGAATGTCTCCCATGAGATTAATTTTTAAAATATCAGTAAATATTAGGAAATTGAATCCAGCAGAGTGTGAAAAGACTTTCACATGAAGACCAAGAGAGATTTATCCCAGGTATGCAAGGATATGGCAATGTTCAAAAGTTAATCAGTGTAGTCCATAATTACAGTAGGCTAAAGAAGAAAAATTATGAGGCTAGCATTTTATACAAAGTAATTTGAAAAATTCAGTATCCATTTATGATAGAAATTCTCAGTAAAGTAGAAATATGTTCCTCAAGTTGATTTTAAAAAAGAAAATTAAAAAAAAACCTGAGGTTAATACCATACTTAATGTTGAAATACTAAAAGATTTTCCCTTGATATGAGGAAGAAGACAGGATATCTACACTTACCACATTTATTTGACATAGTACTAGAAACTATAGCCAGCAAAATAAGAAAAAGGTCTAGAAGACAGATTGGAAAGGAAGAAATAACATTGTGTCAATTTACAGGTGCCATGATTGGCAATGCAGTAAATTTGAAGCAACCTATGAAAGAGTTCCTAGAAACAACATATTAGTATAGCAAAATTGGTCACAGAAAGGTCAAACACTGCATGATTCCTCTTATATGAGGCATGTAAAATAATCAAATACATAGTAGTGGACAAAGGAATGGTGACTACCAGGGAGTGGGAGGGGAGAAGATACATGAAATTGTTCAAAGAGTATAACATTAGAGTTCTGCAAAATGAGTAAGTTCTAGAAATTTGGTGTGCAATACAGCACCTATAGTTAACAATAAGATGTGAATTTAAAATTTTGTTAAGAAGGTAGATCTCATTGTAAGTGTTCTTAGCCCAAATCAAACAAACAAACAAAAACAAATGGGCATCAGGAAAGTTTTGGAGTTGAAGGATATTTTATTACCTTGACTGTGGTGATAACATGAGTGTTTGCGTATGTCCAAACGCATCAAATTGTACACATTAAATATGTGCAAATATTTTTTTCCAATTGCATCTCAATAAAGTTGGAAAAAAATTGCCTTGAAGCCAGTAAAAAAGTATCCATTGAGTTTCCACATACTAACTATGAACATTGTTTATTCAGTTAATTACCTAAGTTAAAAATATGTGTGGTTCAGAGAAAGTGACATACTTTAACTAGATCTAACAAAACAAGTATAGAATTCCTGTCCTGAAAATTACAAAATGCCCATTTTAAAACTAAAGTCTAAAATAAAGAGACATAATGGGCTCATCATCTTGAAAACTCATCATTAGTAAAGGTATCAATGCTCTCCAAATTTATCTTTCAACTAAAGTACAAATCAATTCAATGGAAGAAGAACAGGCCCTTAGCAAATGGCACTGGAGCAACTGGACATCCATAGGCATAAAAAAAAAGGAAAAAAAGGACAATTCAATCTAAACCTCACATCTTATATAAAAATTGACTCAAAATGGATCACAGACAAATGAAAATACAAAACTGCAAAACTCTTTGAAGGAAGCATAGGAGAAAATCTTTGAGATCTTGGACTAGGTAAATAGTTCTTAAACGTGACACCAAAAACCTGATACTCAAAGGGAAAAATTAATAGCTTGTTAAAATATATTAAGTTTAAAGCTTCTACTTTTTTTTAAAGGACAAACAGCAAGAGAGATTGAGTAAAAATATTTTGAAACGCCATGTCTGACCATATGTTTAAAGAAGAGTACAGATGACAACTAAGCACATTTAAAGAAGCTCAATAGAATTAGTCAATAGGGAATATAAAATTATAACCAACATGAGAGGGTTTAGGTGTAATGATAGTCGTACCTGGTGATGGTGCTATTAGAATGGCTAAAATGATTTTTAAAATAGAAAGTATTAACATCAAATGCTGGTGAGGATGCTGAAAAATTGAATCATTAATGCATTGCTATAAGGAATTAAAATGGTATAGCCACACTGGAAAATAGTTTGTGGCAGTTTCCTATGTGATGAAACATGCAAATTCTATACAATCCAGTCATTGCATACTTGGGAATTTATCCCAGAGAAATGAAAACTTATGTTCACACAAAAATTTGTATACAAATGTTTATAGCAGCTTTCTTTGGAATAGCCAAAAATTGGAAACACAAATGTTCTTAACTGAATGAATGATTAAAGAAAATGTGGTACATACATACTCTGGAATACTACTCAGCAATAAAAACAAAGAGTCTAGTGATATATTCAACAACGTGGATGGATCTGCTAAGGCCTATGCTGAGTGCAAGAGCCAGTTGCAAAAGGTTACATACTGCGTCATTACATTTACATATAATTCTTGAAATAAAACAAAATTAGGGACATGAGGAAGAGATTAGTGGTTTCCAGGGGTTAGGGCTGAGGTGGAGGAGATGAGTGTTGCTAAAAAAGGAGTTTTGAGGGAGATTGAATAGTTGTTAATGTGAGTATTTATACCAGTCTTAAAAAAAAAAAGACAGAAACATCTTTTAACACCATTGTTTTAGGAACAATTTCATCTAAATGGGGAAATAAGAAAGCTATAATAAATTTTGCTTCAACCTCAACTCCTACCTACAAAAGTAAAAAAAAAAAACCACAAAACTAAATAATTCAATGAAGTAATATTGGAAATGGCTTTAGAAATTACAGAGTGCAGTCAAGATGACATGGACTCCAGAGCAGATATAAAAATTATATAATAATATCAAAAAAATTAGAAGAAAATATCAGGGCAGGGAAGACTTTTATAAGTATGAATTCAGAGATGGCATAAGGAAGAAAACTGAAAAAATTATATAATAATATCAAAAAAAATTAGAAGAAAATATCGGGGCAGGGAAGACTTTTATAAGTATGAATTCAGAGATGGCATAAGGAAGAAAACTGAAAAAATTCTCTACCAAAAGTTTAGAAAAGCATTGCATAATATTTAAGACGCAAAAGATAATGTGGGGAAAATATAATTGCATGTGATAAGAAAAGGCTAATTCATTTCATTTTTTTTTTTTTTTGTCTTTTTGCCTTTTATGTAGAGCCGCACCACGGCATATGGAGGTTCCCGGGCTAGGGGTCTAACCGGAGCTGTAGCTGCCGGCCTTCGCCACAGCCACAGCAATGTGGGATCCGAGCCACGTCTGCAACCTACACCACAGCTCACGGCAATGCCGGATCCTTAACCCACTGAGCAAGGCCAGGGATCGAACCCACAACCTCATGGTTCTTAGTCGAATTCGTTAACCACTGAGCCACTAAGGGAGCGCCTGAAAAAGGGGTATTTTTAAAAAGAAATTTTAAGATTGTAATTTTTTTTATAGTTGATTTACAACGTTCTGTCAATTTCTGCTCTCTATATATCCTCTGTCATGTTCTATCGCAAGTGACTAGATATAGTTCCCTGAGCTATACAGCAGGATCTCATTACTTATCCACTCCAAATGCAATAGTTTGCATCTATTAACCCCATACTCCCAGTCTATCTCACTCCCTCCCCCTTCCCTTCCCCCTTGGCAACCACAAGTCTGTTCTCCAAGTCCATGAGTTTGTTTCTTTTCTGTAGATAGGTTCATTTGTGCTATACATTAGATTAGTTATAAGTGATATATATGGTATTTGTCTTTCTCTTTCTGACTTACTCCAATTAGTATGAAATAATGATACAAGAATGCAATCCAGTAGCCAAGTCCCCAAGGCCTCTCATTCTCTGGGGAGGTGGGGAGGTGAGCTTGTGGCTCAGCTGTCAACACAGCCTGTTGAAAAAAAAATCCAAAAGTTCAGAGGATCTCAGGGTTTCAGCTTTGGGGTTTTTACACCACTTGGCTGGGGAGAGACCACTTGAAACCTCATCTAGTCCCACTTAAGACTGAATACTTTATTCTTATTTCTGAATCACAGGGCCTAGAGTAGGCTGTCCATGCTGTGACAGTGACACAATACATGTAAAAGATATTGGACCTAACTTAGAGAAAAACAGAGAGAGACACACACACTGAAAGATTTGTGTATTAAAGCAAGAATGAAATAATGTTTTTTTTTCCCTTTTACATTGTGAAGATTAAAAAACCCTTTTATTTTGAGTGTTGGCAAAGGCATATTGAGTAGACAAATTGCTGAGGAGAGTAAATCAGTGCAATCATTTTTAGATGTGTCAGTGTTTGGCTATACTTAAGCACTGTGGTCCTGGAAAATGATGGTCAAAAAAGTATTCCCGCCTTTTTCACGTTCTCAGAAGTGCCTTAGATCTACTTTTCCCCACACAACTTAGACAAGGCTTGAAGGTGACCACTTTGTTTACTTATGAGAAGGCAGGACACAGATACTTCAAATTCTTGTTTTGATCTCCTAAATGAGTTCCTAGACTGTTTGTCCCTGCTGACTAATTTGGACAAAATACCTGCTAACTTAACTTGGACCAAACTTGTCATGCCGCCTTCCTTCTGGCCCCTGAACTTTTACCCACCTTTGAACACTGGACCACGTGGAACTATTGTGCCTTACCACCTCTCTAAAGAATCACCTGACCTCAGGGAAAAACATTTCCTGATCAACTGTGTCCTTACATCACCTGCTTAGCCCACTCCCCAACATCCAGTTGTTAATAGCCTTGATTATTCCTCTCTATAAAATAAAAATCCTCTCTGCCAGACCTTTGAGACGTTATATGAGTTCTTATAGTCACAGTGATCTCCCTACTACAAAAGACCCCTTCACTCTGTTGCAATAGTTTTTTTGACTGGAGCCTCTCCTTATGTTAGGATTTGTTTTATTTTGATAGAGGGAAATTTATCTTATTTATTTATTTATTTATTATTATTATTATTATTATTATTATTTTTTTTTTTTAGGGCCGCACATATGGAGGTTCCCAGGCTAGGACTCAAATCAAAGCTGTAGCTGCCAGCCTACACCACAGCCATAGCAGTGTGGGATCTGATCCATGTCTGCAACCTACATCACAGCTCACCATAACACCAGATCCTTAACCCACTGAGCAAGGCCAGGGATTGAACCTGCGTCCTCATGGATGATAGATTTGTTTCCGCTGATCCACAAAAGGAACACCTTTTTTTTTTTCTTGCCTTTTTTATTTTAATAGAGGGAAATTTAGCTATGTCTACAAAAACTTAAAATGAGTATATTCTTTTACTTAGTAATTCCTCTCGGATTTTCTTTACAAAAATACTTATCCAATTATGTCAAAGAAATGTGTGTCAAGAATATTCACTCCAGTCTCACTTAAAATAGTAAAACAAACACAAAATACATTTAGAAAAAATGTAAACACTGAACAATAAGGCACACCTAAATAAATCCTGTCATTTGTACATTAAAGTATCATGTAGTTGTAAAAAATATGAATGTTGCTTCTGATTATGTTGAAATGGGAAGATGACTGTGAAGTAGTGTTTTGAAAGGTCAAATTACAATAACAATATTGTGTGATTCCATTTGTCAAAATTTGTGTGTGCAGGTCTATAGATTATAGACATGCATATATGTATATATAGAGAGAGAGAGTGAGAAAGAGAGATACTTGAGAATATATAAAGCCAAGAATTTTTTTTTCTGGAACTAGTTAATCCCATAGGAGTTACCAACTGAAAGCAGAATTTAGAGGGAGGAAGAGACTTTTAATATTTTTTTATAACCATCTCTTTCTCCTATTTGGATGCTTTATAGTACACACATATGTATGCCAATATAGTTAATATTTATTTAAAATTATCACATAATATATTTTTGTGTATAGTTTTATGAATTTTGACACTTGTCTAGATTTGTGTAACTGTCATGGTTTAGGATACAGAGTGAGTTCTATCACCCTAAATTCTCCCTGATGTGACCCTTTTACAATTACACTTAACCTATAAACCATCAGTAGTCGCTGCAACCACTAATCTGTTTTGTATCCATCCAATTTTGAATTTTTGAGTCTTTTGTACAAACAATATGATTTTGAGCTTGGCTCTTTTTTATTTCTACTTGGTGTGATACCATTGAGATCTATCCAAGATGGTGCACATGTCAATAGCTTGTGCCTTTTTATTGCTGAGTAGTATTCCATTGTTTGGACCTTCCAAAGTGTACCTTTGGTCATTGAAGGACATTTGGGTTATTTCTCATTTATGTAAATGATAAATTAAACCTCTATAACATTTCCATACGGTTTTTGTTTGATTTTAAGATTTTATTTTTCTAGGGTGGGTAAATGCCTGGGAATGGAATTATAGAATCACATGAATAGTATGTTCAAGTTTATGAGAAATTGTCTAAATATTTTCCAGAGTGGCTGTAGACCGTGCATATTTTTTGTCGAAGAGGAGTTGGTTTATAATATCATATATTTTTAAATTACTCAGTGAATTTTTTTTCATTTATAGTTGTACAACAATGATCACAACCCAATTTTATAGCATTTCCATCTCAAACGCCAGGCGCATACAACCACCTCATTTGGAAACTAAATTTTTCAAAGTCAGTATCTGTTCTGCAAAGAAGTTCATTGTGTCCTTTTTTATTTATTTTGAATAATATTTTTTATTACTTTTATAGTTGTACAATGATCATCACAAACAAATTTAAAGCATTTCCATCCCAAACCCCCAGTGTGTCCCCCCATGCCTCAGCCTGTCTCATTTGGAAACCATCAGTTTTTCAAAGTCTGTAAGTCAGTATCTGTTCTGCAAAGAAGTTTATTGTATCCTTTTTTAGATTCCATATGTAAGTGAAGCATTTGATGTTGGTGTCTCACTGTCTGACTGATTTCACTTAGCACGATCATTTCTAGGTCCATCCATGTTGCTGCAAATGCCATTATTTCTTTCCTTTGAATGGCTGAGTAATATTTCATTGAAATATTATTGAAATAATAATATTTCATAATATTTCATTATATACCACGTCTTCTTTATCCACTCCTCTGTTGATGGACATTTAGATTGTTTCCATGTCTTGGCTATTTTATATAGTGCTGCAGTTAACATGGATTACATGTATCTTTTCGAGTCATGGTTTTCTCTGGATAGATGCCCAGGAGTGGGATTGCTGGATCAAATGGTAATCCTATTTTTATTTTTCTAAGGACTGTCCATACTGTTTTCCACAGTGGTTGCACCAATTTACATTCCCACCAACAGTGTAGTAGAGTTCCTTTTTCTCCACACCCTCTCTAGCACTTACTGTTTGTAGACATTTTGTTGATGGCCATTCTGCCTGGTGTAAGGTGATACCTCATAGTGGTTTTGATTTGCATTTCTCTAGTAATGAGGAACACTTGCAAACTCATTCTATGAGGCCACCATCCCCTGATACCAAAACCATACAAAGATACCACAAAAGAAAACTATAGGCCAATTACACTGATGAACATAGATGCAGAAATCCTCAACAAAATACTAGCAAACCAAATCCAACAATACATTAAAAGGATTGTATATCATGATCAAGTGGGATTTACCCCAGGGATGCAAGGATTCATCAATATCCACAAATCAATCAGTGTGATACAACACATTAACAAACTGAAGGATAAAAACCATATGATCCTCTCAATAGATGCAGAAAAAGCCTTTGACTAAATCCAACACACATTTCTGATAAAAATCCTTCAGAAAGTGGCTATAGGAGAAACCTACCTCAACATAATAAAGGCCATATATGACAAACCCAGAGCTAATATCATTCTCAATGGTGAAAAGCTGAAAGAATTCCTACTGAGGTCAAGAACAAGACAAGGATATCCCCTCTCACCACTACTATTCAACATAGTTTTGGAAGTCCTAGCCACAGAAATCAGAGAAGTAAAAGAAATAAAAGGAATCCAAATTGGTAAGGAAGAAGAAAAACTATCACTGTTTGCAGATGACGTGATATTATGTATACCTAGAAAATCATAAAGACACTACCAGAAAACTATTAGAGCTCATCAGTGTATTTGGCAAAGTCGCAGGGTACAAAATTAATATACAGAAATGGACTGCATTTCTATATACTAACAACGAAAGATCAGAAAGAGAAATTAGGGAAATAATCCCATTTACCATCACATGAAAAAGAATAAAATACTTAAGAATAAACCTAAAGAGACAAAAGACCTGTACTCTGAAAACTATAAGATGCTGATGAAAGAAATCAAAGACAACACAAACAGATGGAAAGATATACCATATGTAATGTACCTCTCTGTCACTTATAATATTCTTTAAGGTCTATTTTGTCTGATAATGAGTATTGCTACTCCAGCTTTCTTTTGATTCTTGTTTGTATGGAATATTTTCTTCCATCCTCTCACTTTCAATTTGTATGTGTCCCTAGGAGTGAAATGGGTCTCTTATATGGATCTTGTTTTTGTATCCATTTAGCCAGTCAGTGTCTTTTGGTTGGGGCATTTAGTCCATTTACATTTAGGTAATTATTGATATGTATGTTCTTATTGCCATTTTATTAACTCTTTTAGATTTGTTTTGTTGCTCTTTTTTCTTCCCTCCTTCTCTTGTTCTCTCCTCTAGTGGTTTTATGACTATCTTTAGTGTTGTATTTGAGTTGATTTTTGTTATTTGTGTGTGAATTAATTTCAGATTTTTGGTTTGCAGTTGGCCTGAAGTTTTGATATAGGAGTGTGTGTGTGTGTGTGTGTGTGTGTGTGTGTGTATGATTGTTTTAAGTTGGTCTCTTAATTGAAAGTGCATCTACAGTGTCCTGCATTTGTACCCTACTCTTCTCATGATTTACAATTTTGGTAGCATAATTGTGCATGAATGATTTCCTATCTTTACAGTATATATACCTTTACTGGTGATCCTTGTCATTTGTGGAATTTTTTTATTCTAGTTACAGCCTTTTCTTTCCTGCATTCAGAAATTCCTTTAGTATATCTTGTAAAGCTGGTTTAGAGTTTCTGAATTCTCTTAGCTTTTGCTTATCTGTAAAGCTTTTGATTTCTCCTTCAAATCTGAATGAGAGCCTTGCTGGGTAAAGTAATCTTGGTTGGAGGTTTTTTCCCTTCATCACATTAAGTATATCATGCCATTCTCTTCTGGCCTGCAGAGTTTCTGCTGAAACATCTTCTGATAACCTTATCAGGGTTCCCTTGTATGTTATTTTTTTTTTTTCCATAGCTGCTTTCAGTATTTTCTCTTTGTCTTTAATTTTGGTCATTTTGATTAATATGTGTCTCAGGGTGTTTCTCCCTGGGTTTATTTTATTTGGTACTCGTTGTGCTTCCTGGATTTGAGTGAGTGGTTCCTTTCCCATGTTAGGGAACTTTTCAGCTATTATCTCTTTGAATATTTTTCCTGTCCCTTTCTCTCTCTCTTCTCCATCTGGCACTCCTATAAGACAGATGTTTATGCATTTAACATTCTCTCAGTGTTCTCTGAGACTGTCTTCATTTCTTTTCAATCTTTTTTCTCTTTTCCGCATCAGTGATTTCCACTAATCTGTCTTCTGCCTTGCTTATCCATTCTTCTGCCTCCTGTTTTTTGCTGTTGGTTGCATCTAATTAATTTGTTATTTCACTTATTGTATTTTGCATCTCTGTTTTCTTAAGTTCTGCATCTTGTATTTCTTTGCTCATTGTTTGCTGTAAAGTATTAATCTTTGCCTCCAGTTTATTTCCAATGTTTTGCATCATCTTTGGCATCATCAATCTAAAGTCTTTTTCCTAGAGTCTAATATCTCTAGATCACTTAGCTGTTTTTCTGGATTTTTTTCTTGCTCCCTTATCTGAGTTATAGTTCTCTGCCTTTTCATTTTTATAGGTTTTTGGTGTGGTCTCCTTTATGCAAACAATAGAATTTTAGCCTCTCTTATTTCTGAGGTCTGCCCCCTTTGTGGCTGAAGTTAGTAAGGGGGCTTGCTGTAGGTTTCCTGATGGGAGGGACTGGTGCCTGCTCATTGGTAGGTGGGGCTGATTCCTGTCTCTCTGATGGGTGGGGCTTTGTCTCTGGGTGAGATTAGATGTGGCTGTGTGTCTGGAGGGTCCTTAGGCAGCCTGTTTACTGATGGGTGGGGCTGTGATACCACCTGGATTATTGTTTGTCCTGGGGCTTCTCAGTACTGATGGGTGGTGCCAGATTTTCACAAAATGTCCACTTCTGGAGGAACACATGCTGATGAATATTCCCAAGACTTTTGCCTCCAATGTCCTTCCACCACAATGAGCCAGAATCACCCCCTTTTTTCCCAGGAGATCTTCCAAAAACTGTGGTCATTTCTGACCCAGATTCCTATGGAGCCTCTGCTTTGCCTTGGGACCCAGTGTACATGAAAGCCTGTGTACACCTTTCAAGAGTGGGGCCTCTGTTTCCCTCAGTCCTGTGAAGCTCCTGCACACAAGCCTCACTGACTTTCAATGCCAGGTGCTGGGGGCTCTTTCTCCTAATGCCAGATCCCTAGGCATGGGGACCTGATGTGGGGCTCAGAACTCTCACTCTTATAGGTGAGTCTCTGTGACACAGTTACTGCACTGTGATACAGTGCAGGCTTTCCACCCTGCAGGTATGGGGTTGCTTATGTCATGTAATTGCCCCTCCTGTCATTTTGATGTGTATTCTCTTTCTCTTCTGGAGTAGGATATCTTTTTGAAAGTTTAGAGTCCATTTGGTTGAAGGTTGTTTAGCATTTGGTTGTAATTTTGTTGTTTTAGATAGAGAAGGTGAGCTCCAGTCCTTCTATTCCACCATCTTAACACTGTCTCCTACAATATTATATTAATTTAAGTATATAGTATAGTTATTCAGTATTTTTAGAGATAATACTCTATTAAAAGTTATTACAGGGTAATGACAATGATTCCCTATGCTGTAGAATATATCCTTATTGACCATAGATATTTTATGCAATATACTATCTAGTTAAAGTACCGTGCAATATATGGCCATTAACATTTTCATAAGACATTTGATTCTCCAGGATGTTCATGTCCTGGGGGACTTTGAATTCTTCAGGACATTTGAGACACGTAAATCTGGACACAGAAGGGAAGCCAGGAACGCAGGAAGTTAAAATATTTATATAATAGCAATGGAGATGTTGATATTCTTTGGATTCTATACTGGAAAATATGCTGAGATTTTAGCAGTTTGGGACTGACAGAGAGGAGTGATTCAGAGCTTCCTTTTTTAAGACAAGTTACAGTAATAAGAACAGAAACTTAGAAGCAAGAGCTGAGCTTGCTAAGGGCAGCTGGCTGGTCTAATGTTCAAGTGCATTGTAGCCTCAGGCAGGATTTTGGCAAGATCTGGGGTGGAGATGGGTGAAATTTCCAATCCAATATTTAGAGAAATATTGTAAGAGTTTCCCAATAGGTCTTTTACTTGGCAGTCAAGCAAGGCATGAGCAAGCAATCCTTAAACTGTAATTTTTTTCAATCCCTAAACTCATTAAAGGTTTTTGTTTGTTTTTCCAAAATAGCTTTTCTCATTGTACCTGATCCATTTATTTAAGGCCTGGTTATTCTCTCTTTTAGTGCAGTGGGTCTTTAGCCTCTTTCTGACTAGGATTGATTTAGTCATTAATTTATTCAAAATGATTTCCTAAGCCCTTACTATATTTAAGTTATGTGCCAGTGAACAAAACAGAAAAGAAACTCCATTTGTAAGGAATAAAAATCCAGTAAGTGAAGAAAAACCCAACCCATTTTAGAAAGTGATAAATGCTAGGCAGACATGACATGATGGAGAGTAACCTGGTGTCTGTTGTCAATTAGGTGGTCAGGAAGGATGAGTGAATTGAGATCTGAATGACTAGCAAGAGCAGCTCTGAGCAGTACTGAGATGAAAAACATCAGGACAGGAGAACAGGTGGTGAGGAAGACCTAATGTGTTGTAAGCTTGCTAGGAGAAGGGCAAAGAAGGCCAGTGTGGATGACTGAGCAGCCAATCTAGCAATGTGATGTAGGAGCTGGGTCAAATACCACTGTGCAAGCTGGGATAAGGAGAATGTGTTGTACCTGAAGTGTGCTAGGGGATTTAAAAGATGATTTTAGATAGTGGAATGAGATGATTTGATTTATGTTTTCCAGAAATCAGTCTGGGTGTTATGTGGGGGAAGCAAAGGAAGCTAGGGAGCCAGTACAGAAGATATCCCAGAGGTCTGGAGAAGAGGTGATGCAGACTTGAACTAGGGAAGTGGTAGAGAAGGAAAGATATGGACAAATTTGGCATGTAATGAAGGTATTTTTCCTCTCTTATGTTTCTGTTCTAGCCATTCTATAACTTAGATGCTCACCTTATTTTATGCATGGCTGTTGAAACTGGAGAGAACACAGTTCTAGTGTCTAGTGCCATGTGTTGGGAAAACAAGATATATCGGGATATCTTTCAGCACTAATTGAATTATAAAATGTCAGAGACTCACAATAGATATATAAAGGTGGCATCAGTGCCATTCTCCTCAATGGATAAACATCAACAGCTTCACTCTTCTGGATACTCTCTTAATAAAAGTCCTGCTTAGTAAGGGGTGAGAGTTGCTATGGTAATATGCAGATGTGCTTAATCAAAAGAAGATGTGAAATCAATAGATATACCAAGAAACATTTGTAAAAAATTATCTTCTCTGACTTGGGTATTAGATACCATGTTGCTTGCCCTTACATGGCTGGTTACCATCACTCCAACCCAGTGATCCTATGAACCTCTTTAATAAAAAGACATGTTGTCTTTAGTTCAATATTCTGGAACATTAGAAAGAGTGTATATGTATTCAAGATGGAGATGAAGGGCTTAAAATAATGGTAACATGCACTGACACATGCTAAAAGAAATAAAACTGATATAAGGGAAATAAAAAATTGTGAACTGGTGGATTTTCCCAGATGATGGGCTATACCTGCTATACAGTATCTGAGTCTGATTGGCAGAGAGGCTGGCTTTAAATTATGGCTGGTATTTCTTGTGCAAAAATTATTGCTGAGACACTAGACCCATAAATTTAAGGAAAGTATGATTTAGGTTTTTTTTTAATCCCTCATTCTTTACTACCAAGTAATAAATCTTGAGGATGGTAGCTGTTTAAGGTTACTTAGGAACCAGGCAAAATTATTACTGCATGAAGTGAGGCATCAGAATCCCTAGCTGAGGAGCAGATAGAGATAGCAGATACAAGGTTGCACAGTGGACAGGGACTCTGAGACATGACCATGTGATCTCTGTCTTGAACCTTGAGTCTGAGAAGTCTCCCTGAAGGGAATAATATAGAGAAGGAATCCCCTGACTCATTGGAATCACCTTATTACACTTTTCCTCCAAGTCCATGGAAAAGAAGGGTTGCAGTGGATAAGATTTTGGAGAATCTCCCCAGCTTTTCTGTCCTGAGCTGGAGTTTACTCTCTTTCTTCACAGCTTTGGGAGAATAACTTGAGGTTCCCGTAACAGCTTGTTTTCTGTATGTTTACATTTTTTTGTAGACCTTATAGCAAAAAGTAAACTGCCTTCATTTACTGCCCACTTTAAGGAATGAAAAGCCTCATGGGGAGAGAATTCTTCAAGGAAACAGTAATTATTGCTGTGTCATCTTTCTCAAATTAATTGTAGTATGGCTATAATAACTGCATATGCCTTCATCTTCACTACCTTTTTCAGCTTAACAAAAAGACCAGATGTTACTAAATTGAGATCTTTGTAGAACAATGCTGTGGTCTCTAGGGTTTAAGACTCATATGCACAGACCTTTCCATAGTCACATGCCTAGGGAATGAGACTGTGTTTGGGGTTAGTAAATCCTAAGACATTAATTTTATTTAGCATTTCCTCAGCAGTAGCTCTGCATTCACTAATGGCACCTTGGGTCCCTTGGGGTAGTCACACATTAAACTGGAAATACACAAATTGTCACAATTGCAAAAATGTGAGAAGATTTTAACTCCTGAGTAACCACATGTTTTCATGGGAAGGAATTATTCGATGGACAATTCAAAATTATAATTTGATTTGGGACCAAAGTCAATGATATATATTTTTTCAGAAATACATGGCACTCTTAAGCTTAGTAAGTATTTAAATGTACCCTTTTTGTTTATTTGGAGATGTTTAGGTCAGCATAAATAGGTAAGTGTGAAGTCACCTGGCATTGTGCTTTTACTATAATTGTCCCTTCCCTGCCAAATGTCATGGGTTATTTTTCATGGTCACCCCACTTTTGACCTTTATATACATTAGAATTATGCCAAGTAGAGAAAATGGAACGATTCTTTAGATTGGAAATTCTATTTGACAACGTCTGTGTTTTTGTTTTTTTTTTTTAATTTTATGGCTGCACCCATGGCATATGGAAGTTCCCAGGTCAGGGATTGAATCTGAGTTGCAGTTGTGATGTACACTGTAACGTCATGTTTGTCACAACCTAGGGATGGGATTGCAACTGTCATCTAGTAGGTAGAGGCCAGAGATGTTGCTAAATATGCTAAAATGCATGAAATAGCCCTTCAGCAACGAATCACCTTGCCAAAAATATCAGTTTTTAAAAAATTAATACTTTTCAGTTTTTAAAAAATTAATACTTTAATGATGCATAGGGTGGCATCATTTTCAAAACACTTTCATTTACATTATTTTATTGGTCTCCACAAAAACCACTGTGGAATAGAAATGTGTCTTTGTAATTACAGATGAGGAGATTGAGTTTGGAGGGGATAAGCAGTTTTACTGAGGCCATGTGACTAGGAAAGTAAAGTGAAAATTCATCTTTTGTGTCTTCACATCCTACTTTCTATATTTTTTCCTTGAAATTCTGTGGTCACAGGTGGATACTTCTGTCTCCTCCTTAAGCCTAGCATGATACCTCCTACTTGTTAGAGCTTCAAACATATGTATTGATTGACTGGCTAATTGAAAAAGATCTCAAGAGCAATTACCCATGTTATTCCATTCTAGTTTTTATAAGAAATGTCAATTCGGAGCCTTGGATAATATTTCTGTGCAAATTTCACACAAATTTACTGTTTCCATATATGAACATTGTTTTATTTCTGTTTTCATGACTATGCTCCATTGTAGATCTTAGACTATGTCACAGTTTAAAAGCCTAAAACTTCTAGCTAACAACAAGATGTAGCCACTTGATACCTGACTCTTTAGCTGAGATATTCACATAGGAACTTTCACCCACAGGCAGGAGGAGGAACCTGCTTTTTGAGTGACAGCACTTTTCATTGGCAGGTAAAGGACAAAAGCAGAACTGGGGATAATGTATTTAAAAACAGCAATAATAATTACAACAAAACTAGTAACATGTATGGTTTTTCTGCCAGAATTTCCACTCCAAAACTAATTTATTAAGGTGGTATGTTAACAATGCACAACAATAGCAAGGCTGGTTTAGTTTTATATTTAGCTCAAGAAGCAATTAAAGTTGAAAAAAAAAAGAACACCCAGTCTGCACATGATGGACAAGTTGCAAGATGTTCAACACATTTGTTTCACAGACAGTAGAAACAATCCACCTGCAAATTTGAAACTTTCTCCATCCTTGGGTTGAAATTCTGTAAAATGAAAGCCATCAGTTAATTTGGTCAATTCTGTAGGAAAAGAAATAAACCCATAGTTATTTGGCAATATGTCAGAAAATGTTCTAAGGGAGAAAAAAACCTCCACATACTCCTAAACTGATGATTTGGATGAAATTTTAACTTTTTAATTGGTGCTTCTGTTCTGAGGCAAGTTTTTTTTCCTTAGCATTCTTTACCTTCTTCTATATTTATAGCTTCATTTTACTCTCACATTTTATTTCACAAAAAATCCCAGTTACTGGTACTAGTACATGTACCCATTTTTCTACCTTATGTTAAAGTGTGTGTTGAAAATTTTTCTTAAAGTTGAGAACAAAATTAACTGTGTGTATTTGCTGTAAGTGTTTAATATTTAATATTTAAATATTGAATAGGAGATTAGAAGCAGATTTGTGGTCAGCATGAGAGTTCATGACTTTAGGTTTTGTTTAATTTCCACTTTAGTTTTGTACTTTCTCAATATGTACAAATATACAGGATAAAACGGGAGTTTTTGAAAAACTTTTTTCATCAAAACATCGTCTTCAGAGACCTGCTGTATAGCACAGGGAGCTCTACTGGATAGTCTGTGATAACATATATAGGAAAAGAATATGAAAAAGAATGGATGTATGTGTATATATAAATGAATTACTTTGTTGTACATCAGAAATTAACATTGTAACCAACTATACTTCAGCCAGATTTCAAGATTAAACCTTATCTTTTATAATTAAAAAAAATTAGTGCTGTTTTGATGTAATGTGAATGAAAATATTCCTTCTCCTCTTTCATCTTGCCTTTATGACCTAATTATCTTAAAATATAATTCAGCTTTGGTTGAAATAAATCAGTGGCATTTGATGAAAAATATCTGACATGGTGAAGTAATGCTGCCAGAAAGTAAATAAGTAAATAAATCAAACTTTCTTCACTATTACCTTAAAGCTGATGATGTACTTATTCACATGGAGCATCTTAAATAGAAAGCACTTCTTCTCTGAACAATGTTTATTACTCTTTCTTCCTTTCTCCTCCCTGTGCACATTCCACTCCAACTCGTAGAAAATAATAGGATTAACTTTCTTCAAGAAAAGACCCTGTCCTTCAATTCATATTGTACTCGTACAATCTTATTTCACAAGGGGTATTTCTCCATTGAGGTTATTTTATAAGACAAAGAAAATTCTGAGATCATTCTTTATTCTTATTTTATACACTATCTTACACTTTAAACTACATCAAATAAAAAGATATAAACTTAATTTCAGAGAACCCAGAGTGGGGGAATTGTTTCCCAATTACCTTATTTCAAAAGATGTACTTTCCACAAACAACAAATGCTGGAGGGGGTGTGGAGAAAAGGGAACCCTCCTGCACTGTTGGTGGGAACGTAGGCTGGTGCAACCACTACGGAAGACAGTGTGGAGGTACCTTAGAAAACTCTACATAGAATTACCATATGACCCAGCAATCCCACTCTTGGGCATATATCCAGACAAAAATTTCCTGGAGAAAGACACTTGCACACGCATGTTCACTGCAGCCCTATTCACAATAGCCAAGACATGGAAACAACCCAAATGTCCATCAACAAATGACTGGATTAGGAAGCTGTGGTATATATACACGATGGAATACTATTCAGCCAAAAAAAGGATAAAATAATGTCATTTGCAGCAACATGGATGGAATTAGAAACCCTCATACTGAGTGAAGCAAGTCAGAAGGAGAAAGACAGATGTCATATGAAATCTCTTATAACTGGAGTCTAAAACACTGCACAAATGAACATCTCAACAGAAAAGAAAATCACGAACTTGGGGAACAGACTTGTGGTTGCCAAGGG